>ML787367.1:22675-75230 GCA_009831015.1 Picea engelmannii
ATAGAAATTATTGATATTGAACTTGATTGAATCATATTTTCATGTGTGAATAAAATTTCGTGTGTACCACATATATACACACACCTATGCACATCCCTTGACGGATTATGTTCATGGCTTAGAGTTTCTCGACACCATTGAAAAACTTGTCATTGGATACAAATTGATTGATAGAAGCGTTCATTAGATACCTTTGAAGTGATCATTTTACACATGCCCCTACACCATCATTCTCTCATTTCTCATGACCAGTCTCAAAGAAATTCCAACAATGTTTAATGTTTGATTTCTTATGAAGACGACACAACCAATAGAATGATCATGAATATTTTAATTGACCTACACATCCATATGACCATATCCAACATTGATTATATTCGATCCCACAGGCTTTCAAGTAATCATAAATTTTATCAAAACAATGTTATATATAATGAGTATCATGTGTATGATCATCTCTTATATAAAATTTATATTCTTTAATGACATGCCAATTGTCATTGGTGCTTTTTTTTTTATCCACACTCTGTTGAGCATATCTATATAGAACGTGGAGAAGTATAGAGACTTGATTGGAATGATAATATTCACTCTGTATTTTTTTTTTTACAACGAATGTGTAATTCTCTAAAAAATCAATTATTGAAAAAATCATCTTAGGTGGAAAATAACTTTGAAGTGCTTCTTTTACACATGCTCCTACACCATCATTCTCTCCCTTCTCATGACCAGTCTCAAAGAAATTCCAACAATTTTTAATGTTTGATTTCTTATGAAGACGACACAACCAATAGAATGATCATGAATATTTGAATTGACCTGCACATCCATATGACCGTATCCAATTTTGATTGTATTCAATTGCACGGGTTTTCAAGGAATCATAAATTTTATCAAAACAATGTTGTATATAATGAGTATCGTGTGTAGGATCATCTCTTATATAAAAGTTATATTCTTTAATGACATTCCAATTATCATTGGTGTTTTTTGTGTTATCCACACTCTGTTGAGCATATATATATAGAACATGGATAAGTATAGAGACTTGATTGGAATGATGATATTCACTTTGTATTTCTATTTTAGCAGCGAATGTGTAATTCTCTACAAAATCGACTACTGAAAAAATCATCTCAGGTGGGAAAAATTCATTGGATTGTTTTAATTGTAGGTAATTCCATCGACCTCTATGTGAATGCTTGGCATATTTATAAATTTTGTTTTCAAACATCTTCAAAAAATATATTATACAATTCTTATGCTTTTACAAAATAATTTTTGGAAATAACATTGGAAGAATTTGTAGCAGTAAAATTGATATATTCATGTCTCTTCCAATCGACTATTATATTTGATGAGGATTGATCATTCATATCAATAGGATACTTGGATTCAAATAAATCTATATTTCCACAATGTTTGTGTTTCTTTCTAGCAACACATTATTTTTGGTAAAATAATTCATCACCTTCTCTTTCACATAGAATTTGGGATATAAAGGCACGAATTGTGGAAGGAGGTGAAATTTCCTAAAATATCTTACAAAAAAAAAAAAAAAGTGTCATAATATAACTCAAATTCCACATGATAACAACAAGAACAAGTTTCATAGACAATGATGGGTTTAACATACCATGGTTTTTGTTGCACAAATGTATTGATGGACATATTAGCTTGACTCTTCTCCTCTTTGAACTTATTGAACAATTTTGTTTGTGTCATTTCCAATATTTTTTTTCATGGTTTTCATATTCATTTTGTTCTATTCTTCATCGCAAAATATCCCCTGCATTTGGTGAAACATGAGAATTTGTCAACCAAAATAGATGGGCCATACATTTAAGATTTTTTGCAAGTCTATCTTTATAGGGTTGTCTATAACTATCTATCCAACAAGAAAGTTCATCATTTCCATCTATTTGCAATCATAATTTTCTATTTTTGTATTGTGTATTTCTTGAGGTTCGTATAGCTTTGTCCATATGTTGTACCAAACAATACTTTATATTGCTAGATGAAACAATTGTTATTTGTATTATTCTATGTGCAACACTCACATCTTTCTTTTCTAGATTTTCCAAGATATTTTAATGCACCTCTTATATTTTCAAAGACATTTTGGTTCACCTTTCTATATTTTATCTATTTTGAATACCCAATAATGATTTAGTTTCTTTTATCATTTTCAACATTATCAAACCTCTCGAAATTTGAGCTTATGTTGCTACCGATTCATTTTTGAAAAAACTATCATAAATTGTTTCAATACAATATCGTATAACATGGTCAAGTTTTTTGTCCCTAAATTTGTTATTATCATCATTTTCTAACATTTGATCATCAATGTTGATACCACCTGCATAAATTTCGATTTAATTTAAAAACATAAATTAAATCTATTTAATTTAAAAACACTTGAAATTAACGTAGATTCAATTTTCTAAGTTGTAAACATAAAAAAATTAAATACATGTATAAAAAATCTACAAATTTAAATTAGACATTAAAAAAATAAATGAGAAATCATAAATTAATTAAAATATACAAGTGTTCATCTTGTGTGTGTGTGTGTAACTACTGCTTCATTTTCATCTTCAATGACTTCTTCAATGTTATGAGACAAATCTATTTGTGTTTTTTTGCACAACATTTTTCAAACTACAATCAATTATATTAGACAATTGCATTTTGAATTCTAACTATTATATATAATATGTATGCATACCTGGTTTGATTTATTATTGTTGAACATCATTATGCAAATGTATAATTACATTATCATCGCTTTCTCTTTCAATATTTGCATGTTCTTGTGTCTTCATTCTATAATACTCTTTCGACTATTATTTACAATGAGTATCATCCCGAGTGTGATCATATTTTCTCTTGCACTCCCTTTTGTTTCCCATAATTATTCAATCTGTAAAGGTTTTTTAAATAATCAATATAATTTCAAACATCAAACTTTATAGCTCAATTTGTTTTTTCTCAAAGAAATAAAAAATCAATTTTATAATCATATCTTAAAAAACTTGGAAAATATTGCTCAATAAACCAAGTTGTTTTTAAAGAAATTTTGGATAAAAAATTGATTTTAAACAAAAGTTAAATAAAATTATTTGATATTGAAAAAAATTGCTTGTGAAAACCTTCCTTGTGACAAAAATTACTCAAAAAAAATATTAATTTTTAAATGAATTGTTTAAGAAAACTTACCCAAAAACTTTTTGATGTAGGATGAAATTGCTTATTATTTTTACATGACAAAATGATTCAGTAAAATAAAAAATCAATATCTACAAAAATACAGAGTCGAAAACTATGACAAATTTATACTACTGAACCTTTCACCATCCTCTTTAAAATGGTATTTTTATATTTTACTTTTAAATAAAAATTAAGGAAGATCCATAGTGTTACACTAAACATGTTCAAAATATGTAACTTTTTCAAATTAGTCAATTTCAAAACATTGTAGAAATTCTAATATTCATCCATTAAATTCAAAACTATAGGCATACTTTAATAGAGTTTGTTTAGATTGTTTCAACATATTTCATTTTTCATAAACAAAATTTTAATAATGAGTACATTCGCACTGAAAAATATAACTCATTTTTAGTCCCTTCATTTTTAAGGAACATACTTTCAAACAATTGTTAAATTCACATATCAAATGTAAATATAAAAAAAATCAAATAATAATCAATTTAAGCTAACAAAATTCATGAGAATTTTTGTTTTTATTGTAAAGTGAAATTCTAAATAAAAAAAATATTTATATTTGTTGGAAGTTAGAAAACTTATGAAAATAATTTGATTTTCTCAAAAACCAAGGAAAACAGACACCCACATTCATGATTTTACCCATAATGCCATGCCCCACCTTGAATCAACTTCACAATAGCCATATACTGATTTATTCTATGAATTCATATATTTTCATAAATATTTGATGCCTGGTACAAGACACTACCCAAGTTCACAATGAATTACTTCTCACAAATAAATAGTTTTTGTAGTATGCTAATCACAAAACACATCACATCAATATGTATGTCCAAATAAAAATAACCAAAATACACTTACAAAAATGGTTTTTGTAGTATTATAGTAACAAAACACATCACATAAATATGTATGATTGAATAAAAATAACCTAAATACACTTTAAAAAATAGTTGTTTAGTAGAAAATAATTTAAATATATATTATTTTTTGTTTGCTAGCATATCCATGACTCGTAGGACTAGCATGTAGTTGAGAAACTATGACCCAAGGGCATATAAGACATCAAAATTACCCAAATATCACACCTAGCTTGGGCCACACTAACCCTTAGCTTGTTCTATTTTAGTTGTCTCTTTTCAATGGTTTTCGAACCTAGATCACTATGCAAAATGAGGCTCATCAAAACAAATTGCACTAATGAGATTTGACAACTAAATATAATTTTAAATATAATTGTTTTTTATGTCATTTTTATGAGATACAAACATATTTTGAGGGAGTGTGATGACATAATACATTACATCATTTTTTATTAAACTTTAATATGATTTTGATAAGTTTTGTTATTAAAAAACTTAATGAGAAATTTGTTAACATGTGAATGTATGTTATATGATTTTCATGAAATAAAAATAAAATGGTTTTGATTAATTGGGCTGGTTTTCATTGATGTCAACCATCGAAGCAAGTTCAATAGAAAATGTCGGTAGCCCCAGAAGTGTGGATAAGGAACCCATGTTTATCTGATGAATAATTTAATAAAAAATAATGCATTTGCAAGAAATACTATCATAGATGGATAATACATGCCGTGCCATTTTCGGTGATATTTGGTACGTCACATAGTTCTTCACGGTTGAGTATATATGGATTAGTGAAGTTGGAGAATCCTCATGAGTTATATATAAGCCCTTAGGAGGTCAAATAAGTCAATTATTCTAGAAGATTCTAGAAGAAGTTTACTAGTCAAAGTGGTTGTAACTAGGATTTAATCATGAGTAAAGTTGTTGCAATAAGAAAATAATGAAAAATAAATTAATTGCAGCAAGAAGTGATGAGTTTACTATTTATGGTAAAGTGATTGCAAGTGGGTAAAGTAGTTGAAAGTGGGTCCTCCCTAAAATAGGGAAGTTGGGTGAAATAGTTAGAAGATAACCCCTAAAGGAAGCTACTTGCAGAATATAATTAAGAGAACAAGGGTCTCCAATTAGCACCTAATTGAGAAAATTGAATATCTCTTTTTTGAAATGTTATGGGAAGGAATATGAAGCAGTGAGTCTAAAGAAACGACATCCAATGAAGAGTGAAGTTGTAGAAGTCGAAGGGTCGAGACTGTGGTTTCTGCACTAGAGTTTTACTGAAGACAATTGTGCGTTACAGAACTAGAAGGATGAGGGTATCTGTAGTCCGCAATGGGAAAAAAACGTGGACATCCATGAGCATACTAAAGACAGAGTGTGTATATGCTGTCAAATATGAAGAAAACGAAGATCAAATATATCATCAGTGACAATTTGCAGGGATGAGAAGAGGCTACAGGAAGGAATAATCTTGAGAAGTTACAACAGATCTATCTATAGTAACAAAAGGTATGTCATATGCTTATCTAAAGTAGATCTTTGGTGAATGCTTGGGTATGGCCATGGGAGATTGAATTTTTTTCCTTGAGGGACTATTGGTTGTATGGTATATTCTGTATAAGACATATTTACAAAGATACATTGCTACTATATTGGTTATTTGTTTTTGGGACACTTCATTGGGAATCTTGTTAAGACATATCTTGTGTTATTTGGAGTATGGTTGAGGGATTATGGTTGAGACATATTGTTATTAGTACATGTTGTGATTTCATAACAGTGAGGGTTTGATGTATGGTTAATGTAAGGGTTTATTATATCACACAATATCAATGAGACATATGTATGAACCTAGTACATGGTTGTGTTAGATCTACTTGGATATTAGATGAGTATTATTTTCTATTAGATTAGCCAGTTTGTGAGAAGATACAAAGAAACCAGAGATTGACCGAGACTAATATAGTGACACAGACATGGTGACATAGACATTATAGTTTTGTGTTAGTTTGCGAGTTGCAACAAATAGAGGTGTGTGCATCCATGAGTTGCATTAGGGAAAGGCACAGACATCTATGTGTTGCAGAATAAACAGGTCACAGATCTGTAGGAAATTTTTGAAGAAGATTGGTATAGGTTGTGACAATATTTCAGTGACATTTATGACAATGATAGAGTTGATTAACTGACAATGACAGGTTTTCTACATTTGGAATTTATACTTTAGGGTGGTTGGATAGGGAAATGATAGGTGGTTGTAACTAGAGAACATAGGGGGTTATAGCCTCCTTCTGGTTGGAGACAAAGAATTGGGGTGTTGGATTTTCCCTCAGGTTGTATTCTGAGAATGTAGGGGGTTGGAGCCTCCTTTCAGTTGGAGATGGAAAGAAAAGGAAGTTGATGCTTCCAATGAATGTACTTCTTAAATAAATATAAGAAAAAACATTATATGGTTTTCTCCTGCATTGGGTTTCCACATAGAAATACTAGTGTACTGTGTATGTGCATGATTAATCATTATTCATCGTTTATTTATTCTACACTCATTGAATGACATTGGTAAACTAATCATAAATGTAACAACACTTATATACATTGTGGTTAAAAGGATTAAAAAACACATTACTCATTTACCATGTAACGACCTCCTCGTTACGACAACAACTCTGTTAACAGGTGCAATTTATTTTTTTGTTGTTAAGGTGTGTGCGCGTGTGTAGAAGTAACAGACACACTTGACTCTACGTTGCCAATCGAAAACCAACAAGACGCCACCACGATGTTCGTCACAGAATACTAAAGGCACACACGAGTAACAACAAGCAATAAAGGACCATAGACATAAGGCACACAACGCAACATTTAACGACATACTGGGTTGTACACTGTATGAACATAGAGGGATGAATCCATAGTAGTAGATCTTACTATTCTGCATAGGAAAACAGGGCATTTAATCTTAGTCCTCTGCTGTGGAGAGAGAGAAGGTCAGATAGGCTCCTGGTCGACTGCTCAGGAAGAAACTAGTAATCCCTGTCAGGTGTGTCGCAAGAGTGGAAACCCTGCCTTTAAAGGGCCCAAGACTCTTGATATGACATTGGATTCTTTACACAAAAATAAATCAACAATAAGTAAAACTGACTACCCATCCATCCTTCGCTGCAATGGTTAGGACCTCCAAGACACATAAGCAACGCTCAAGTCCAGGTTCCCATCGATTTTAACCATTTAAGGTCTCAGAGCTGGTGACTGTTCTGAGGAACATAGAGGTGTCTACATCCCACCCGACACAACAGACCAAGCAACTAACTGATTACAATCAAGTACAACATAAATAAGAAGAGCAATTACGTCCCTTATGGAAGGCGCGTGACAAAAGGACTCCGACAACGAAACCCAAGTTCAACATTATTTAAATGAACAACAACCCTCATTTACTAACTCCGAGTAATTTATTGTACACAAATCTAGGACATTCCACCATATATGTTTTATCAATAACAATAGTTTACACTAACATTACAATAAGATAACCATATCATTACATTTCTAATTACAATAACATTGCAATAAAAACAATGATCATACATTTCAAATGATATCAACTCTAACATTGCAATGGCAAGTACAATGAAATTACATATTTCAAAAACAATATATTACAATTACGAAATTTATAACAATTATTCAATGACATTCCTTTACGTGTTACCGTAACAACATTACCTAATCAATACCTTTACACCTTACTAACACAATTTATGATATCATTAACAATAAAACCATATCATTGCCTTCTACATCACATTAGCAGTGAAATTAAAATAATGATGACTTTTCCTTTGTTTGATATGATTAACAACAGAACCACCCAAGCCCTACCATACATAATGATGTATTTTACTTTTATAAATAGAACAATATTGTAATTTAAACTAAGAAGGCTTTTTATTACCAGACATTGTAAATAAATAAAAATTGATGTTAACCTAATAAATTAAAATCAATTGGAATCCACATTGTAAATTGGGTTGTAGAGAATTTCATAGCTTTGTAATTTGAATTAATAAGGGATTTTCATTAACAATAAGTAGTCGTTACATTGACTACGCAGCCTAGCAATTAAAGCACAGTGAACCCTACATGTCATAAGTGACCAATCACCAATGTGTCAATTTAAATTATGAATTATATCGTTACCCTTCATGTGCAACTAATAATTGGCATTGCCTCTATATCTTAAATTATCAAATTATCATGAAGTTGTCTTTTGCTAACTACTATAACAATGTAAATTAAATATCAATGCTTCTACTCACTAATTATATCGTCAAGGCCAATTTCAGGAACATATCTAATAGCAGCAGTACATTAGCTTAAAAGGCTCTAGCATTACCCTAATATAAGACCGTCACTACATTACGATTCCTTACAATCCATCATAATAAATTTCATTAACATAACATTGCACATAGGATACCAATGACATTGCTTTTATATGTTGCCTAATACTAACTGCACACTCTGTATTATATTGCCACACTACTCTCACATAAATCAACCATGTATTACCATGACGTTACTTTTACATATTACTTTAACCTTATTACATATTCAGTCACAATACCTTTAGGCAATTCACGCTTGAATTCTTTCAGAATATGTAAGGAGAAATCTCCATGGTGTGAGACATAAGAATGCCAGTTACCCCATAAATTGTAGCAGAGGTCACAGGACTCCCTAACACGGGCATTCAGTGGATAGGAAGATACACAACGCTGAAGGAAGTTGTGGAATATTTCACAGACCCTAGGGAACAATTGGATATAAAAGGAAAGAGACTTAATCCTATTACCCTCAGTGAACCATGGAAGTAACTGGTAGGGGTAATTCAGCGGTACATCACTTGTGATGGATGATACGATGTAATTTGACCTCGCCATCTCAAATTGTTGGTAGCCTTAAAACAACGGTTAGTACTTAATCTACCTTTTTTGCTGAATGCCATATTACACGAGGTTTCGTTGAGAACACAAAATTCTAAGGATCCTGTTATTGTTATCATCCACCATAGATTAGTTAAATTGATAATAAACAAAGCACTAAGTCAAACTCAATTGACCTGGGGTAGTCTGATTGAGGCCAACAAACCTCTACAACTAGAACAACTCAAATTATGTCATGAGTACCCACCACAGGAAACTGAAGATAGACAGGCATAAGAGACCATTGCCCAAAGAGAAATTCCATCTCCTCAAACATAAGCTGAGGCAGACCCTACCCAAATCATAGAGGCTCAGACCTCACAAACATAGACATTAACGAAAAAGAGGAAGAGAGAAATGATTGCTCCTAAAGCCATCATTGAGAGAAGGAAGAGAACCAAACGAGCAAGAAACCCTGAACAAATTCATGAAACAGCTGAAGAAACTTAGGATACACCAAAAAAACCTGAAGAATTTCAGGATTTTAAAGAGAAGTCTCTACAGGAAAATGATCAATAAATTGAGCAAGATGAACAGACCTTACAAAGGAATGATCAGAAAGACACCCAACCAGCATTAGAGCATCTGACAGAACAATTTTTGAAGAGCTATGAGGTAGAAATATCTCAGGTTTTGGGAATCTTAGGAACCTCAATTGATAGAGGCACAAATAATCCAGATAAATGCCTAGAACGAGTTTCCTCCTCAAAACCTGCCAAACATTTTCCTCATATTGAAATATCTTTCTCGAAGGACACATCACAGGAAGAACCTCATTTTGAAATGAGAAGCCCTCTTGGATAGATAAAGAATTTGGAAGGAACAGAGGAACAACCATCTGCTGGCCAGAATGAAGAAGATCTTGAGGCCCCTCACAAACAAAAATCAGACAAGAGCCATAAGAGAATTAGAAATCTGAAAAAGGAAAACAAATTGTTGAAGAAGAAAGCTAAGAAGGCTAAAGTATTAAAGAAGAAGGTGGGAAAACTCAAGGAAATTATTAAAGAATTGAGGAAGTAGCTAGAACAAGCAGATAAGGCCCACATAAGGAATAAAAACAAAAGGGCCCAAGTGCAAGGAAGAAACCCTCTTCCTAAATAAGAAGTCACTACAAACTTTGTGGGGATACAGATAGATCCCGAGGAAATAGTAGTAGAAGAAGCAGTAGCTTAGAATGAGGAATCAATTCCTTTAGAAACACAAGAAATGATAACAAAAACAATTGATACTGAGGTATAGATAGATACCCCATTCTTAGAGGAAACAACTCAACTCCTTGAGTAGAATGCTACCATCAAGAGAATGGAAGAAGAATTGATGCAGTCTCAACAAACCCTGATTCAAAATAGAAATTAATTACTGACTATGACAGAGCATCAGGCATTCCAGTCCCAAGAACAGAGTGCTATTATGGATAGACTGGAAGCAGAGCTTCCACAGGCCCAACAAGCATTAACTCAATCGATAGAGTAAATGGATGCTATGGAAGAATATCAAGCATCCTGATCTCTGGCGAAGGGCGCCACCATGGATAAGCTAAAGGAAGAGCTAGGACAAGCTCAACAAGCATTGGCTCAACACCGAGATGAGATGGTCACTAGGGATGAACATCAAAATCTTGTTAAACAACTAAAGGACATGTCAGCAATAGAAAGTGAGACTTATGCTGAGCTCACCAGATCCCAAGGGAAGGTAAAAAAGCTACAAACCCAATTAGAAAAAGATTTGGAGCAAATCAAAGAAATCCGTGATGTTTACTCTGATGCCATCAATTGCAGAGCCCCTGCCACTATTTACACTTTATTCTTACTGGAATGATACCTATTTTTGAGAGTGAAGTCCATCAGAGCAGGTAAACCCATTTCATTTTCCACTGTTCCTGAGTTTATTTCATGTTTTAGAGATTGGGAAGAGAAGGTAGAATACCTTCTGTGTGAATTATACTTCCACAATTTCATTTTGGAAGAAGACAGAAGAGATAACCCTAGTCCCTTCATAGGGGACATACAATTCTAGGCATTCATGTCATTTACTAAGAATCGGGTTAGATGGGGTAAAGCTCACAAAATATTCATGAAGAAGGAAACTGGATTAGATCTTTGGATCAGAGGAGAGCCTCCAAATACCTTTCCAGCCATTATGCAACATAGGACCTTCATGAAAAGGGAGGGGGTTGTGAATTCATTAGCCCCTATCCATCTACAGGTCATATGCTCAAAAATCACATGTTTTAAATAACTCAAAGAAGCAACTCTTGTTGCTTCTAAGGTGAGATGGGATGCATCCTTCGATGAGGTTAAAAGTAGGGAACCCTTTGGGTATAGGAATTTTTTTGCAACTACCTTCAGAGTATAAAGGTATTCTATACTGCTCCAGGAGGAAGGACCTGCTTGGATTGGGTGTAGGTATAATCCCCCTCTCATCTGGTTTCCTCCAGAAAGTTACCATAAGGATTATCAAATTAATAAAAAGAGGCAGGATGCCGCTTTTGAAGTTCTCAAAAGAAACAATGTTTTCGGGAGACACGGTGAACCAAATTCTCGTCCCTACAACATAACTGCTTTACATGTAGGATCTTAGCTTTCATGAGTAAATTCAAGAAGGTAAGATGGGGGGTATGTTGGGTTATGAAAACGCTATAAGTATCTTCCTTTTTCCCACAGTTCATGATATAATCTTGATTGACTTTTTAGTTAGTTAGGGATAAATAGGATAGAAAATGATTAATATGTCTCTTAGTATTATTATTAAAAGTTATATTAAATAGATTCTAAAATACGATTGGAATTGTTGGATTTTGTTACAGATTTGATAAATATAGTCAAACCCGAGATAGCCAAGGAGATCTTGAATATGCACAAGGTATTGTAGGTTCAAGACTTTTGGTGCAAAGCAGTTTTGAAGATAATCGATTTTCTATGTCGTAACTTTATAATAGTAAAGCAATCCTGAGGATCTTTCGATCCTCAAGATAGCTTGATTTACCCATATTATTGTAATATATATAGGGTAATAGATCCAGAAAGGATAGAGAAGAATTGCATTCAAGTATTCTGAACTCAGAATTTCTCTGCGTAAGCAGTTTTTGTAAATGTTTTACCAGCTATGGAATCAATAAATGATTTGAACATTTTCACCAGTTCTACATTCTGAATTTCTCATAGCAGTGCTTCTGAAGACCAAGGACCCAGTCTAAAGGAGTTACTGTCTCATTCTGTAATTGTATCAGTTTGAAGTTGATTTCTGTTTTGTGATTCAAATCTCCTTTAGAATAGTTAAGATGAATGCATAAGTGTGTTAACGATTTTATGTTGTTTGCATATAGAGGATACATATTTCCCTCAGTATTAATGATTGTTGTTTTGATTTCCATTCTGCAGTTTTTTGCTTGACAATTCTTCATAATTTCATATGTGTTCTTCTTTCAATTAGTTTACAATTGTTGTTCCTTTCCATTAAGATACAATTGTTGTTCCTTTCAATTACTTTACATTTGTTGCTCCTTTCCGTTAAGATATAATTGTTGTTCCTTTCAATAGAAGTTACAATTGATGTATCTTTTGACTAGATTGCAATCATTGTCTCTTTCCATAGATAGAGTAATTTGCCTTTTCCTTTTCAATAATTTGATTCATAGTGATGGTTAATTTTGCAAGTCTTTACTTAGATTCAATTACTTCTTTTTACTTAAAATGAATTCGATAGATTAATTAGTTCCTTCCCATTTCACAACATGTTATTAATCAGATTTCAATTCCTTTAGTTCTTAGAATCTTTAATGAATGATTGAGGAACTTGATTGTTGATAAACTCAGAACTACACGATTTTAGCCTTTACAAGCTACCTTCATAGACTTTGCTGATATTCTTGAGATAAAAGATGACTCCTTGGGTTGATAAATTAATGTTAAACTAAGGTTGTTTTTAGACATCTTTGGATACCAACAACCACCACCCCTGGTTACTTGGCTAAGGGACCATGTAATATGAGAGAATCTCAACACAAACCTGTGATAGAAATTGGCAAGGCCCAAGAATCTCTGGATCTCAGTGAGTGTGGTTGGTGCTAGACAATCATGGATGACATAGATTTTCGCTGAATCCACATGCACACCATGTTAATCCATGATGCAGCCTAGGTATTAGACCCTATCCATGAAAAAGGACCAATTTTCGAAGTTGGAATATAGCTTGTAGCTTGTCCTTCCACAGGATGTGAAAAACCTGCTGAATGTGTTGTAAGTGTTCCACCCATGTCTTGTTGTAGATGAGGATTTCATCTAGATACACAACTACAAAGTATTGGTGAAAGGTCATGGGATATCATCCATAAACCTCATGAAGGTTGTTGGAGAATTTGTAAAATGAAAGGGCATGCCCAACCATTCAAAAAAACCTTCTTAAGACTTAAAGGTGGTCTTCCATACATTTGTCTACTATATTGGGACTTGGTGGGAGCCAAACTTCAAATCAATATTACTGAAGTATTTTCCCCCCTTGAGTTGATCAAGGAGATCGTTGATTAGGGGAATCAGGTATGGGTTCATGACTGTGATTTTGTTTAGGGCCCAATGTTACACATTATTTTGGTCACCCCGGTGATCAACACACAACATGTGCATAACTCACTTCCATGTTCCCTAAAAACATCAAAAGAGAATTTCTCCATGAAAAAAGTGGTTTTCCTTTTCTTCCTTAAAAACTATGACAAGAGATATCATCGCACCTTGCTCTATACTTGGGGTGTGACGATGCTTGATCGTTGCATGCTACACTAAAGATGGACTACGACATCATCGTAGGCTGCCTATGCATAGGGTGAAACGATGCTTAAACAAGGGAAAAGTCAATATTCACGAATGTTCTAGAAGGGAAACTTCTAGAAGATGAGGTGGCCTCTGATCGATTTGGATGTTACTCGCTTCTTTGATTTAGTGGGATAATCCTAATATCCTCATCCATCTCTCTTTCACCCTATATAAAGAGGGATGTCTTATGGAAAAGGATAAGGCTTGCATATGCATGAAGAGTTCTACTACATATTATACTTGAGATAGATTTGCTTTAGCTCTCTAAGTCAGATTGTGGATTTTCTTCATCAAAGGCATTGAATAAAAGGTGTGTGTGTTGGATCATAGAGCCATCGGAAGGGACCTTGCAACATCTAGGCATGGGTTGTATTCTCCACTTCTATTTAATATAATGCATCAGTATATTTCTTCCCTTTAAAGGTGTCTTTACTTTTATTGTGTAACTCCTTGATCTTATACATAGAATTCATTGGAATATATAGATCTTTGTTCTCTCTCTCTTTTTTGTTTTGTTCTTCCTAAATAGGTTCTCCATCCCGCAAATCCAAATATGTACCGACAAGGATGACACTAGAAAGGATCAAATGTAATTAAAAGGCATGTCACTTGTTCCTCTCTAAACTAGTTTATATGACAATGAAGTATAAGGTGAAGTTTATATTATGCCTTGTTTTGTTTTATATTCCTGTTGAAGTTAGGGAGATCCATTTGTGTTTACACTTATAGATTTATTTGATGACACATGGTAATCGATGTAGAGTCTCTAGATTTTGTCTTTCTTCTACACCATCACGAATGGGCTCCCACAAGGTGATGAGATGGAACAGATGTTCCCCTTGTGGAGCAGTTCTTGGATCTGTCGCTTGATCTCCTCATTCCCTAATAAAGAGTGTTGGTAGACTGTCCCATTGGGTAGTGGTGCGTCGAGGGTTAGATCGATGGGATGCTTGACCTGATAGTGCAAAGGTACCCTGGTAGGTGAGGATAAGATATCTTAGTATTCTTCCACGACCTTATCCACTTTTTTTTGTTATGTGGAGAGGTCAACCACGTTGTCCATCGATGTGACAACAATATTTCAATCATTCTGAGAGGCAATCATGAAGAAGAAAAATTTCTCTATTTGAGAGATGACCTACCTGCATTTCTTGGAAAATATCAAGGAAATAGCACTAGGTGAGATTGCCTTGGGTATCCTTTACAATTTCTTATTCAAGGTAATAATAACACTGTGAGCCCTAGACTCATATACAACATGATGTTTCCATAAATAAGGATGTCCCAAGAGAACATCAAAAACTCCAAGAGGAGAAACTTCACAAAATACCTCATCCTTGAAGGGCTTGATGTTGTATGACAAGAGACACTGTTGGTTGACACAGAGATTGCTTCCTTGGCAGAGCCATCCAATGGTGTAGGGATGTGGGTGCGACATTTTTGACAATGCTAGCCACTTGAAGAGATCTACTGAGATGAGGTTCTTATGACTGCCACTATCAACATTGAAGAGTATCAGGGTTTCTTTCACCCACATCTATGAATAGAAGAGGCGTTCGCCTTCCTCTGGCTCGTCTGGTTCACTGTGTTGGATCTTGGTAATGGAAATGGTGGAACTAGGTTCCACATCAATGATTTGTCTCCCCCTTTTTGGTTCTAACTTAGAGTCGGACACCAAATCTGATTCAGGGGCTTTCACCTCAACCACCAAGGAATTCTTCGAGTGAGAATCAATATTTTTATGCCAAGGTATTTTATGGAAGTCGCACCACTTCCCAGTATCTCTCTTCATATTTCCATTTTCCTTATTTTCTTGTGGCTTAGACTAGTTGTATTGAGGTTGTACTTCTTTTCTCTATCCTTTGTTCTATGAGTTGGGGCTTCCCTTTCCATGCGTTTGCTATGAAGAGTTCCTAGGCCCCAATTGCCACGTATTTTGTCTGCGCTTCTGCTCTATTTTGATGGAATATCTATAGATCACGCCTAAGAAGGAGATGTCCAAAAGCTCCATTTCATCCTAGATGTATCTATGAAGACCAGTGCGATACTTGAGAGCTAGATGTAACTCAAAATATTTGATACCCAACTTGGTGCGCAAGGTATGGAAAATATTTGTGAACTCTGGCACGACTTGGTCTCTTTCCTATCGCAGTGTGGTCCATTTTGTATACAGGTCATCATAACTTCCGACAGGGTAGTATTGTTCCTTAATAGCTTCCCTGAAGGAATCCCAAGTTACCGCGACTACAAATAATGAGGGTTCCTCTATTTCCTTTTTCTCACATAAAGTCTCCCACCAATATTTGACATGGGGAATGGCTTTGAGGAGTGAAAAAGTAATCTTTTATCTATTCCAAAAGTTATGGACAGAAAAATACCCTTCTAGAATATTAAACAATCTTCTACAATGTTTGTGTCTATTTGACCTTCAAATATAGGAATATCAAAGTTTATTTTTACCTTGAAGGTGGTGGCTCTTCCTCTTGAGGAATATTTGTCACCTATTGGTAGACGCCAAAGGATATGCGCAAAATTATCCATCACCTCGTTCCTCTGTTGCATGAGGGATTCCTCGAGCAACATTTTGAAAGGATATCCAATCCCATCGTATTTATTTTCACATGCCATAATAGGTTTCTTTGGCGTTCAAGAGATTTTTTCCTCAAGAGAAACAATATCGAGACATAATTCTTTGTACCTTGACCTCGTCGGGGACATGCATTAAAACAATAAGGAGAAGTCCTCTCTGATACCACTGATCCAAATTTTATGAGAAGAACGAAATGAATCCATATTATTATTATACTTAACACATAAAAAAAAAGAACAATAACAGAGATATAGTAAAACTAGCTTCTATTCAATAATGAAATATGATGAAACTATAAAAATACAGTCTGAAACAAACTTGCTAGAATGGTGGGGGTTTATCTCTGACAAGAGATGTGACAGCCACCCTAATTCATAAGAAGATAGTTATAATGAGTCTCTCCAATCCTTTTTACAATAAAAAGGAATTTCAAAACCCTAGGCATCCAAAAACCTAACCCTAGGAGATGAAGCGCCAAAATTCATGTGAGCCCCATTGGGGTAAGTTAGTACATCAACTTCCCGTGGTCATAACTTTTGCATACGATCTACGTTTTAGGCACACGATAGCCCGTTGAAAATTTATATGCTAGGACTACACATGTTTCAATCAGAATCTAAGTTTTTCTATATTCTAATGGTGTTGATCCCTAAAAACATTATTTAGGGCCTCAAAACAACCCCAAAATTTGGGGACCGAAAAACTAGAAAAAAACTGCCAAATTGGAAAACTGTCAAAATGATCTAGATGGAATAGGTGGGAGGCCACCGAAATCCATATGGATCATTAGCCATGGTAGCATATGATAAATTGGTGTAGCCACAATTCACATACTATGGAACAAAATTATTTTAAGGATTGAGATCTAAAAGATGGTTTCCCCCAGGAGTCATGAGAGTTTATGAGTAGGACTTCAATACTAGAGGAATGGCCACTTCTACCAATAGGCATGGATAGCCTCGACATGGTTTCATTTTAGCCCAATCAGATGATTCTATCTCATATAGTAGTTAAGAACACATGGTAGATCGATCTTGGAATTATTGGTTTTAATTCTTTTGGCAATTTAGGAACTAGTTGAAGATCATAGATCTAGCATGGTGACCATTTAACAACAATGTCATCCACATAGGTCCAAGAAAGTGAGAAATCCGACTCATGATGAGACCTCTTTTCCTTCAGTTTAAAAAACTGGAAGCCACCACCTCAGCTTGGTAACTAGAAATGATAATGTCACTTCTATGGATTCTCCATGGTCATAATGGACCGACTCACAATGAGACCTCCAAACCCTCAGCAAGAAACTTGTACAAATTTATTTTGAAAATAGAGGTGATCCAATCATTGTATTGAATTTAATCTCACAACAAGATATTGTCTAAACTATGGGGAAGCAAATCCATAATATTCCTTAAGAACGAAGGATGGCGTAAGAATACTTAAGATCTACATGATTGTCAAGGGTTAGTTCAACTTTCTGAAGCAATCCTTTGCAAGGAAAAGAGAAATAAAAATGGCAACAACCAGATTTAAAATTTAACCATCAGGATAAGGTATATTTTCTTGTTTCAAGACTAGATTTGAACTCTCACTGATGGCTTGGAAATCAATAGATAGTGCAGTAATTTAAAACCACATTCTTTCATGACGATTATATTTTGAACAATAGAGTAATGAATAAAAAATATAGATATACAAGCAACTAGAGAGATTCAATCAAAGGTAGAAAATAAAACAACACACAAAAATGAACCAAATCATATTATATTGAAGAAATTCAAAATTAGAAGTCAAAATGAACCAATCAAAACAACATAAAGAAAACTTAAAAAATAATTTGACCAAAAACAAAACCAGGCCAACCTTTCATTGAGAATGAGGATCAAAAGGAAGAACTACAATGTTTATAGTTTTTCATATAGGCAGGTTATTTTCTTAAGATAACGATAACAAAAATACTTAACCAGGATGGGTGCAATTACATGATGTGGTAAACTATGTTTTCCATGGTAAAACTAATATGAACTAAAGATATAATCCCTAATCTCTTTATTAGTGCTTCATAATATCTGAAATCATTGCATTATGCTTCCAAGTTTTGAAACAAAAACATTTAATCAATACATATGCGAAAAATAAAAAGAAATGAATTGAAATAAGATTTCCTTGACAACATTCATATGATGTTTCTCTTTGTGTACCAACGTTCCTTCATAACTGCATTATTCAAAATAAAAAGTGAAAAGAAAAGAAAAACCAAAAAGGATTGTTTTCCTACACCTACTCTAACTTCTACATAGAGGAAAACGCTTAGTAAAATCATACTTCCAATGCAGCCACAAGAGCATATTCGATCCTGCAAGGCATATAAATTCTAAGATCAGAATAAAAGAATGTAGTACCTGCAGATACAAAAGAAATATGTCATTCTTACCTCCTATATATTCATTTAAAAACAAATCAAGCACGACCTTACCATTCTTTTGAAACTTTTCCATATATGAACCCTCTAGCTAATCTGCAATTTCGTCATAGTAAGGGTCATAATGGAATGGAAGAATGTAAGTGAGTTTGGAAAACTTGTCAATATTATGGGGACCTAACATAACCATCGGCCAAGTCTGAAGTGACCCATCCTCTTGACAATTCTCCAAGTGTTCATCGATTTCTTCACATGGAGGATCTAAAAAAATCATGTCATGCTAACCTCCTAAATATTCATTTAAAAACAAAGAAAGCATAACTTTACCTTTATTATGAATATTTTTTAGATAAGAATCCTCAAGCCATTCTAAGATCCTATCATAAAAATTAGAATGTAAACTATGACTTTGACGAACTAGATCTATCAATGGGGAACACATCATAAGAGGATTTATGGAAGCAATTAGATTGTGACATTTCGGATCCTGATTTGGATCCAAAACGTCCTGATCTATTGACAAAAATGTGGCTAATCCGAACACTTATGAAAATCCCAACCACATGAATCTCATTAATCAGCAATTAGATTATTGGTTTGAACACTTCCTTTCATGAAATGGATTGTTTCAAAATGCGAAGCATAATCATTAAGATTTGAACTAATAAAATAATGAATATGCAATGCAGAATATTTTATCTCTGTAAGAATGAGTGCATTATCTTTTTCAAAAATAAATCGTGTAGAATGATATTGGAACAAATATTTTTTCCATGCGAGGGATGAAAGTGAAAGAACGTCGAATCTAACTTCATAAATGTTATGTTCAAAATTAATTTCACCAAAACTTGGCATAAAGAGTAAAATGAATTAGAAATGAGCACATGAAAAGATTCTCTTGAGCTATGATAATTAACAATGGTATTCTCAAGACATTCCTCTTCACTTTCCTTAATACTTTCACTCTGTTCTGGTGATAAATCCTTCAACATAATATGATCATCTAAATTTTCCTCATGTATGATAGACAATTCAAAACATTCACGACAAACATCTAATCTTTCCTGTGGATAAGGTATGATTTGTGGATGAAGGTTTAAGGTTTTTTCTTCAAATTGCAGTTCTACATCTCTAATGTAACATACCGAGTCACCCAGGCTCTCATACCATATTGTAACATCCCCAACATCCAACTGGGCTATGCCACGTAAAAAATTTCGAACTGTATGCAAATTAAAACATATACACACAAAAATTCATGCAGAACTTTATATATAAAACTTCAAATAGACAAATACATTCTGTAAATTCATAGATTCATACAGAAATAATAGTAAACATATACATGCAACATAGACAGGAAATACCCATAAATATAAAGACAGGTATAAACCACACACAGGAAAAACCCATAAAAATAAACACATAAATAATAATGCAGCATGTAATTTAACACAAAATTGGCACTTATCTTGGTAAAAATATCACCAACTGCATGAAAACCTTCCACAAACCTCCCAACCTTAGACCATGCTGCTCAACACTCTCAACAGTGAGTCACCCCCGAGTTGGGACTAAACTCCACCCGGGTAAAGTGATTCCTAACTAGGCTGATGTATCTCACACAATAGGAAAGACTCTGTCACAGGTGGAAACTCAAACTAACAACTTACAGTCCCTCATTCCCCATGTGTTTTCCCCACCCTAGTAAGTGTGCCCCCTTCTCTGCTCAACAATCCCTCGACTTTCCCACTTCCCTTCCAGGGCTTCAGCAACAGGCTGAACAAGAAGTCTCAGAGCCCTGTCGCTATAGTTTAGCACCTTCGGGAATCAACTCCCAACAATTCTCTCACCTAGAGATAAATTTATCACGGGCTTGACAACTCGCCTCTTCAAGATCCCACAGACCTGACAACCCACTTCTTTAGTCCATGTCCACAACTAACTAGGTACAGATACAATTACGAGTACAAATATGGGTACATGTATGGATTCTGCTACAGGAAGGTATGGAGGACAACTAAATGAGTGTGTGAATGGCGATTGAATGAATGACATTCCCTCTAAATTCACTAAGTCCAAGATATATGTATGCATGTTCCCAACTTGACACTTGTCATGTTGAGAGCTACTTTGGTCCACTGGTCCCCATCCTTAGAACTTATGATAAAATAATTATCCATACTGTATACTTTAAGGAATATTAATATAATATTCCTTTTTGGCTTAAGCTCCCTAGCTTATCCCTTTTCCTTAACTTTTATCCCCCCNTTTAGTCCCCCATACTCTTTTATCATGGTCAGTCTACACATAGTTGTGTATTATATTAATGACGAGACATATACAAAAATAGGCTCACTAGCCTTTAACATCTAGGCTCTCTGGCCTAATTCAAAACATAATATTCCTAGATTATAATAACTAGCTCACTGGCCTATAAAACACAACATATACACAAAGGTTCATTGGCCTCAAAATCACATGCACTTAAGTTTGTTGCTCGCGGTATCCTGGAATGTGCACAATTCACCATTTTAGTGCACAATACATGTGTGCACTATACCATGGAAGGTGGATAAAAGAATGATATCAAACAGCTTACCAACTTAAGTACATTTACATTTACATTTACAATTGGGTTTGGCCTAGGCATATTACAATCCCCTCCCCTTATGTATCCAGTGTCCTTAGTGCATTATGTACACATATCAACAATATTTCCAAAATCTTCAAAAAGATGTGAGTATTCTGCCCGCATTGCATCCTCATGCTCCCAAGTAACATCCTCTGGACTATACCAAGTCCATTGGACCTTTACAAGACATATGTTTTGATTCTAGATTTGTTTGATTTTCTGATCCATAATGCGTATCAGATGCATTTGGATAGTGCCTTCTTTCTCCACCTGAATCACATTCCAATCAATTACATGATTAGAATCACATATATATTTCTTGATAAATGATACATGGAATGCATTATGAATAGACAACGATGTAGGAAATACAATCATATAAGCTACTAGACCAATCCTTTCTAGAATTTCAAATGGTCCACAATATTTAGCTGCCAACTTGGAACAATTTCCCAACTTCAATGAACTTTTGTTCGCCTTAACCTTCAAGAATACAAGATCACCCACTTTAAACTCCCTGTGATTTCTACCCTTGTCAGCATAACTTTTGTTCCTATCTTGGGAAGCCTTTAAATTTTGTTTAATTTTCAACATTTTTTTTCCACTCCCCTGAGTAATTATGGCCCTGTACATGAGAATTTCATCATTTTCTAGCTGATAGTCTTCAATTTTCTGCTGCAAAATACCTTGTTGTAATTTTTCCACTAATTCCTTCTATTGCAAATCTGATTTTGCAGCGTCCAAAATTTTGTCTTTCAAATATGATTGGTACATGCTAATGGTTGTAGCATGCAAATCATGCACTCTTCTATTGAGTGCATCAACCACTTTGTTCTCTTTCCCCTTGGTATGCTTTATATTAAAGTCATATTCACTGAGAAATTCTAACCATCTGATTTTCCTAGCATTTAGAGTTGGTTGATCAAATAAATATTTCAGACCATTATGGTCTATCCTCAACTCAAACCTTTTCCCCATGAGGTAGTGCCTCCACTTCCTCAAGGCATGTACTATGGATGCCAACTCCAAATCATGAATGGCATAGTGTCTCTCATAATCCTTCAACTTCCTTGATTCATAACATACCACAAACCCATTTTGACTGAGGACACCACCAAGTCCTTTACATCCATGATTGCAGATCCAAATGAAGTCTTCATTTGGATCTGCAATCCTTAAATTTTTAGCACTTGTTAATAATCACTTCAAGTGTTGGAAACTCTTTTCACAATTGAATGTCCATTGAAACTTCACACCCTTCATTTGCAATGAAGTGATTGGGTGTGCAATATTTGAGAATCCTTCAATAAATCTCATATAGTAGCATGCAAGGCCCATGAACGATCTGACCTCTATCACATTATTTGGTGCTGACCATCCTCTAATGGCTTCTATCTTCTCAGGATCCACTGTTATCCCATCCTCTGAAATGATATGTCCCAAATAATGAATTTACATTTGATAAAATGAGCACTTTTTCAATTTAGCATACAAATGATGCTCGCTTAATACTTGTAATACCATCCTCAAGTGTTTCTCATGCTCTTCCTCTGACTTATAATATATACAAATGTCATAAAAAAATACAATGACAAACTTATCTAGTTATTCACTGAAAATACCATTCATTAAACACATGAAGACAACTGGTGTATTTGATAACCCAAATAGAACCACTATGAACTCATAATGACCATACCTCGTTTTGAAAGAAGTCTTTATGATGTGTTCTTCTTCAATTCGTACTTGATGATAACCTAACCTGAGATCAATCTTGAAGAATTTTTTTGCATCTTTCAACTGAACAAAGAGGTCATTGATCATTTGCAAAGGATGTTTTTTCTTCACAGTTACCTTGCTCAACTTCCTAAATTCAATGAAAAGTCTCAATGTCCCATCCTTCTTCTTCACAAATAAAACGGGGATACCCCAAGGTGACACACTTGGGCATATATACCCCTTCTTCAGGAGATCTTCAAGTTGCATTTGCAACTCCTTCAATTTTGGTGTACTCATCATGTAGGGAGTCTTGGATATTGGAGTTGTTCCAAGCATCAAATTTATGTGGAAATCAATGCCTCTTTTAGGGGGTAATCTTGATATTTCCTTAAACACATATTCAAGCTCTTTTAGGAATGCATAATCTTTAATATTTGACACCTTCTCTTTAGGTGTCTCTTCCATATGTTCTGCAAATATTTGACACCCTTTTCTGTAACATTTCTTTAGATGCAATGATGAAATTTCTCTGATGGTTACTGCCCTTGGAATTCCCTGCATTGTCCTTAGGCTCCCTTTCTCATCCAAGCACATAAATTCCTTATTATGACAATCTAGGATAGCATGATGTTGTTCCAACCAATCCATCCCAATTATACAATCATAGGAACCTAAAGGAAAGATGTTCAAATCTTCCCTCGTGTTTTATCCATTCATGTCCATAAAACATGACTTAACCATATCATTAACTTTTATTTTGGCTCAAGTAGCTAGCTACACCAACCAAGATTTTTCATGCTTGCTTCTTGGAAAATGCAAACTTTCCACCATCTTAGGATCTATATAACTATCAATAGCTCCTGAATCAATTAAAATAGCAATGGTTTGGTTGTTGATCATACCTTCCACTTCAATCATATGTGGTTGATACTTTTCTTGTTTGTTGTATAGGGATACATAGATCCTTGGTTCATTTCTGTCCATGTTCTCCATTGTTTTGTCTTGCTTTACATTGTGAACAATTCTCACTTTTTCACCTCTCAGAGGACAATCTCTAAACATTAGATCTCCTTTACAACCCCAACATTTAATAGGTGGATTCCTTGGCCTTTGACATCTTGTCTCAATCATTCTAGGTTCTTTAGAAGTTTTATGTTCCTAAGGATTATTTCTGAAGAATGGTGGCTTAGTTACCTTCTTCCTCTGATCCCTCTTGAATTTGTTCTTGTCTTCCCAATATTTTTGGAAAGTTGGCCTTAATTTTTGCTGATCATATAGGAATTTAGCTTGCCTTATGGTCTCCTCCAATGTTTTGGGATCATCATATTGTATTTTTTCACTAACGAATGATGGAAATCCACTCAAATACCTCTAAATCTTAACTATCTCATCATTGATGAAAGAAACATACTTTAGCAGTTCTAAAAACCTTCTTTCATATTCATATATGGTCATATTCCCAATATTGAGTTCAAAGAACTCTTTCATTTTCTTATCATAGTATCTCTTAGTTAAGTATTTCTTTTCAAAATACTTCTTAAATTCCCTCCAAGTAAATTTTTTCTCTTTAATGTGTTGCGCCTACACAAGTTGATCCCACCACATGGGCACCTTTTCCTTGAGTTGATAGATGGAAATTATTCCTTCTGGATGAGAAGAATAATTATGCAATTGAAAATACTTTCTCATGCCCAGCAACCATGTCTCTAAAACTCCATCCTTCATCTGATCACAATCAAATGTAGGAGGTTTGATTTTTTTTTTCTCCTCATAGATCATCTACCCCATACCTCTTATGCATCCTGACAGGGGATGGAATTGAGTTGCTATATGCTCTTTTATTGAAATGCCTCAGGGAGTGATGGTGATGTCTGCTAACATTTATTGTTTTTCTTTTCTCATTAGGAGACCCTGACTTCCTGATTTACTTGATCCACTCTCCTTATCCAATTTATTTTCTATTATGTTTAAGATCTGCATTAACTTCATGTTGAAGTCCTCCTATTGCTCCTCGACTCTCATAAGGATTTCATTAAAAACTTTATGGATTTAGCCATCCTTCTGAAAATTTTTAATGGTCTCTACCATATTCATGTTTTCATCCCTTCCTTCTCCATGTCCATTGGATTTTGTTCATTCAATGCCCATATGGACATCCATCCCTTTGATCTCATCATTTTGGTTGTAGGACCGTTGTGCATATTCCATTTCTTTGTACTCTGTGTTGATCCTTATATGATCTATTTATTGTTAACTCTGCAAAATGTGCAACCAACATAACTTTGTCAGGATAATTGTTTCAACAATTTCATGAAAATATGAACCATTCTTGTTCAATAATGAATCAAAATTATTTCTTATGATTTCCTCAAAATTGAATGCCCAGATCAATTTTATGGGTGAATAATTATATTCTACTCTCTAAGACATTTCCAACGCCTACTTCTGTTAGCACTCTGTAAATCTATTTGGCTGATAAACAGACGACTGTTGGGGCTCAGAAATGTCCTTTTCTCATCCACATTTTCCGTCATCCTTCTTCACATTTCATCGCCCCATTAACCTTTCATGATATCATTTCCAAAAATATACTTTTGTTTCACCTTATTGTTCTCCACTTTGTTCATTTTAGTATTTAAAAGGAATTTGTGATTAAATGTTAGAAAATCAACATGTTTTCATATATATCTCAAATATGTGTGAGCTTTGTAATGTGTAGGAATATGTGAAGGATTAATTCAAAGGACTTCTCGAATGCTTCCTCCACCATTTCAATATTTGAGGAGATAATTCAAGCCCATTCCAAGGAGAAGATCATGGAGATTTGGTTGTAATATCTTATATAAGATATATGAGAGATATGTGTGAGGATTTAAAGGGATTATATTTTGTAATAATGGGAAATAGGTTGACAGAATAGTGGATCTATAATAATGAGATGGTTATCTTATTTTCAAGGCTCTCATGTATAAAAGAGAGTGCTCTCTCTTCATGAGGATTCAATTAGAGAATTCAATTCGGATGTGATTAGAATCAGAGTAGTCATTAGGATTCAAAAGAGAAAGGGATTCTTAGCTTTGATTCATATTCTTTCATTGTTATGCTTTCATGATTGCCATTTGATTATTGTTATGTAATTCAAGATAGCTTTATTGTGCGAGCTCCCATATGTTATTTGTCGTTAACTCTTCACATGTTGTATTGCTTTTCCTTTATACAATTTCCTACTTTCCTAGATTAATGTTTCTTGTTTTCCTAGATTATTTTCATTTCAGCAACATAGATTAGATTACTTCTACTTCAGTCCTGCGTATATAGTGCATTTGCTTCGTAATCCTACGAACCTAGGATTGACAAATTAAATGGTTGGAAAAATACTACAATGGAATTATAAAGACAATATTTCCGCGTAACATTTTGGCATTGTTGTCAAGGAAGCACGATGGATTGAGGTATTAGTTCCTTTTTCATTCCAATTTATGCAAGTGTGATTAGACATTATCCTAAATCGGAGGTGACATACGAGTAAGGACATGTAGGGTTGTGTAAATTTCAATTCCTGCATGTGTTGGTAAGGGGTCATAGAAACTACTTAAGTGGAGGCTCCTCATGTTCTCCCTGCCAGTTCTAGAGTGTGAATTTGAATTCCTGGAAGCGTAATTAGAGTGTAAATTTCAATTTCCACAAGATTAGTTTAAATTTTTAAAAGTGTGATCTACATGTGTTGGTTCTAGGGGTCTTAACAACTACTTGAATGGAGACTTGTAACGACCCTCCTCGTTAAGACAACATCTTTGATAACAGGTGCAAAAAAAAAAAATTGTTAAGGTGTGTGTGCGCGTATAGAAGTAACAGACTGATGTGTCTCTACATCGCCACTCGACGACCAACACGAGGCAACCACGAAGATTACCACAAGAAGACAAGGGCGCACGACAAGTAGCTGCAAGTAATGAACGACCAAGGACATAAGGCACACAATGCAAACATTAATGACATACTGAAAGTTTACCCACCCACGGAAAGTTTACCAACCCAGTACCATATTAATTTTAAGAATAACGCCCTTCCTTTACTAACTCAGAATAATTCTATTGTGCTTAATTCAAGAAAATTTCGACATATAAGTTCGTCTTTAACAACAACATTACAATTCTGTTATCATGGCTAATAAACGCATTAAATTTATCACCTTGATCTTGCGCAATAAACGACACCTCCATCAATAGATGACCTCCATAAAAATACGACTACATTAAATTTCATAATGACAACCCCACGATAAATCTCAAATCAAAAATCCTAACAATAATCCATCACATTAAATCGATCATATCCTTACCTACGATGACAACAACATTGCCATTTGAAATCAATAACCTAACAATAATCCCTTTCATTGAACTACCTTATCCTTCCCACAGTTGCCATGACTTGAACGCTATCTTTATTACATTATGATATAAGGACTTGCAATTTTAACCATCTAAGCTGCAAGGTCATTGCACCAAGGATTAAGACATTATTGTTCCAACTAAAATGATTGTACCCTCACCCTATTGTCAATATATCAACTAACATCATATTTATAACCCACATCATATTTAACAATAACAACGGTGCCTTAAAATTAAAATGACAACATATAAGAATAGCCATTGTGGAACAGGATAATGTTTAAGATAGCCAGGTTAACATCAACTCCTTTCAATAACCCTGCAATTATGTGTCCATCACATTACCTCTTGGCCTTCCATTGAGTTAAAATATAGAAGGAAAAAGGGATAAATATAAAGTAAAATAAGACTTTAATAACTATGTCATCCCCTAAACACAACCATAACAAGGCTTTCTCTATCACCATATCATTATAATTAAACTAATGATGATTTTAACTTTTGTTAATAATGTCATTACATTTGGTTATAATTAAAATAATGATAATAACCACAACAAGGTTTTCTCTAACACTATCAAACCTAACCATAAGTAACCATGTACATACCTTTATAAATAGATCGGTAATGTAATTTTAACTAAGAATGGCTTTTCCTAACGAGCATTGTAAAAATAAAATCTAAGTGTAACATAGTACTTAAAAATCAATGGAATGTATATCGTAATTGTAGTGGGTTCCATAACAAAGTAAGTTGAACTAAACAAAAGACCATTCCTTGCAGAACATTGGAACTGAAAAAGGTCGAGGTTTGCCAAGGAAATTAAAGTCAATGGGAACATAATGTAAACTGGGAGGTAACAGAAATTTCTTTTGTGGCAAGGCAGGTCCTTTATTTCCATTGGGAACATAGGCGTTTAACTACACCCGATGATCATTCTGTTCTCCTCACGACATATTGGCAAGGGTGGAATCTAAATTTTATTATCAAGGAAGTGGGCAAGGGTATAAGATTCTTAAGGTGAAGGTCCCATAAATCTTACAGCACCATATCCAATTAGCCTAATCTGTTGTCGTCAGTATATACGAAGGGCAACAGAAAACCAAACAATTTCATATACCACAAATCCCAATGCCAAAAATTTCGGTTACTTATTCATTATAACTTCCTTCCCCGTAATTAAGAATCTCAGTGAAAATGTATCATCCAACAATAAAGTAAAGGCTGCCTTGGCTTCTCAACATCCCTATATGTCCTGTCCAACGCGATCGGGAATTAAAGTTTAAATTTATAAGGAATTTTAAAGGGAACGGAATTATAATCAACCCTAACCACTCGTGATGGAATGATATTCAACTTGTAGTGAATCAATACTCGGCTTAACTAAACCCAACTTCGATTATGCTAGGACGGTAATCCACCGATTAGTACCACTAAACGAAATTGTATCTATTCTAAGGCCCTATTCAAGGATAGGTTATGGGACTTAATGGATCCCAATTAATCCATTACCACTAGAGAATCTATCAGCAAGTTGGGTTGATGGCCAGCAAGGCACGAAAGGGATTGGCTATCTTGCAATACTAACTGTAGCTAACAATTATAGTATGCGTAGAATGGATAACCACCAGGGTTGGGGGCGCCTTGGGCACGGTTCACTCCATGCTCGAGTTTATAAGGCCCGAACCCTGGCGGTAGTATCTAATTAACACAACACGCCCAACGATGGATGACAACGCCAGGAAGAGAGAGCGCCACACCACGCAATTAATGACTGGTTTGACCCCTAGACGTAGGTGCGATTTTCCGCCAGTGACTCAACAGAAAGGGGAAAAACGCAGCAATGTTGGGAAGTGAAATACCCGACCTTTGAGATAATTGTCCACTACCCAAGGTGACTATGTTCTGGCCTCTAGACGTTCTGACACAAATAACCAACATTAACCTAACTTTAATCAATCATATTAATAATTAATTGTAATAGGGTTAACTAGATCCGGACATAGCTATTACAACATACAATGTCCTTTTTGAGATACATTAATTTAGCAAATATTGGAATAATGGTTGAATTCACAGAATCCGAAGGTGAAAGGCGGTCATCCCAACCATAAACGTATATCAATCCATTTCAGTAAATCGCCCACAGAATATTGATACATTCTACCGAGATTTAGGTATGGTAGGGTCTCGGAACAGTCACGCGGGTTCCAAAGGAATGGCCCAACCTGTAACAGTTACAATCGCTATAGAGAAAAATAAAAATAAGAAATAAAAAAAAAACAATCTAAATTTAATTACATAAAAATTTGAGAATCACCCAACCATATTGGAACAACCCAAAACGTGAGGGCAACAGATTTTAAATGAGGGACTGTCAAATATACGAGCTGTCCCAACCAGTCTCCAAATTTTAATTTAGAAAAATCGTAACAGATTTTGACATATAACCCCGCGACTATTCACATTTCCAAACTTAATGGGAATAGCCCAACCGGATAGTTTCTAGGGTATAACATTAAGGAAGGTTTGTACACAATTTTCGTCAAAGTAAAACAATGAACTCCAGCTTTTACGTAACGAACCTTACACCATATTCCAGTCACTTGGTGCTGCGCCACTGTACAGCACACGCAGGCAGAGGAAAAGGGACACGATTTTGGTTTCACAGGCAAGGAGAAGGGGATTACAAGGATCGCTGCTAGCTGGAGAGGAAAGGAGCGAACCTAAAAGGGTTCATTCCCAGCTACTAATACAAACGAATGAGGTTTCTGGGAGAGGATGGATTCGACCAATGAGTGAGGGTTCCGACTGTACATTAACAGCGCATGACATAGGGCGGTGGTGCTACATCCAATGTCGGGACAGGGAGGATTCAGGAGTGGCAACATTAAACAATAAAATTCCCACAGTCCAGGACAATAACTAATAGAAATTTGCACAATCAAGCATTATGAACAGTAAATATTTTTCTTTTCACAGTCCTGAACCATAAATAAAAATCACGCAGTCATTTCATAACTCACCACTCCATTACCAGGCATTCTAACTACAATTTAAAGATCATATCGTTGCCTTGATGCTTGCCGCGATGAACCTGTGCTCTTGCCGCTCTATCTCTTGCTTGTCGACCGCAACAAACTCACCGGTACCTCCCAGCCAAACGCTAGCGGTACTCTTCTTCCCCCTCAGCCCCCTGAGCCGTAAAGGGGCCACACACAAACAGAGAGTCACTAGCTCCTCAGCTCGCCTCCAAGGCTGAGCTACCACTCAAAAGTGTTGAGGCTTCCCAACTCCTACCAGAAAATCAGTCAGTCTCTCCTCTTTGGCATAGCCATCCAATCTAAGCCAAAAATCCCCCCTTTTCTTTTCCCCTCTCACCTCTCTCTTTCTCCCCTCAAACCCTAATTCCCCTTTTACTTAGGTTTTCCCCCCTTTTTTTTTCTTTTGACTTTCTTAATTTTCTTTTTAGTTTAATTCGTTTATATATTTCATTTTTATTTTTCCTTTTTTAAAAATTTAAGGGTATGTGCGCTCATCATATTTTTGTTTAATTGGTTTATAATATTGCTATAACTTTTATAATTGGTTTATAATTCAAATGTTTAACTTCGTTTGTTTATAATAGGTTTATAAAATAAATATACCTATATTTATATTTTCATTTTTTTTTTATTAGGAAGCTTGCATTCATTATTTAATTTACCATTAATATATTTGTATAATTAGGACTAAAGAGAGATTAAGGCGATGGAGAAACAGTAGGGAAAAAGTAATGTTTTACAAAATGAATAAAGAAGATTTACGGGGAGGGCTGGCGATTTAGAAAAAGTGAACTGCACAAGTAAAGGAAGATGGATACTGGAAGATCAAGGCGAGGAGGATAGTTTAATTAAGTAGAGAAGGATAAAGAGAGGGTGATGGTCTGAGTTTTTGTTTTCATCCTTTTTTTTTTTGAATTTTCAATTCTTAAGGCCACACTGAAATTTCCCCCCGGTCTCTAGAAGGTCTTAGGCTTAGGGTTTAGATTCTGAGCTGGGCGACGATTGGTTAAGGGTAATGCTTAAGGTTTTATTCAGGCGCTGAAGACTTAGGGCTAATTAGGCTGACTCCTTCAACCACCTTTATCGCGACATGCCCTTCAGGTCGCACCACGTGTGCCAAGGGTGCCACTCACCTCTGGAATTTCTTTTGGCGACGTTCCCTTCAGGATGCACCACGTGCTCCAAGGGTGCTACTCGCCGACTAAGTTTCTTCTGTGCGACGTGCCCTTCAGGATGCACCACGTGCTCCAAGGGTGCCACTCGCCGACTAAACCGATTGGTAGACCTCTATAACCCCTGGAGTCAATACTCCGCCAGGTGAGCTAGTAGGAGACTAAGGGCTCTAAGGAATAAGGCCCTCACCTTATTGCGCGCCCCTTAGAATCATCGTGAGCGACTGTCGCAGTCGGCCCTCATGACATCGTGGGTCCTCTCGAACTAGGTAATCATTAACCTACAGTTCGAGCCACGGCGAGAGTGCTAGCAGGCGGTGGCAGGGCTGCTGTCCACCCCTCTCCCTCAACCTCTCTGCAATCGTGTGTGGCCCCTTTACTCAATATGTGAGTCAAGTCGACAAGCTATCGTCAGCCTGCATCACCAATAATCATGTCAGAAATGTCGACATCAAACATCAAATCAAATGAAACATCATAATAAACATATCAACCCAAAAGCACACTCCCTAACTTAGTCTGGAGTCCAAGGGGGTTCTGCCGATGCCTCTGCATCCTCAAGGTCACAAACCCTGCACACTTAATCCAACTGAGTCAATAGCACCTGTCTACATCAAATAGTGACACATCATGTCATCTGTCAATCACATCATAATCAAATATAATAGGTCTAACATCAAAAAGGGTCCAGATCACTTGCGAGCAAGTGTCCTCAAATAATAAGTGTTCTTAGTGCACCAGAGCGGGATGTTACAAGACTGCTCATGTTCTCCCTGACCAACCATCAGGAACGTTTTAATTTATGCAACTGTGAAGAGTAATTTTTTTATGTTTTAGCAAGAGTGTTTTTTTTAAGTTTTTCATTTTGATTTGGGTGCTGTAAGAATCCTTATTTTTAACATGATTTAACATTGAGTGTCATCTTGGAACTACTCACTCAGATCTTTGCAGACATCGGGATCTCCTCTTCCTTGGAAGGGGAGATCTTGACAAGGATCAAAGATTCAAATACTCCTCCAGAAACAGTTGAAGATTCAACATCTGGAGGATCCTTAATATTCGATGACGAACAATCATTCGAACATGAGACTGAGGAAGATGAAGAGGAGTTACAGCATGATCTCAGTGAGGAAAATCGTGCCTACGAAAGCCTTATTGAACAATTGTTCCAGGTAACTACTCAATTAGATCAGTCTTTTTGTTTTTACTTAGTTAGTTTTTCGTTACAGCGACTAGACCCATTCACTCTCTTATATTTTCACTTTTCATTCAATAAATTACCACTGAACATATTGTTGTTACTGCTATGTGGGTGGCTACACTGGAAATTTAATTACACGTAACTAATTTTTAATTCTAATTAACATAGAGTAGGTAGGCTAATGAATAAAAGAACGTTTTTGCTCTAATTTTTATAAGTATGCTCTCCTCCGCACTTCATGCGATTGCAAGGATCAGAAAATAGGATACCTAAATTGATTTCGAGAATGAATGTTTTATTTTTCCGTCTATCCTTTGACCTACAAATAAACACAATAAAATAAATAAATAAATTTAGACGAATAAAACAAAACCAAATTTTCAAAGCTGTTACAACATGTTGAAATAGTGAAATTTTTACATGCTGTTACAACATGCTGTTACAACATGCTGAAACAGTAAAATTGTTTTACATGCTGAAATAGTGAAATTTTTTTACATGCTGAGACAATCATTGTTACAACAACATTTTATATGCTGAAAGAGTGAAATTTTTTTTTACATGCTGCAACAATGAAATTTTTACATGCTGAGATAGTCGCTGAAATAGTGAAATTCTACATGTTGTTTGAGTGAAATTTTTCTATGCTGAAACAGTGAAATTTTTACATGCTGAAACAATCACTGTTATAGAGAAATTTTACATTCTGTCACAACAACTTGTTACAGCAAAAAAATTTCATGTTGTTACAACAAAAATTTTCGTGCTGATATAGTGAATTTTACTTGCTGAAACATTGACGTTTTTGCTGTAACAAAGATTGAATAAATTTTCATATCTTGGTTTGAGTTGCCGCAACATTCCTTGAATTACAACCTGCAAAACAAACAAATGAATCAATCTTGTCATTAGTCTTCTCCTGCATCCACGTAGCAAGAAAATGAATTCAATGGTTTATTTCTCCACCTTCTCATCTCCAATAAGCATTCAATATCGAATTCTGTTTATATCTTTTCAATAATAGTAAAGCATGAAATTTCTCTAGATAATTTTAGAATTTGATTCGGGATTCATATCTATAATTGGACTATGTTGTTAATGGAGAAATATGGGACAATTTTCATTTCCTATATCTCCGTAGTTTAGTTACCGATAGTCCACAAATTCCTTCAAATCGAATCAAAACCAATTGCTTAAACAAAAGGATGATTAGTTGGATTGCCTATTATTGGAAACTCTGTATTAATAAACAACCAGTATGTGTCCCTCCAATCAGGCTTCACGATGATCGTATATGATTTAAGATTTGAGATTAATCGGTTGTTTGTTGATGTGGCATTCGGGAGAGATGGAAATCAGCGGTATCGTATCAAACTGCATCATAGATTATGCATGTTCAATCAGTATAGATCCTGAAGCAATTGGATCATGCCTATCCACTGCACGCTACAAGAACGAAAAACTGTTATATTGAATAGTTAAAAATAAGCATTAATATGTAGCTAAGATCAATCAATTGGTTGATGCGTTAATGAAATCCATTGATAGAAGTTTTGATGATTTATAATTTGGACAAGGAAGCAACAATAGTTTATTCTAGTCAGGATCTCCATCGTGATCTTGAGACCCAAATCACATATGCAATGAGAAACTCTCGATCTAAAAATTTTCGTCAATTAATGTCCATTTACAGACAGACAACTTCGGGTGCATTTTGCGAGCAAACAGTGACAAATTTCAAAAATCCGGGACACTGGTTTTGTGCAGAATGGTCTTATTTATTTGACGAGCAAACGGTTTTTAAAAATTTTGCATGGTTCGAGAGCACTTTTTGTTTTTCTGAATGTGACAGAGCCATATTTCGGGGATGGCCGGTTTTCCAACGGAGGCCTGGGTGTTTTGATTTTGATCGAACTTGTATGTTCAATTATGGAGTTGGTTGTACCTAACAAATCATTGCAATCAGAACCAACTATTGTACCAGAATGGTTTGCAACATCTGCATTTGGTTTGATGTGTTTATTTACTCTCGACATCCATGATCGATGTGTTCTTGCATGAATCATGTTTCTTTATTTGGATCGATGTTTGTATTTACTTACAGGTTGTTATTTGTGGCAGAGAATTGTATGCTCTAAAAATATTCAATATATTTGATGATGTACATGAGCCTGATTTGCAGATTTGGTGCAATTAATTACAGTTGGAAGGCTTGAGCCGTGACAGAATGGAACAACCAAGGAAGGATGAAACAATTTTCATGATATATTTATGCTCTTGGTATCTTTGATCGATGTGTTTTGCAGACAACATGTTTCTATTATGATTCGGCAATGAATGACTAGGGATGTAGCTCATAATTTTAATTTTGAGTGTTTTTGCCATTTCCTTTTATTTCGGGTGTGTTATAAAAATAAAAAATAAAAATGTAAAATCATGATTTCGTTTGTTTTTATGGAGAGAAAAACAAACACAAAAATTATAAAACTATAAAAATAACGAAAAACATTATAAAAAAAATAAAAAATCAAACATTGTCAAAAATTGCAAATGAACATCTATTTCCTGAAAACGATAATCAAAATATGTTTTTACGCTTAACGTTAATTTGTTTTCTTGAGTCACTTCACAAAGTAGTCAATAATGAACCCAAGCGCACAGGCAACATGTACAAACACACATTTTATTTTTCGCATTCATATTTGTTCCTGCATGTTATGTTTTCTTTTTCGAAATTCTCACACATCTTCTTGTAGGATAGTACTCACATTTTTTTCAGGTTTGAAGGTGATTGCTTCTACTGCTGCGGTGATTTTTCAAGAATCACACAACTTTTGATAAACATGCTTTGATACACCACTTGAAGGCATTGTTACTCATAATAAACATCATAAAAGCTTGTTGTCACACAAATTGTTTTTATGCATCCTGATGTTTGTTGTTACACGACGCACATCCCCAAAAACACCATTTTGCGTTATGACTTCTTGCCTCGAATTACTCATTCAAAGAAAATTGGTCATCCCTGTGTTGAAGACATTTTCCATTCCCTTATCCATCATGACTTCATGCATGCCTACCTTTCTGAGTTGCATACATTCCTTTATATTTTTTTTAGTTCATTTTTGGCTTCTTTTTCCCTTTCAATTTGCCTGACGAATAAAACCATTCAGTTCCCTTTCCATGATTACATTGCCTTGTTTTCCTTGTCCTGCTGATCCACACTACTTGACCGTGAGTTCTTTCCATTTATAGTCCTACCAAATCTTTTTGTATAAAATCGCGTTGATTGATGTGGGATTCCTTAAGGCCCACCTTTCAACAAGTCTTCCCCATCGACCTCAACACCTTATCTGGGATATAGACTAGAGTCCATTTTGAGTACCTAGAGACTTGCATGCCTTAATGGAAAGTTCTTTCGCTGACAATCATGGGAATACATAAATGTCCCTTGATCGTCAGATCTTGCATGTGGCTCAACATCAGCTCATTCATTCGCACTTCACCAGATGTACTTGGGTACCTTGGCACTCATTGACATCAATGGTGAGTTGCCTCTCATTGGTTAATGACATTCATCATTGGTCGATAATCCAATGACTTCTTTTCATGCTCGACATCGACACATTCATTTGCATGATTAGAATTGTACCATTAGGTTTCGCAGTGGGTGAAGACTATACACTTTTCATGACTCTATCACCAGTTACAGCAGCATGACTACCTCTCTCTGAGACTACTACAGTTCCACTTTCATACTTTCTCTTTTCCATGGTGCATTCAGCAGTAGTTAAGATCCCTCCACTTCACATTCTATGATCCAGCAGACATCAGTCACAACTACAGCAGCAGTCACTTCCCATATGATCTTATAGCAGTGACATTTTTCATGATCTAGTAGCCGCATCAGCCATATTCCTATTGCATAGTTCATCAACATTTTGTGTAAGTGGAGGTATGTTATTTTCTACACTTTAATCATGTAATTCCTCAAACTGCTAGCAATTAATAATTTGGAAAATTCCCTCATTCAGTTCCCTTTCCTTTTCACTTATACGACTTATGCCATGTTGCATGAGGACATGCAACAATTTAAGTGGGGGGTAGGTGACCTTATTCACTATCATCACTCCACTTTTCCACTACCATCATTCCATTTTTTGGTCTCATTTACCATTTATGAAGATTTCTTTTCCAACATTTCTTTTCCAATGATACTTAGTTGCACTTTACTTCATAAGCACTGGTATACATATTGGCATGATTCAAACATATACAAAAATAAAAAGGGCTTTCTTATACTCAGTGATGTTTTCCTTATGCACATTGATAGCATACATTTTTCAGTAAAAATATGGACAAATTATTATCATAACAGTAAAAGAACAAATTATATTCATGGTTGTCACAAAAGAACCAACCATAAGAAAATGTCAGCTATTACTGGAAACTAAAAACGGGAAAATTATTATCATAACAACAAGAGAAAAAATAACGAAATGAATGTTGTTAAGACAAGAACCAACATTATTTATATTAATGGTTGTCACACAAGAACCAACCATAAGAAAATGCCAGTTGTTACTCATGTAAATCCCATCTTGGGAAACATTTATTATCATCACTCAAAGGCAACATTCATATGCCAAAATTTCTTGAGAAGATCTATGCATGGTTGCATGAGGACATGCAACAAGTTAAGTTGGGGGATATGTTGGGGCTCAGAAATGTCCTATTCTCATCCACCTTTCCCATCATCCTTCTTCAAATTTCATCGCCCCATTAACCTTTGATGATATCATTTCCATAGATATACTTGGGTTTCACCTTATTGTTCTCCACTTTATTCATTTTAGTATTTAAAAAGAATTTGTGATTAAATGTTAAAAAATCAACATGTCTTCATATATATCTCAAATATGTGTGAGCTTTGTAATGTGTAGGAATATGTGAAGGATTAATTCAAAGGACTTCTCGAATGATTCCTCCACCATTTCAATATTTGAGGATATAATTCAAGCCCATTCCAAGGAGAAGATCATGGAGATTTGGTTGGAATATATTATCTAAGATATATGAGAGATATGTGTGAGGATTTAAGGGGATTACATTTTGTAGTAATGGGAAATAGGTTGAGAGAATAATGGATCTGTAATAATGAGATGGTTATCTTATCTTCAAGGCTCTCATGTATAATAGAGAGTGCTCTCTCTTCATGAGGATTCAATTAGAGAATTCAATTAGGATGTGATTAGAATCAGAGTAGTCATTAGGATTCAAAAGAGAAAGGGATTCTTAGCTTTAATCCATATTCTTTCATTGTTATGATTTCATGATTTTCATTTGATTATTGTTATCTAATTCAAGATAGATTTATTGTGTGAGTTCACATATGTTATTTGTCGTTAAATCTTCACATGTTGTATTGCTTTTCCTTTATGCAATTTCCTGCTTTCCTAGATTAGTTTCATTTCAACAATTTATATTAGATTACTTCTACTTCAGTCCTGCATATATAGTGTGTGTGCTTCCTAAGACTACGAACCTCCGATTGAAAAATTAAATGGTTGGGAAAATACTACAATGGAATTAAACGAAAATATTTTTGCCTCACATTTTTGCATCGTTCTCGAGGAAGCAGGATGGATTGAGGTATTAGTTTCTTTTTCATTCCAATTTATGCAAGTGTGATTAGACATGATCCTACCTCGAAGGTGACATACGAGTAAGGACATGTAGGGTATTGTAAATTTCAATTCCTGCATGTGTTGGTAAGGGGTCATAACAACTACTTAAGTGGAGACTTGTCATGTTCTCCCTGCTAGCTCTAGAGTGTGAATTTCAATTCATGCAACCATAATTAGAGTGTAAATTTCAATTTCGAGAAGATTAGTTTAAATTTTTTCAAGTGTGATCTACATGTGTTGGTTCTCGGGGTCTTAACAACTACTTGAATGGAGACTGCTTATGTTCTCGCTGACCAACCATCAAGACCGTTTTAATTTCCGCAACTGTTAATAGTAATTTTTTTATGTTTTAGCAAGAGTGTTTTTTTTTAAGGTTTTTCATTTTGATATGGGTGCTATAAGAATCCTTATTTTTAACATGATTTAACAATGAGTGTCATCTTGGAACTACTCACTCAGAACCTAGCAGACGTCGGGATCTCCTCAACCTTGGAAGGGGAGATCTTGACAAGGATCAAAGATTCAAATACTCCTCCAGAAACAATTGAAGATTCAACATCTGAAGGATCCTGCATATCCGATGACGAACAATCATTCGAACAGGAGATCGAGGAAGATGAAGAGGAGTTACAACATGATCTGAGTGAGTAAAATCATGCCTAAGAAAGCCTTATTGAACAATGGGTCCAGGTAACTACTCAATTAGATCTGTCTTTTTGTTTTTACTTAGTTACTTTGTCGTTACAAAAACTAGATTCATTCACTCTCGTATATTTTCTCTTTTCATTTAGGAAATTTCCATTGAATATATTGTTGTTACTGTTACGTGGGTGGCTACGCTGGAAATTTAATTACACGTAACTAATTTTTAATTCTAATTAGCACAGAGTAGGTAGGCTAATGAATAAAAGAACATTTTTTCTCTAATTTTTATAAGTATGTTGTCCTCCGCACTTTGTGCGATTGCGAGGATCAAAAAATAGGATGCCTAAATTAATTTCAAGAATGAATGTTTTTTTTTTCCATCCATCCTTTGACCTGCAAATAAACACAATAAAAGTAAATAAAAAATTTAGACGAATAAAACAAAACCAAGTTTTAAAAGCTGTTACAGCATGCTGAAACAGTGAAATTGTTTTACATGCTGAAACAGTGAATTTTTTTTACATGCTGAGATAGTCGTTGTTATAGCAACATTTTATATGATGAAATAGTGAATTTTTTTTTACATGCTGTAACAATGAAATTTTTACATGTTGAGACAGTCGCTGAAATAGTGAAATTCTACATGCTGTTTGCGTGAAATTTTTCTATGCTGAAACCATGAAATTTTTACATGCTGAAACAATGACTGTTACTGCGAAATTTTACATGATGTCACAACAACTTGTTATAGTGAAAAATTTTCATGTTGTTACAGTGAAATTTTTCATGCTGATATAATGAATTTTACTCGATGAAACATTGACATTTTTGTTGTAACAAAGATTGAATAAATTTGGATATCTTGGTTTGAGTTGCCGCGACATCCCTTGAATTACAACCTGCAAAACAAACAAATGAATCAATCCTTTCATTAGTCTTCTCCGGCATCCACGTAGCAAGAAAATGAATTCAATGGTTTACTCCTCCACCTTCTCATCTTCAATAAGCATTCAGGCTTGAATTTTGTTTGTATCTTTTCAATAATAGTAAAGCTCGAAAGTTCTTTAGATAATTTTAGAATTTGATTCGAGATTCATATCTATAATTGGACTATGTTGTTAATGGAGAAATATGGGCCAATTTCCACTGCCTATATCTTTGTAGTTTAGTTACCGATAGTCCACAAATTCTTTCAAATCGAATCAAAACCAATTGCTTAAAAAACACGATGATTAGTTGGGTTTCCTATTATTGGAAACTCTGTATTAATAAACAACCAGTACGTGTCCCTCCAATCACGCTTCACAATTATCGTATATGATTTCAGATTTGAGATTAATCGGTTGTTTGTTAATGTGGCATCCAGGAGAGATGGAAATCAGTGGTATCGTATCGAATTGAGTCATAGATTATGCATGTTGAATCAGTCCAGATCCTGAAGCAACCGGATCATGCCTATCCACTGCATGCTACAAGAACGCAAAACCGTTATAACAGATAGCTTAAAATAAGCATTAATATGTAGCTAAGATCAATCAATTGGTTGATTCATTTGTGAAATCCATTGATAGAAGTTTTGATGGTTTATAATTTGGACATGGACGCAACAATAGTTTATTCTAGTCGGTCTCCATCGTGATCTTGAGACCCAACCCACATATGCAATGAGAAACTCTCGATCTAAAAAATTTCGTCAATTAATGTCCATTTACAGATAGACAACTTCAGGTGCAGTTTGTGCGCAAACGGTTACGAATTTCGAAAATATGGGACACGGGTTTTGTGCAGAATGGTCTTATTTAGTTGACTCGCAAGTGGTTTATAAAAAAATTTCTTGGTTTGATAGAAGTTTTTGTTTTTCTGAATGTGACAGAGCGACATTTTGGGGATGGCCGGTTTTCCAATAGAGGCCTGGGTGTTTTGATTTTGATGGAACTTGGATGTTCAATTATGGAGTTGGTTGTACCTAACAAATCATTATAATCAGAACCAACTATTGTACTAGAATGGTTTGCAACATATGCATTTGGTTTGATGTCCTTATTTAGTCTCGACATCCTTGATCGATGTGTTCTTGCATGAAGCATGTTTCTTTATTTGGATCAATGTTTGTATTTGCTTATAGGTTTTTATTTGTTGCAGAGAATTGTATGCTCTAAAAGGATTCAATATATTTGATGATGTACATGAGCCTGATTTGTAGATTTGGTGCAATTAATTACGGTTGGAAGGCTTGACCCATGACTAAATGGAACAACCAAGGAAGGATGAAACAATTTTCATGATATATTTATGCTCTTGGTATCTCTGATCGATGTGCTTTGTAGGCAACATGTTTCTATTATGATTCGACAACGAATGACTATGGATGTAGCTCATAATTTTAATTTTGAGTGTTTTTGCCATTTCCTTTTATTTCGGGTGTGTTATAAAAATGAAAAATAAAAATGTAAAATCATGATTTCGTTTGTTTTTATGGAGAGAAAAACAAACACAAAAATTATAAAACTATAAAAATAACGAAAAACATTATTAAAAAAAAAAAAACAAACATTGTCAAAAATTGCAAATGGACATCTATTTATTGAAAACGATAATCAAAATATGTTTTTACACTTAACGTTAATTTGTTTTCTTGATTAACTTCACAAAGTAGTCAACAAGGAACCCAAGCGCGCAAGCAACAGGTACAAACACACATTTTATTTTCCGCATTCATATTTCTTCCTGCATGTTATGTTTTCTTTTTCAAACTTCTCACACGTCTTCTTGCAGGATTAGTACTCATATTGTTTTCAGGTTTGAAGGTGATTTCTTCTATTGCTGTGGTGTTTTTTCAAGAATCACACAAATTTTGATAAACATGCTTTGATAGACCACTTGAAGGCATTGTTACTCATCATAAACATCATAAACGCTTGTTGTCACACATAAATGTTTTACGCATCCTGATGTTTGCTGTTACATGACACACATTCCCAAAAACACCATTTTGCGTTATGAATTCTTGCCTCCCATTACTCATTCAAGGAAAATTGTTCATCCCTGTGTTGAAGCCATTTTCCATTGCCTTATCCATCACGACTTCATGCAAGCCTACCTTTCTGAGTTGCATACATTCCTTTATCTTTTTTTTAGTTCATTTTTGGCTTCCTTTTCCCTTTCAGTTTTCCTTACAAATAAAACCATTCAGTTCCCTTTCCATGATTACATTGCCTTGTTTTCCTTGTCCTATTGATCCACACTAATTGACCATGAGTTCTTTCCATTTATAGTCCTACAAAATATTTTTGTACAAACCCACGTTGAATGATGTGGGATTCCTTCAGGCCCACCTTTCAACAAGTCTTACCCCATTGATCTCAACACTTTATTTGGGATATAGACTAGTGTCCATTTTCAGTACCTAGAGGCTTGCATGCCTTAATGGCAAGTTCTCTCTCTGACAATCATGGGAATACATCAATGTTCGTTGATAATCAGATCTTGCAAGTGGCTTGACATCAACTAATTCATTCGCACTTCGCCAGATGTACTCAGGTACCTTGGCACTCATTGACATCAATGGTCAGTTGCCTCGCATTAGTTAACGACGTTCATCATTGGTCGATAATCCAATGACTTATTTTCATGCTCGACATTGACACATTCATTTGCATGATTAGAATTGTACCATTAGGTTTCACAACAGGTGAAGACTATACACTTTTCATGACTCTATCAGAAGTTACAACAGCATGACTACTGCTCTCTGAGAGTACTACAGTTCCACTTTCATACTTTCTCTTTTCCATGGTGGATTCAGTAGTAGTTCAGATCCCTCCATTTCACATTCTATGATCCAGCAGATAGAAGTCACAGCTACAGTAGCAGTCACTTCCCATATGATCTTACATCAGTGACATCTACCGTGATCTAGCAGCCGCATCAGCCATAATCCTATTGCATAGTTCATCAACATTTTGGGTAAGTGGAGGTATGTTATTTTCTACACTTTAATCATGTAATTCCTCAAACTGCTAGAAATGAATAATTTGGAAAACTCCCTCATTCAATTCCCTTTCCTTTTCACTTCTACAACTTATGCCACGTTGCATGAGGACATGCAACAAGTTATGTTGGGGGGTAGGGGACCTTATTCACTATCATCACTCCACTTTTCCACTACCATCATTCCATTTTTTGGTCTCATTTACCATTTATGAACATTTCGTTTCCAATGTTACTTTGTTGCACTTTACTTCATAAGAATTGATATACATATTGGCATGATTCACACATATACAAAAGCAAAAAGGTCTTTCTTATACTCAGTGATGTTTTCCTTATGCACATTGATAGAATAAATTTTCTAGTAAAAATATGGACAAATTATTATCATAACAACAAGAGAACAAATAACGAAACGAATGTTCTTAACACAAGAACCAACATTCTTTATATTCATCGTTGTCACACAAGAACCAACCATAAGAAAATGTTAGTTGTTACTGGAAACTAAAAATGGGCAAATTATTATCATAACAACAAGAGAACAAATAACGAAATGAATGTTGTTAACACAAAAACCAACATTCTTTATATTCATGGTTGTCACACAAGAACCAACCATAAGAAAATGTCATTTGTTACTCATGCAAATCCCATCTTGGGAAACATTTATTATCATCACTCAAAGGAAACATTCAGATGCCAAAATTTCTTGAGAAGATCCATGCATGGTTGCATGAGGACATGCAATAACTTAAGTTGGGGGGTATGTTGGGGCTCAGAAATGTCCTATTCTCATCCACCTTTCCCGTCATCCTTCTTCACATTTCATCGCCCCATTAACCTTTCATGATATCATTTCCATAAATATACTTGGGTTTCACCTTATTGTTCTCCACTTTATTCATTTTAGTATTTAAAAGGAATTTGTGACTAAATGTTAGAAAATCAACATGCTTTCATATATATCTCAAATATGTTTGAGCTTTGTAATGTGTAGGAATATGTGAAGGATTAATTCAAAGGACTTCTCGAATGCTTCCTCCACCATTTCAATATTTGAGGAGATAATTCAAGCCCATTCCAGGGAGAAGATCATGGAGATTTGGTTGGAATATCTTATCTAAGATATATGAGAGATATGTGTGAGGATTTAAACGGAGTATTTTTTTTAATAATCGGAAATAGGTTGAGAGAATAGTGGATCTATAATAATGAGATTGTTATATTATCTTCAAGGCTCTCATGTATGAAAGAGAGTGCTCTCTCTTCATGAGGATTCAATTAGGATGTGATTAGAATCAGAGTAGTCATTACGATTCAAAAGAGAAAGGGGTTCTTAGCTTTGATTCATATTCTTTCATTGTTATGCTTTCATGATTGTCATTTGATTATTGTTATGTAATTCAAGATAGCTTTATTGTGTGAGCTCACATATGTTATTTGTCATTAACTCTTCACATGTTGTATTGCTTTTCCTTTATGCAATTTCCTGCTTTCCTAGATTAGTTTCATTTCAACAATTTAGATTAGAATACTTCTACTTCAGTCCTGCATATATAGTATGTGTGCTTCGTAAGCCTACGAACCTCTGATTGAAAAATTAAATGGTTGGAAAAATACTACAATGGAATTAAATGACAATATTTCCACCTAACATTTTGGCGTCATTGTCGGGGAAGCACGATAGATTGAGGTATTAGTTTCTTTTTCATTCCAATTTATGCAAGTGTGATTAGAAATGATCCTAACTCGGAGGTGAAATACGAGTAAGGACATGTAGGGTAGTGCAAATTTGAATTCCTGCATGTGTTGGTAAGGGGTCATAGCAGCTACATAAGTGGAGACTCCTCATGTTCTCCCTGCCGTCTCTAGAGTGTGAATTTCAATTCCTGGAAGCGTAATTAGAGTGTAAATTTCAATTTCCACAAGATTAGTTTAATTTTTGCAAGTGTGATCTACATGTGTTGGTTCTAGGGGTCTTAATAGCTACTTGAATGGAGACTGCTCATCTTCTCCCTGACCAACCATCATGAATGTTTTAATTTCCTCAACTATGAAGAGTAGTTTTTTTATGTTTTAGCAAGAGTGTTTTTTTTTTTATGTTTTTCATTTTGATTTGGGTGCTGTAATAATCCTTATTTTTAACATGATTTAACAATGAGTGTCATCTTGGAACTACTCACTCAGATCCTGGTAGGCATCGAGATATCCTCTTTCTTGGAAGGGGAGATCTTGACAAGGATCAAAGATTCAAATACTCCTCCAGAAACAATTGAAGATTCAACATCTGAAGGATCCTGCATATCCGATGACGAACAATCATTCGAACAGGAGATCGAGGAAGATGAAGAGGAGTTAAAACATAATCTGAGAGAGGAAAATCGCACCTACGAAATCCTTATTGTAAAATGGTTCCAGGTAACTACTCAATTAGATTAGTCTTTTTGTTTTTACTTAGTTAGTTTGTTGTTACAGCGACTAGATTTATACACTCTCGTATATTTTCACTTTTCATTCAGGAAATTGCCATTGAACATATTGTTGTTACTATTTCGTGGGTGGCTACGTTGGAAATTTAATTACACATAACTAATTTTTAATTCTAATTAGCATAGAGTAGGTAGGCTAATGAATAAAAGAACGTTTTTGCTCTAATTTTTATAAGTATGCTCTCCTCCGCACTTTGTGCGATTGCGAGGATCAAAAAATAGGATGCCTAAATTTATTTCAAGAACGAATGTTTTTTTTTTTTCCGTCCATCCTTTGACCTGCAAATAAACACAATAAAAAAAAAAATTAGACGAATAAAACAAAACCAAATTTTAAAAGCTGTTACAACACGCTGAAACAGTGAAATTTTTACATACTGTTACAGCATGCTGAAATATTGAAATTGTTTTACATGCTGAAATAGTGAATTTTTTTTACATGTTGAGACAGTCGTTGTTACAACAACATTTATATGCTGAAATAGTGAATTTTTTTTTTGCATGCTGCAACAATGAAATTTTTACATGCCGAGACAGTGGCTGAAATAGTGAAATTCTACAAGCTGTTTGAGTGAAATATTTCTATACTGAAACAGTGAAATTTTTACATGCTTAAACAGTCACTGTTACAGCGAAATTTTACATGCTGTCACAACAACGTTTTACAATGAAAATTTTTCATGTTGTTACAGCGAAATTTCTCATGCTGATACAGTGAATTTTACTTGCTGAAACATTGACGTTTTTGCTGTAACAAAGATTGAGTAAATTTGGATATCTTGGTTAGAGTTGCCACAACATCCCTTGAATTACAGCCTGCAAAACAAACAATGAATCAATCCTTTCATTAGTCTTCTCTCGCATCCACGTAGCAAGAAAATGAATTCAATGGTTTACTGCTCCACCTTCTCATCTCCAACAAGCATTCAGGCTTGAACTCTGTTTGTATCTTTTCAATAATAGTAAAGATTGAAACTTCTCTAGATAATTTTAGAATTTGATTTGAGATTCATATCTATAATTGGACTATGTTGTTAATGGAGAAATATAGGCCAATTTCCACTGCCTATATCTATGTAGTTTAGTTATCAATAGTCCACAAATTCTTTCAAATCGAATAAAAAAAAATTGATTAAAAAAAAGGATGATTAGTTGGGTTGCCTATTATTCGAAACTCTGTATTAATAAACAACCAGTATGTGTCCCTCCAATCATGCTTCACAATGATCGTATATGCTTTCAGATTTGAGATTAATCAGTTGTTTGTTGATGTGGCATCTGGGAGAGATGGAAATCAATGGTATTGTAGTGAATTGTGTCATAGATTATGCATGTTCAATTAATCCAGATCGTGAAGCAACTGGATCATGCCTATCCACTGCACGCTACAAGAACGCAAAACCGTTATAACGAATAGCTGAAAATAAGGATTAATATGTAGCTAAGATCAATCAATTGGTTAATTCATTCGTGAAATCCATTGATAGAAGTTTTGATGATTTATAATTTGGACAGGGATGCAACAATAGTTTATTCTAGTTGGGATCTCCATCGTGATCTTGAGACCCAACTCACATATGCAAAGAGAAACTCTCGATCTAAAATTTTCCATCAATTAATGTCCATTTACAGAAAGACAACTTCGGGTGCATTTTGCAAGAAAACCGTGATGAATTTCAAAAATTCGGGACAGGGGTTGTGTGCAGAATGGTCTTATTTAGTTGACTCGCAAGCGTTTTTTAAAAAAATTTCTTGGTTCGAGAGCAGTTTTTGTTTTTTTGAACGTGACGGAGCCATATTTCGGGGATGGTCGGTTTTCCAATGGAGGCTTGGGTGTTTTGATTTTGACCGAACTTCGATGTTAAATTATGGAGTTGGTTGTACCTAACAAATCATTGCAATCAAAACCAACTGTTGTACCAGAATGGTTTACAACATCTGCATTTTGTTTGATGTCTTTATTTACTCTCGACATCCATGATCGATGTGTTCTTGCATGAAGCATGTTTCTTTATTTGGATCGATGTTTGTATTTTCTTACAAGCTGTTATTTGTTGCAAAGACTTGTATGCTCTAAAAAGATCCAATATATTTGATGATGTACATGAGCCTGATTTGCAGATTTGGTGCAATTAATTACGGTTAGAAGGCTTGAGCCGTGACAGAATGGAACAACAAAGGAAGGATGAAACAATTTTCATGATATATTTATGCTCTTGGTATCTCTGATCGATGTGTTTTGCAGGCAACATGTTTCTATTATGATTCGGCAACGAATGACCAGGGATGTAGCTCATAATTTTAATTTTGATTGTTTTTGCCATTTCCTTTTATTTCAGGTGTGTTATTAAAATAAAAAATAAACATGTAAAATCATGATTTCGTTTGATTTTATGGAGATAAAAACAAACACAAAAATTATAAAATTAAACAAATAACGAAAAATATTATAAAAATAAAATAAAACAAACATTGTCAAAAATTGCAAATGGACATCTATTTCCTGAAAACGATAAAACAAATATGTTTTTACGCTTAATGCTAATTCGTTTTCTTGAGTCACTTCACAAAGTAGTCAATAACGAACCCAAGCACGTAGGCAATAGGTACAAATAGGCATTTTATTTTCCGCATTCATATTTCTTCCTGCATGTTATGTTTTCTTTTTTGAACTTCTCACACATCTTCTTGCAGGATTAATGCTCACATTTTTTTCAGGTTTGAAGGTGATTGCTTCTACTGCTGTGGTGTTTTTTCAAGAATCACACAACTTTTGATAAAAATGCTTTGATAGACCACTTGAAGGCACTGTTAGTGATCATAAACATCCTAAATGCTTGCTGTCACACATAAAAATTTTACGCATCCTGATGTTTGTTGTTACACGACACAAATTCCCAAAAGTACCATTTTGCATTATGACTTCTTGCCTCACATTACTCATTCAAAGCAAATTGGTCATCCCTGTGTTGAAGCCATTTTCCATTGCCTTATCCGTCACGACTTCATGCATGCCTACCTTTCTAAGTTGCATACATTCCTTTATCTTTTTTTTAGTTCATCTTTGGCTTCTTTTTCCCTTTCAGTTGCCTTATGAATAAAACCATTCAGTTCCCTTTCCATGATTACATTGAAATGTTTTCCTTGTTCTATTGATCCACACTACTTGACCGCGAGTTCTTTCCATTTATAGTCCTAAAAAATATTTTTGTACAAACTCGCGTTGAATGATGTGGGATTCCTTAAGGCCCACCTTTCAACAAGTCTTGCCCCATCGACCTAAACACCTTATCTAGGATATAGACTAGAGTACATTTTGAGTACCTAGAGGCTTGCATACCTTAATGGCAAGTTCTCTTGCCGAAAATCATGGGAATACATCAATGTCCCTTGATCGTCGGATCTTGCAAGTGGCTTGACATCAACTCATTCATTCCCACCTTGCCAGATGTACTCGGGTACCTTGGCACTCATTGACATCAATGGTGATTTGCCCTGCATTAGTTAACGACGTTCATCATTGGTCGGTAATCCAATGACTTATTTTCATGCTCGACATCGACACATTCATTTGCATGATTAGAATTGTACCATGAGGTTTCGTAGCGGGTGAAGAATATACACTTTTCATGACTGTATCAGAAGTTACAATAGCATGACTACCACTCTGTGAGAGTACTATAGTTCCACTTTCATAATTTCTCTTTAACATGGTGCATTCAACAACAGTTCAGATCCCTCCACTTCACATTCTATGATCCAGCAGACAGCAGTCACATCTATAGTAGCAGTCACTTCCCATATGATCTTACAGTAGTGACATCTTCCATGATCTAGCAGCCGCATCAGCCATATTCCTATTGCATAGTTCATCAACATTTTGGGTAAGTGGAGGTATGTTATTTTCTACACTTTAATCATGTAATTCCTCAAACTGCTAGAAATGAATAATTTGGAAAACTCCCTCATTCAGTTCCCTTTCCTTTTCACTTCTACGAATTATGCCACGTTGCTTGAGGACATGAAACAAGTCAAGTTGGGGGGTAGGGGACCTTATTCACTATCATCAGTCCACTTTTCCACTACACTCATTCCATTTTTTCGTCTCATTTACCATTTATGAACATTTCTTTTCCAACATTTCTTTTCCAACATTTCTTTTCCAACGATACTTTATTGCACTTTACCTCATAAGAATTGATATACGTATTGGCATGATTCACACATATACAAAAACAAAAAGTGCTCTCTTATACTCAGTGATGTTTTCCTTATGCACATTGATAGCATACATTTTCCAGTAAAAATATGGACAAATTATTATCATAACAACAAGAGAACAAATAACGAAATGAATGTTGTTAACACAAGAACCAACATTCTTTATATTCATGGTTATCACACAAGAACCAACCATAAGAAAATGTTAGTTGTTACTGGAAACTAAAAACGGGAAAATTATTATCATAACAGGAAGAGAACAAATAATAAAATGAATGTTGTTAACACAAGAACCAACATTCTTTATATTCATGGTTGTCACACAAGAACCAACCATAAGAAAATGTCAGTTGGTACTCATGTAAATCCCATCTTGGGAAACATTTATTATCATCACTCCAAGGAAACATTCAGATGCCAAAATTTCTTGAGAAGATCCATGCATGGTTGCATGAGGATATGAAACAAGTTAAGTTGGGGGGTATGTTGGGGCTCATAAATGTCCTATTCTCATCCACCTTTCCTGTCATCCTTCTTCACATTTCATCTCGCCATTAACCTTCCATGATATCATTTGCAAAAATATACTTGGGTTTCACCTTATTGTTCTCCACTTTATTCATTTTAGTATTTAAAAGGAATTTGTGATTAAATGTTAGAAAATCAACATGTTTTCATATATATCTCAAATATGTGTGAGCTTTGTAATGTGTAGGAATATGTGAAGGATTAATTCAAAGGACTTCTCGAATGCTTCCTCCACCATTTCAATATTTGAGGATATAATTCAAGCCCATTCCAAGGAGAAGATCATGGATATTTGGTTGGAATATCTTATCTAACATATATGAGAGATATGTGTGAGGATTTAAAGGGATTATATTTTGTGAAAATGGGAAATAGGTTGAGAGAATAGTGGATCTGTAATAATGAGATGGTTATATTATCTTCAAGGCTCTCATGTATAAAAGAGAGTGCTCTCTCTTCATGAGGATTCAATTAGAGAATTCAATTAGGATGTGATTAGAATTAGAGTAGTCATTAGGATTCAAAAGAGAAAGGGATTTTTAGCTTTGACTCATATTCTTTCATTGTTATGCTTTCATGATTGTCATTTGATTATTGTTATGTAATTCAAGATAGCTTTATTGTGTGAGATCACATATGTTATTTGTCGTTAACTCTTCACATGTTGTGTTGCTTTTCCTTTATGCAATTTCCTGCTTTCCTAGATTAATGTTTCCTGCTTTACTAGATTAGTTTCATTTCAACAATTTAGATTAGATTACTTCTACTTCAGTCATGCATATATAGTGCGTGTACTTCGTAAGCCTAAAAACCTCCGATTGAAAAATTAATTGGTTGGGAAAATACTACAATGGAATTAAACGACAATATCTCCGCCTAATATTTTGCCGTCGTTGCTGGGGAAGCACGATGGATTGAGGTATTAGTTTATTTTTCATTCCAATTTATGCAAGTCTGATTAGACATGATCCTAACTCGAAGGTGACATACAAGTAAGGACATCTAGGGTAGTGTAAATTTCAATTCTTGCATGTGGTGGTAAGGGGTCATAGCAGCTACTTAAGTGGAGAGTCCTCATGTTCTCCCTGACAGCTCTAGAGTGTGAATTTCAATTCCTGGAAGCGTAATTAGAGTGTAAATTTCAATTTCCACGAGATTAGTTTAAATTTTATCAAGTGTGATATACATGTGTTGGTCCAAGGGGCCTTAATAGCTACTTGAATGGAGACTGCTCATGTTGTCCCTGACCAACCATCAGCAATGTTTTAATTTCCGCAACTGTGAAGAGTAATTTTTTTATGTTTTAGCAAGAGTGTTTTTTTTTTAAGTTTTTCATTTTGATTTGAGTGTTTTAAGAATCCTTGTTTTTAACATGATTTAACAATGAGTGTTAGCTTGGAACTACTCTCTCAGATCCTGGCAGATGTCGGGATATCCTCTTCCTTGGAAGGGGAGATCTTGACATGGATCAAAGACTCAAATACTCCTCCGGGAACAATTGAAGATTCAACATCTGAATGATCCTGCATATCCGATAACGAAAAATCATTTGAATAGGAGATCGAGGAAGATGAAGAGGAGTTACAACATGATCTGAGTGAGGAAAATCGTGCCTACGAAAGCCTTATTTTACAATGGTTCCAGGTAACTACTCAAGTAGATCAGTCTTTTTGTTTTTACTTAGTTAGTTTGTCTTTACAACGACTAGATTCATTCACTATCGTATATTTTCACTTTTCATTCAGGAAATTGCCACTAAACATATTGTTGTTACTGTTACGTGGGTGGCTACGCTGGAAATTTAATTACACATAACTAATTTTTAATTCTAATTAGCATAGAGTAGGTAGGCTAATGAATTAAAGAACATTTTTTCTCTAATTTTTATAAGTATGCTCTCTTCCGCACTTCGTGCGATTGCAAGG
>ML787367.1:75308-87562 GCA_009831015.1 Picea engelmannii
AAAAAAAAAAAAAAAAAAAAAATTAGACGAATAAAAGAAAACCAAATTTTAAAAGTTGTTAAATCATGTTGAAACAGTGAAATTTTTACATGCTGTTACAGCATGCCGAAATAGTGAAATTGTTTTACATGCTGAAATAGTGAAATTTTTTTACATGCTCAGACAGTCGTTGTTACAACAACATTTTATTTGCTGAAACAAGGAATTTTTTTTTTACATGCTGCAACAATGAAATTTTTACATGCTGAGACAGTCACTCAAATAGTGAAATTCTACATGTTGTTTGAGTGAAATATTTCTATGTTGAAACAGTGAAATTTTTACATGCTGAAATAGACACTGTTACAGCAAAATTTTACATGCTGTCACGAAAACTTGTTACAGCGAAAATTTTTCATGTTGTTACAGTGAAATTTTTCATGCTGATACAGTGAATTTTACTTGCTGAAACATTGACATTTTTGTTGTAACAAAGATTGAATAAATTTGGATATCTTGGTTTGAGTTGCCGCAACATCCCTTGAATTACAACCTGCAAAACAAACAAATGAATCAATACTTTCATTAGTCTTCTCCCGCATCCACGTAGCAAGAAAATGAATTCAATGGTTTACTGCTCCACCTTCTCATCTCCAATAAGCATTCAGGCTTGAATTCTGTTTGCATCTTTTCAGTAATAGTAAAGCTCAAAATTTCTCTAGATAATTTTACAATTTGATTCAGGATTCATATATATAATATGACTATGTTGTTAATGGAGAAATATGGGCCAATTTCCACTGCCTATATCTCTGTAGTTTAGTTATCGATAGTCCACAAATTCTTTCAAATTGAATCAAAACAAATTGCTTAAAAAAAAGGATTATTAGTTGGGCTGCCTATTATTGGAAACTCTGTATTAATAAACAACCAGTACATGTTCCTCCAATCACGCTTCACGATGATCGTATATGCTTTCACATTTCAGATTAATCGGTTTTTTGTTGATGTGGCATCTGGGAGAGATGGAAATTAATGGTATTGTATCGAATTGCGTCATAGATAATGCATGTTCAATCAGTCCAGATTCTGAAGCAACCAGATCATGCCTATCCAATGAACACTACAAGAACGCAAAACTGCTATAACGAATAGCTGAAAATAAGCATTAATATGTAGCTAAGATCAATCAATTGGTTGATTCATTCGTGAAATCCATTGATAGAAGTTTTGATGCTTTATAATTTGGACAGGGATGCACCAATAGTTTATTCTAGTCTGGATATCCATCGTGATCTTGAGACCCAACTCACATATGCAATGAGAAACTCTTGATATAAAATTTACCCTCAATTAATATCCATTTACAGACAGACAACTTCGGGTGCATTTTGTGAGCAAACAATGATGCATTTCAAAAATCCGGGACACGGGTTTTGTGCAGAATGGTCTTATTTAGTTGACTCTCAAGCGGTTTTTAGAAATTTTACTTGGTTTGAGAGAAGTTTTTGTTTTTTTGAACGTGACAAAGCCATATTTCGAGGATGGCCGGTTTTCCAATGGAGGCCTGGGTGTTTTGATTTTGATGGAACTTGGATGTTCAATTATGGAGTTGATTGTACCTAACAAATCATTGCAATCAGAGCCAATTGTTGTACCATAATGGTTTGCAACATCTGCATTTGATTTGATGTCTTTGTTTACTCTCGACATCCATGATCGATGTGTTGTTGCATGAACCATGTTTCTTTATTTGGATCGATGTTTGTATTTGCTTACAGGTTGTTATTTGTTGCAAAGAATTGTATGCTCCAAAAAGATTCAATATATTTGATGATGTACATAGCCTGATTTGCAGATTTGGTGCAATTAATTACGGTTGGAAGGCTTGAGCCGTGACAAAATGGAACAACCAAGGAAGGATGAAATAATTTTCATGATATATTTATGCTCTTGGTATCTCTGATCGATGTGTTTTGCAGGCAACATGTTTCTATTATGATTCGGCAACGAATGACCAGGGATGTAGCTCATAATTTTAATTTTGAGTGGTTTTGCCATTTCGTTTTACTTTCGGTGTGTTATAAAAATAAAAAATAAAAATGTAAAATCATTATTTCGTTTGTTTTTATGGAGAGAAAAATAAACACAAAAATTATAAAACTATAGAAATAACGAAAAACATTATAAAAAAATAAAAAAAACATTGTCAAAAATTGCAAATGGACATCTATTTCTTGAAAGCGATAATCAAAATATGTTTTTACACTTAACATTAATTCCTTTTCTTGAGTCACTTCACATAGTGGGAAATAATGAACCCAAGCGCGCAGGGAACAGGTACATACACACATTTTATTTTCTGTATTCATATTTCTTCCTGCATGTTATGTTTTCTTTTTTGAACTTCTCACACGTCTTCTTGCGGGATTAATACTCACATTTTTTTCAGGTTTGAAGGTGATTGCTTCTACTGCTTCGGTGCTTTTTCAATAATCACACAAATTTTGATAAACATGCTTTGATAGACCGCTTGAAGGCATTGTTACTTATCATAAACATCATATATGCTTGCTATCACACAAAAAAAAATTACGCATCCTGATGTTTGTTGTTACACGACACACATTCCCAAACACACCATTTTGCATTATGACTTCTTGCCTCACATTACTCATTCAAAGCAAATTGGTCATCCTTCTGTTGAAGCCATTTTCCATTGCCTTATCTGTCACAACTTCATGCATGCCTGCCTTTCTGAGTTGCATACATTCCTTTATATTTTTTTTAGTTCATTTTGGGCTTCTTTTTCCCTTTTAGTTTGCCTTACGAATAAAACCATTCAATTCCCTTTCCATGATTACATTGCCTTGTTTTGCTTGTCCTGCTGATCCACACTACTTGACCTTGAGTTCTTTCCATTTATAGTCCTACAAAATCTTTTTGTAGAAACTCACGTTGAATGATGTGGGATTCCATAAGGCCCACCTTTCAACAAGTCTTGCACCATCGACCTCAACACCTTATCTAGGATATATACTAGAGTCCATTTTGAGTACCTAGAGGCTTGCATGCCTTGCTGACAAGTTCTCTCGTTGACAATCATGAAAATGCATCAATGTCCCTTGATCGTCAGATCTTGCAAGTGGCTTGACATCAACTCATTCATTCACACTTCGCCATATGTACTCGGGTACCTTGGCACTCATTGACATCAATGGTGAGTTTCCTCACATTAGTTAATGAAGTTCATCATTGGTCGATAATCCAATGACTTATTTTCATGCTCGACATAGACACATTCATTCGCATGATTAGAATTGTACCATCAGGTTTTGTAGTGGGTGAAGACTATACACTTTTCATGACTCTATCAACAGTTACAGCAGCATGACTGCCACTCTCTAAGAGTACTACAGTTCCACTTTCATACTTTCTCTTTTCCATGGTGCATTCAACAACAGTTCAGATCCTTCCACTTCACATTCTATGATCCAAGAGACAGCAGTCACAACTACAGTAGAAGTCACTTCCCAAATGATCTTACAACAGTGACATCTTCCATGATCTAGCAACCACATCAGCCATATTCCTATTGCATATTTCATCGACATTTTGGGTAAATGGAGGTATATTATTTTCTACACTTTAATCATGTAATTCCTCAACCTGCTAGAAATGAATAATTTGAAAAACTCCCTCATTCATTTCCCTTTCATTTTCACTTCTACGACTTATGCCATGTTGCATGAGGACATGCAACAAGTTAAGTTGGGGGGTAGGGGACCTTATTCACTATCATCACTCCACTTTTCCACTACCATCATTCCATTTTTTTGTCTCATTTACCATTTATGAAGATTTATTTTCCAATGATATTTTGTTGCACTTTACTTCATAAGCACTGATATACATATTGGCATGATTCACACATATACAAAAACAAAAAGGGATTTCTTATACTCAGTGATGTTTTCCTTATGCACATTGATAACATACATTTTCCAGTAAAAATATGGATAAATTATTATCATAACAGCAAGAGAACAAATAACGAAATGAATGTTGTTAACATAGGAACCAACATTCTTTATATTCATGGTTGTCACACAAGAACCAACCATAAGAAAATGTCAGTTGTTACTGGAAACTAAATATGGGCAACTTATTATCATAACAACAAGAGAACAAATAACGAAATGAATGTTGCTAACATAAGAAGCAACATTCTTTATATTCATGGTTGTCACACAAAAACCAACCATAAGAAAATGTCAGTTGTCACTCATGTAAATCCCCTCTTGGGAAACATTTATTATCATCACTCCAAGGTAACAATCAGATGCAAAATTTGTTGAGAATATCCATGCATGGTTGCATGAGGACATGCAACAAGTTAAGTTGGGGGTTATGTTGGGGCTTAGAAATGTCCTATTCTCATCCACCTTTCTTGTTAACCTTCTTCACATTTCATCACCCCATTAACCTTTCATGATATCATTTCCATAAATATAATTGGGTTTCACCTTATTGTTCTCCACTTTATTCATTTTAGTATTTAAAAGGAATTTGTGATTAAATGTTAGAAAATCAACATGTTTTCATATATATCTAAAATATGTGTGAGCTTTGTAATGTGTAGGAATATGTGAAGGATTAATTCAAAAGGACTTCTCAAATGTGTCCTCCACCATTTCAATATTTGTGGAGATAATTCAATCCCATTCCAAGGAGAAGATCATGGAGATTTGGTCGGAATATCTTATCTAAAATATATGAGAGATATATGTGAGGATTTAAAGGGATTATATTTTGTAATAATGGGAAATAGGTTGAAATAATAGTGGATATATAATAATGAGATGGTTATCTTATCTTCAAGGCTCTCATATATAAAAGAGAGTGCTCTCTCTTCATGAGGATTCAATTAGAGAATTCAATTAGGATGTGATTAGAATTAGAGTAGTCACTAGGATTCAAAAGAGAAAGGGATTCTTAGCTTTGATTCATATTCTTTCATTGTTATGCTTTCATGATTGTCATTTGATTATTGTTATGTAATTCAAGATAGATTTATTGTGTGAGCTCACATATGTTATTTTTTGTTAACTCTTCACATGTTGTATTCCTTTTCCTTTATGCAATTTCCTGCTTTCCTAGATTAATGTTTCATGCTTTCCTAGATTAGTTTCATTTCAGCAATTTAGATTAGATTACTTCTACTTCAGTCCTGCATATATAGTGTGTGTGCTTCATAAGCCTACGAACCTATGATTGAAAAATTAAATGGTTGGGAAAATACAACAATGGAATTAAACAACAATATTTCCGCCTAACATTTTGGCGTCGTTGCAGGGGAAGCACGATGGATTGAGGTATTAGTTTCTTTTTCATTCCAATTTATGCAAGTGTGATTAGACCTGATCATAACTTAGAGGTGACATACGAGTAAGGACATGCAGGGTAGTGTAAATTTCAATTCCTGCATGTGTTGGTAAGGGGTCATAGAAGCTACTTAAGTGTAGACTCATGTTCTCCCTGTCAGCTCTAGAGTGTGAATTTCAATTCCTACAAGCGTAATTAGAGTTTAAATTTCAATTTCCACAAGATTAGTTTAAATTTTTGCAAGTGTGATCATTATGTGTTTGTTCTAGGGGTATTAATTGCTACTTGAATGGAGACTACTCATGTTCTCCTTGACCAACCATCAGGAACGTTTTAATTTCCGCAACTGTGAAGAGTAATTTTTTTATGTTTTAGCAAGAGTGTTTTTTTTTTTTTTAAGTTTTGCATTTTGATTTGGTTGTTGTAAGAATCCTTCTTTTTAACATGATTTAACAATGAGTGTCATCTTGCAACTACTCACTCAGATCCTGGCAGACATATGGATCTCATCTTCCTTGGAAGGGGGGATCATGACAAGGATCAAAGATTCAAATACTCCTCCAGAAACAGTTGAATATTCAACATCTGAAGGATCTTGAATATTTGATGATGAACAATCATTCGAACAGGAGATTGTGGAAGATGAAGAGGAGTTACAGCATGATCTGAGTGAGGAAAATCGCACCTACGAAAGCCTTATTGTACAATGGTTCTAGGTAACTACTCAATTAGATCATTCTTTTTGTTTTTACTTAGTTAGTTTGTCGTTACGGCGACTAGATTCATTCACTCTCATATATTTTCAATTTTCATTCATAAAATTGCCACTGATCATATTGTTGTTACTGTTACGTGGGTGGCTATGCTATAAATTTAATTACACGTAACTAATATTTAATTCCAATTAGCATATTGTAGGTAGGCTAATGAATAAAATAACGTTTTTTCTCTATTTTTTATAAGTATGCTCTCCTCCACACTTCATGCGATTGTGAGGATCAGAAAACAGGATGCCTAAATTGATTTCAAGAATGAATGTTTTTTTTTTTTCCGTCCATCCTTTGACCTACAACAAAACACAATAAAAAAAATAAAAATTAGACGAATAAAACAAAACCATATTTTAAAAGTTGTTACAGCATGCTGAAACAGTGAAATTTTTACATGCTGTTACAGCATGCTGAAATAGTGAAATTGTTTTACATGCTGAAATAGTGAAATTTTTTTACATGTTGAGACAGTCCTTGTTACAACAACATCGTATATGCTGAAACAGTGAATTTTTTTTTTACATGCTGCAACAATGAAATTTTTACATGCTGAGACAGTCGCTGAAATAGTGAAATTCTACATGTTGTTTCAGTGAAATTTTTCTATGCTGAAACAGTGAAATTTTTACATGTTGAAACAGTCACTGTTACAGCGAAAATTTATATGCTATCAAAACAACTTGTTATCGTGAAAAAAATTTCATGTTGTTACAGCGAAATTTTTCATCGTGATACAGTGAATTTTACTTGCTGAAACATTGACGTTTTTGCTGTAACAAAGATTGAATAAATTTGAATATCTTGGATTGATTTTCCACAACATCCCTTGAATTACAACCTGCAAAACAAACAAATGAATCAATCCTTTCATTACTCTTCTCCCACAGCCACGTAGCAAGAAAATGAATTCAATGGTTTACTGCTCCACCTTCTCATCTCCAATAAGCATTCAGGCTTGAATTCTGTTTGTATATTTTCAATAATAGTGAAGCTCAAAATTTCTATAGATAATTTTAGAACTTGATTCGGGATTCATATCTCAAATTGGACTATGTTGTTAATGGAGAAATATGGGCCAATTTCCACTGCCTATATCTCTGTAGTTTAGTTATCGATAGTCCACAAATTCTTTCAAATCGAATCAAAACAAATTTCTTAAAAAAAAGGATGATTAGTTGGGTTGCCTATTATTGGAAACTCTGTATTAATAAACAACCAGTACGTGTCCCTCCAATCATGCTTCACGATGATCATATATGCTTTCAGATTTGAGATTAATCGGTTTTTTGTTGATGTGGCATCTGGGAGAGATGGAAATCAGCAATATCATATCGAATTGCATCATAGATTATGCATGTTCAATTAGTCTAGATCCTGAAGCAACTGGATCATGCCTATCCACTAAACGCTACAAGAACGCAAAACCGTTATAACGAATAGCTGAAAATAAGAATTAATATATAGCTAAGATCAATCAATTTGTTAATTCGTTCGTGAAATCCATTGATATAAGTTTTGATGAATTATAATGTGGACAGGGACACAACAATAGTTTATTCTAGTTAGGATCTCCATCGTGATCTTGAGACCCAACTCAAATATGCAATGAGAAACTCTCGATCTAAAATTTTCCATCAATTAATGTCCATTTACAGACAGACAACTTTGGGTCCATTTTGCGAGAGAACAGTGACGAATTTCAAAAATTCGGGACACGAGTTTTGTGCAGAATGGTCTTATTTAGTTGACTCGCAAGCGGTTTTTAAAAAAATTTCTTGGCTCGAGAGGAATTTTTGTTTTTCTAAATGTGACAGAGCCATATTTCGGGAATGGTCGGTTTTCCAATGGAGGCCTGGGTGTTTTGATTTTGATGTAACTTGGATGTTCAATTATGGAGTTGGTTGTACCTAACAAATCATTGCAATTAGAACCAATTGTTGTACCAAAATGGTTTGCAACATCCACATTTGATTTGATGTCTTTATTTACTCTCGACATCCATGATTGATGTGTTCTTGCATGAAGAATGTTTCTTTATTTGGATCGATGTTTGTATTTGCTTAAAGGTTGTTATTTGTTGTAGAGAATTGTATGCTCTAAAAAGATTGAATATATTTTATGATGTACATGAACCTGATTTGTAGATTTGGTGCAATTAAGTACGGTTGGAAGGCTTGAACCATGAAAGAATGGAACAACCAAGGAAGGATGAACCAATTTTCATGATATATTTATGCTCTTGGTATCTATGATTGATGTGTTTGGAAGGAAACCTATTTCTATTATGATTCGACAACGAATGACCAGGGATGTAGCTCATAATTTTAATTTTGAGTGTTTTTGCCATTTCCTTTTAATTCAGGTGTGTTATAAAAATAAAAAATAAAAATGTAAAATCATGATTTCGTTTGTTTTTATGGAGAGAAAAACAAACACAAAAATTATAAAACTATAAAAATAACGAAAAACATTATAAAAAAAAAAAAAAACATTGTCAAAAATTGAAAATGGACATTTATTTCCTGAAAACGATAATGAAAATATGTTTTTACACTTAACGTTAATTCGTTTTCTTCAGTCACTTCACAAAGTAGTCAATAACGAACCTAGACGCCCAGGCAACAGGTACAAACACGCATTTTATTTTGCGCATTCATATTTCTTCCTGCATGTTATGTTTTCTTTTTCGAACTTCTCACACGTCTTCTTGTAGGATTAGTACTCACATTTTTTTCAGGTCTAAAGGTGATTGATTCTACTACTGCGGTGCTTTTTCAAGAATCACACAACTTTTTATTAACATGCTTTGATAGACCGCTTGAAGGCGTTGTTACTCATCATAAACATCATAAACGCTTGGTATCACACATAAAAGTTTTACGCATCCTGATGTTTGTTGTTACACAACACACATTCCCAAAAGAACCATTTTTCATTATGACTTCTTGCCTCACATTACTCATTCAAAGCAAATTGGTCACCCCTGTGTTGAAGCCATTTTCCATTGCCTTATCCGTCAGGACTTCATGCATGCCTACCTTTTTGAGTTTCATACATTCCTTTATCTTTTCTTTAGTTCATTTTGGGCTTCTTTTTCCCTTTCAGTTTGCCTTACGAATAAAACCATTCAGTTCCCTTTCCATGATTACATTGCCTTGCTTTCCTTGTCCTGTTGATCCACACTACTTGACCGTGATTTCTTTCCATTTATAGTCCTACCAAATATTTTTGTACAAACTCGCGTTGAATGACGTGGGATTCCTTAAGGCCCACCTTTCAACAAGTCTTGCCCCATCGACCTCAATACCTTATCTGGGATATAGATTAGAGTCCATTTTGAGTACCTAGAGGCGTGCATGCCTTAATGGCAAGTTCTCTCGCTGACAATCATGGGAATACATCAATGTCCCTTGATCGTCAGATCTTCCAAGTGGCTCGACATCAAATCATTCATTCACACTTCAACAGATGTACATGGGTACCTTGGCACTCATTGACATCAATGGTGAGTTATCTTGCATTAGTTAACGATGTTCATCATTGGTCGGTAATCCAATGACTTCTTTTCATGCTCGACATCGACACATTCATTCACATGATTAGAATTGTACCATCAGGTTTCGCAGTGGGTGAAGTCTATACACTTTTCATGACTCTATCAACAGTTACAACAACATGACTACCGCTCTCTGAGAGTACTACAGTTCCACTTTCATACTTTCTCTTTTCCATGGTGCATTCAGCAGCAGTTCAGATCCCTCCACTTCACATTCTATGATCCAGTAGACAACAATCACAGCTACAATAGAAATCACTTCCCATATGATCTTACAACACTGACATCTTCCATGATCTAGTAGTCACATCAGCCATATTCCTATTGCATAGTTCATCAACATTTTGGTAAGTGGAGGTATGCTATTTTCTACACTTTAATCATGTAATTCCTCAAACTGCTAGAAATGAATAATTTGGAAAACTCCCTCATTCAGTTCCCTTTCCTTTTCACTTCTACGACTTATGACACGTTGCATGAGGACATGCAACAAGTTAAGTTGGGGGGTAGGGGACCTTATTCACTATCATCACTCCACTTTTCCACTACCATCATTCCATTTTTTCGTCTCATTTACCATTTATGAACATTTATTTTGAAATGATACTTTGTTTCACTTTACTTCATAAGCACTGATATGCATATTTGCATGATTCACACCTATACAAAAACAAAAAGGGATTTCTTATACTCAATGATTTTTTCCTTATGCACATTGATAGCATACATTTTCCAGTAAAAATATGGACAAATTATTATCATAACACCAAGATAACAAATAATGAAATGAATGTTGTTAACACAAGAACCAATATTCTTTATATTCATGGTTGTCACACAAGAACCAACCATAAGAAAATGTTAGCTGTTACTGGAAACTAAAAACAGGCAAATAATTATCATAACAGCAAGAGAACAAATAATGAAATGAATGTTGTTGATATAAGAACCAAAATTCTTTATATTCATGGTTGTCACACAAGAACCAACCATAAGAAAATGTCAGTTGTTACTCATGTAAATCCCATCTTGGGAAACATTTATTATCATCACTCCAACGCAACATTCAGATGCTAAAATTTCTTGAGAAGATCCATTCATGGTTGCATGAGGACATGCAACAAGTTAAGTTGGGGGTTATGTTGGGGCTCAGAAATGTCCTATTCTCATCCACCTTTTCCGTCATCCTTCTTCACATTTCATCGCCCCATTAACCTTTCATGATATCATTTCCATAAATATACTTGGGTTTCACCTTATTGTTCTCCACTTTATTCACTTTAGTATTTAAAAGGAATTTGTGATTAAATGTTAGAAAATCAACATGTTTTCATATATATCTCAAATATGTGTGAGCTTTGTAATGTGTAGGAATATGTGAAGGATTAATTCAAAGGACTTCTCGAATGCTTCCTCCACAATTTCAATATTTGAGGAGATAATTCAAGCCCATTCCAAGGAGAAGATCATGGAGATTTGGATGGAATATCTTATCTAAGATATATGAGAGATATGTGTGAGGATTTAAAGGGATTATATTTTGTAATAATGGGAAATAGGTTGAGAGGATAGTGGATTTGTAATAACGAGATGACTATCTTATCTTCAAGGCTCTCATGTATAAAAGAGAGTTCTCTCTCTTCATCAGGATTCAATTAGAGAATTCAATTAGGATGTGATTAGAATTAGAGTAGTCATTAGGATTCAAAAGAGAAAGGGATTCTTAGCATTGATTCATATTCTTTCATTGTTATGCTTCCATGATTGCCATTTGATTATTGTTATGTAATTCAAGATAGCTTTATTGTGTGAGCTCACATATGTTAGTGGTAGTTAACTCTTCACATGTTTTATTGCTTTTCCTTTATGCAATTTACTTCTTTCCTAGATTAATGTTTCCTTCTTTCCTAGATTAGTTTCATTTCAGCAATTTAGATTAGATTACTTCTACTTCAGTCCTGCATATATAGTGCATGTGGTTCCTAAGCCTATGAACCTCTGATTGAAAAATTAAATGGTTGGGAAAATACTACAATGGAATTAAACAACAATATTTCTGCCTAACATTTTGGCGTCATGGAAGGGGAAGCACGATGGATTGAGTGTTGGAAGATTGATTGTTGTCATTGATGTCAAGCATAGTCATGGATTTTGGACCACAATATTGATAAAGGTATTTGGACATGAAGGAAAATGGACACGCATATACAACACCCATGAATGGATAGTATACATCATGTTGTTTCCAGTGGTATGTGGCATGTCACATTGATCCTCATGGTTGAGGAGAAATGAATTTTTGAAGATGACAAAGTGAATTGAAAAAGGAAGTACATGTAGGCCCTGAAAATAATTAAAGAAAATAATTACAAAATAAGAAAGTGTAAGGTCGGACCTAATATTAAAAGGAAGTGACATAAATTTTATAAATAAATATCATTATAAATTCATTTGATACATGTCAAATTTCAGAGGGAAGAAGAAGTAAAAGAAGGCCATATTTCAAGGGAGGATGAAGTCTTTTGGTGATGTGTTCTAAGGTATGTTATTTTCAGGTCATCTTA
>ML787367.1:98189-122722 GCA_009831015.1 Picea engelmannii
AATTGCAGAAATTGAAGAAGTCTCAGAAAGCATTATCAGGTTCTATGTGATGATTGGTTGATGGTGATGATTTAATGTAAAGTTTTATTATCTCTCATATATTCTTGGGTGGAAGGAAGGGGCAAGGATAGAGGGTTCAAATATCTCTTGATATTGGAGGATCGTATCTTCCTCTTGGAGGTTTATCCCTCCCTTTACATTTGGAAGCTGTAAATACCTTTGGAAGTCATTAATTCCCTTGAACAAAAACTATTGATTATTTCTCATATATTGTGCATGGTGTATCGTGGTGTATTGGTGTAATTATTATACTATTGTTCATTTCTCATTGGATATAATTGAATGGTTTAAGTATAAGTTGAAAAAGGTATTTAAATTGTACTTGATACTGATTCACCCCCTTCTCAGTATCAACATTGAGGTATTAGTTTCTTTTTCATTCCAATTTATGCAAGTGTGATTAGACATGATCATAACGCGGAGGCGACATACGAGTAAGGACATGTAGGTTAGTGTAAATTTCAATTCCTGCATGTGTTGGTAAGGGGTCATAGTAGCTACTTAAGTGGAGACTCTTCATGTTCTCCCTGCCAACTCTAGAGTGTGAATTTCAATTCCTGCAAGCGTAATTAGATTGTAAATTTCAATTTCCACAAGATTAGTTTAAATTTTTGCAAGTGTGATCTGCATGTGTTGGTTCTAGGGGTCTTAATAGCTAATTGAATGGAGACTTCTTATGTTCTCCTTGACCAACCATCAAGAATGTTTTAATTTCCGCAACTGTGAAGAGCAATTTTTTTATGTTTTAGAAAGAGTGTTTTTTTTTAAGTTTTTCATTTTGATTTGGGTGTTGTAAGAATCCTTCTTTTTAACATGATTTAACAATGAGTGTCAGCTTGGAACTACTCACTCAGATACTGATAGACGTTGGAATCTCCTCTTCCTTGGAAGGGGAGATCTCGACAAGGATCAAAGATTCAAATACTCCTCTAGAAACAATTGAAGATTCAACATCTGAAGGATCCTGAATATCTGATGACGAACAATCATTCAAATAGGAGATCAAGGAAGATGAAGAGGAGTTACAACATGATATGAGTGAGGAAAATCGCACCTACGAAAGCCTTATTGTACAATGGTTCCAGGTAACTACTCAATTAGATCATTCTTTTTGTTTTTACTTAGTTAGTTTGTCGTTACAGCAACTAGATTCATTCACTCTCATATATTTTCACTTTTCATTCAAGAAATTGCCACTGAACATATTGTTGTTACTATTACATGGGTGGCTACACTGGAAATTTAATTACACATAACTAATATTTAATTCTAATTAGCATAGAGTAGGTAGGCTAATGAATAAAAGAACGTTTTTTCTCTAATTTTTATAAGTGTGCTCTCCTCCACACTTCGTGCAGTTGCGAGGATCAGAAAAAAGGATGCCTAAATTGATTTCAAGAATGAATGTTTTTTTTTTCTGTCCATCCTTTGACCTACAAATAAACACAATAAAAAAAAATTATTTTAGACGAATAAAACAAAACCAAATTTTAAAAGCTGTTACAGCATGCTGAAATAGTGAAATTTTTACATGCTGTTACAACATGCTGAAACAGTGAAATTGTTTTACATGCTGAAATAGTGAATTTTTTTTACATGCTGAGACAGTCATTGTTACAGCAACATTTTATATGCTGAAACAGTGAATTTTTCTTTTACATGCTGCAACAATGAAATTTTTACATGCTGAGACAGTCGCTGAAATAGTGAAATTCTACATGTTATTTGAGTGAATTTTTTCTATTCTGAAACAATGAAATTTTTACATGCTTAAACAGTCCCTGTTACAGTGAAATTTTACATGCTGTCACAACAACTTGTTACAGCAAAAAAATTTCATGTTGTTATAGCAAAAATTTTCATGCTGATACAGTGAATTTTACTTGCTGAAACATTGACGTTTTTGCTATAACAAAGATTGAATAAATTTGGATATCTTGGTTTAAGTTGCCGCAACATCCCTTGAATTACAACCTGCAAAACAAACAAATGAATCAATCCTTTCATTACTCTTCTCCCGCATCCACGTAGCAAGAAAATGAATTCAATGGTTTACTGCTCTACCTTCTCATCTCCAATAAGCATTCAGGCTTGAATTCTATTTGTATCTTTTCAATAATAGTAAAGCTCGACATTTCTCTAGATAATTTTAGAATTTGATTCGGGATTCATATCCATAATTGGACTATGTTGTTAATGGAGAAATATGGGCCAATTTCCAATGCCTATATCTCTGTAGTTTAGTTATCGATAGTCCACAAATTCTTTCAAATCGAATCAAAACAAATTGCTTAAAAAAAGGATGATTAGTTGGGTTGGCTATTATTGGAAACTCTATATTAATAAACAACCAGTACGTGTCCCTCCAATCAAGCTTCACGATGATCATATATGCTTTCAGATTTGATATTAATTGGTTGTTTGTTGATGTGGCATCTGGGAGAGATGTAAATCACCAGTATCGTATCGAATTGCATCATAGATTATGCATGTTCAATTAGTCCAGATCTTGAAGCAACCGGATCATGCCTATCCACTGAACGCTACAAGAACACAAAACCGTTATAACAAATAGCTGAAAATAAGCATTAATATGTAGCTAAGATCAATCAATTGGTTAATTCGTTCATGAAATCCATTGATAGAAGTTTTGATGATTTACAATTTGGACAGGGATGCAACAATAGTTTATTCTAGTCAGGATCTCCATCGTGACCTTGAGACCCAACTCAAATATGCAATGAGAAACTCTCAATCTAAAATTTTCCATCAATTAATGTCCATCCTTTGACCTGCAAATAAACACAATAAAAAAATTTAAAAAACATAGAAGAATAAAAGAAAACCAAATTTTAAAAGCTGTTACAGCATGCTAAAACAGTGAAATTTTTACATACTGTTACAGCATGCTGAAACAGTGAAATTGTTTTACATGCTGAAACAGTGAATTTTTTTTACATGTTGAGACAGTCGTTGTTACAACAATATTTTATATGTTGAAACAGTGAATTTTGTTTTTACATGTTGCGACAATGAAATTTTTACATGCTGAGACAGTCGCTCAAATAGTGAAATTCTACATGTTGTTTGAGTGAAATATTTCTATGCTGAAACAGTGAAATTTTTACATGCTGAAACAATCATTGTTACAGCGAAATTTTACATGTTGTCACAACAACTTGTTACAACGAAATTTTTTCATATTGTTACAGCGAAAATTTTCATGGTGATACAATGAATTTTACTTGCTGAAACATTGACGTTTTTGTTGTAACAAACATTGAATAAATTTGGATATCTTGGTTTGAGTTGCCGCAACATCCCTTGAATTACAACCTGCAAAACAAACAAATGAATCAATCCTTTCATTAGTCTTCTCTCGCATCCACATAGCAAGAAAATGAATCCAATGGTTTACTGCTCCACCTTCGCATCTCCAATAAGCATTCAGGCTTGAATTCTATTTGTATCTTTTCAATAATAGTAAACCTCCAAATTTCTCTAGATAATTTTGGAATTTGATTTTGGATTCATATCTAAAATTGGACTATGTTGTTAATGGAGAAATATGGGTCAATTTCCACTTCCTATATCTCTGTAGTTTAGTTATCGATAGTGCACAAATTCCTTCAAATCAAATCAAAACAAATTGCTTAAAAAAAAGGATGATTAGTTGGGTTGCCTATTATTGGAAACTATGTAATAATAAACAACCAGTACGTGTCCCTCCAATCATGCTTCACGATGATCATATATGCTTTCAGATTTGAGATTAATCGGTTGTTTGTTGGTGTTGCATCTGGGAGAGATGGAAATCAGTGGTATCGTATCGAATTGTGTCATAGATTATGCATGTTCAATTAGTACAGATCCTGAAGCAACCATATCATGCCTATCCACCGCACACTACAAGAACGCAAAACCGTTATAATGAATAGCTTAAAATAAGCATTAATATGTAGCTAAGATCAATCAATTGGTTGATTCGTTCGTGAAATCCATTGATAGAAGTTTTGATGATTTATAATTTGGACAGGGATGCAACAATAGTTTATTCTAGTCGGGATCTCCATCGTGATCTTGAGACCCAACTCACATATGCAATGAGAAACTCTCGATCTAAAAACTTTCGTCAAATAATTTCCATATACAGACAGACAACTTCGGGTGCATTTTGCAAGCAAACAGTGACGAATTTCAAAAATATGGGACACGAGTTTTGTGTAGAATTGTCTTATTTAGTTGAGTCGCAAGCGATTTTTAGAAATTTTACTTGGTTCGGGAGCAGTTTTTGTTTTTTTGAACGTGACAGAGCCATATTTTGGGGATGGCCGGTTTTACAATGGAGGCCTGGGTGTTTTGATTTTGATGGAACTTGGATGTTCAATTATGGAGTTGGTTGTACCTAACAAATCATTGCAATCAGAACCAACTGTTGTACCATAATGGTTTGCAACATCTGCATTTGGTTTGATGTCTTTACTGACTCTCAACATCTATGATCGATGTGTTCTCGCATGTAGCATGTTTCTTTATTTGGATCGATGTTTGTATTTTCTTATAGGTTGTTATTTGCTGCAGAGAATTGTATGCTCCAAAAAGATTCAATATATTTGATGATGTACATGAGCCTGATTTGCAGATTTGGTGCAATTAATTACGGTTGGAAGGCTTGAGCCATGACAGAATGGAACAACCAAGGAAGGATGAAACATTTTTTATGATATATTTATTCTCTTGGTATCTTTGATCGATGTGTTTTGCAGGCAACATGTTTCTATTATGATTCGGCAACGAATGACCAAGGATGTAGCTCATAATTTTAATTTTGAGTGTTTTTGCCATTTCCTTTTATTTCGGGTGTGTTATAAAAATAAAAAATAAAAATGTAAAATCATGATTTCGTTTGTTTTTATGGAGAGAAAAACAAACACAAAAATTATAAAACTATAGAACTAACGAAAAACATTATAATAATAAAAAAACAAACATTGTCAAAAATTGCAAATGGACATCTATTTCCTGAAAACGATAATCAAAATATGTTTTTACGCTTAACGTTAATTCGTTTTCTTGAGTCACTTCACAAAGTAGTCAATAACGAACCCAAGCGCGCAGGCAATAGGTACAAACACGCATTTTATTTTCCGCATTCATATTTCTTCTTGCATGTTATGTTTTCTTTTTCGAACTTCTCACACATCTTCTTGTAGGATTAGTACTCACATTATCTTCATGTTTGAAGGTGATTGCTTCTACTGCTACGGTGCTTTTTCAAGAATCACACAACTTTTGATAAACATGCTTTGATAGACTGCTTGAAGGCGTTGTTACTCATCATAAACATCATATACGCTTGCTGTCACACAAAAAAGATTTACGCATCCTGATGTTTGCTGTTACATGACACACATTCCCAAAAACACCATTTTGCATTATGACTTCTTGCCTTGCATTACTGTAGCGAACCTCCTTGTTATGACAACAACTCTGATAACAGGTGCAATTTTTATTTTTATTTTTGTTTTAAAAGTGTGTGCACGCGTGTAGAAAGGAAACAGACACACGTGATGCTACGTCACCACCCGACGACTAACCAGATGCAACCACGATGATCACCACAAGAAGACAAGATGAACAACAAGTAGAAGCAAGCAATGAACGACCCAAGACATAAAGCACACAATGCGAACATTTAATGACATACTGGGTTATGCACCGTACAAACAGAGAGGGAAGAATCCATGGTAGTAAATATTACTATTTCTGCACAGGAAAGTAGGGCGTTTAATCATAGTCCTCTGCTTAGGAGAGAGAGAAGGTCAGATAGGCTCCTGGCCGGGTGCTCATGCAGAAAATAGTAATCTTTGTCGGGTGTGTCGCAAGAGTGGAAACCCTGCCTTTAAAGGGCCTGAGACTCTTGATACGGCACTGGATTCTTTACACAGAATATCACACACACAAACATAGATACTAGGGCTACAAGGAGGTGTCAATATCCCGCCCGACACAAACCACCACGCAATGCAAGAGAACCAAGGACTACAATGTCAAGGGAAACCACGAACTCGACAAAAGACGCAAGTTAGAAGGACACCGACAACTACCAACCACTAGAAGGACTCATTGACTTCAATTACAACCCTTACCCCAGTTGACTTCTATTAGACGACGAATTACCAACCCATTCTTAAATATGTAAAATCAACTGAATTCCATCCCCATATACTAAGCCATGATGACTCCTCGCACTTAATTTCAAGGACAGTCATGATATATGTTTATCACTGACCATAATTACTACAATAACATACCATGAATGAATAATTTCATTACCTTTGCCTCACTTACCTTGCGATAGGATATCATCCATGGCTCGTCTCATATGTTAGTATCAATAAATAAACTGTCATGACATCTTCATAAAACTAGCATCATTACATTATAATATAAAGACTTCGCAATTCACTAACTAACTTCATGATAACTACAATGACATCACCATAGTGCTAGCATTAATAAATGAACCAAACCTCTTCTACTGATTCATAATACTCTATGGTGCTTAGTTCAAGGATCCTCATAATTTATAAATCATCAATAACTAAAGATTCAATAGCATTATCATAAGACCATTATTTCATTATTTTTCCTATGATACCTAACACTAAAATACTATTGACGCTGCCATGACATAATCAACAAGTTACAATCATATCCCATTAACTCCGCAAAAATAACAATCACCTCATATTCTATGTGTTCCCAACAACCCACTACACTCAATGGCCTAATAGGGTAGCCAATTTCATGTTGCGTTACAAAGTTGCACGAATAACATTTACATATCAATATGGCGATCATTAATAAAGCTAGTAAGGAGGTTAGCACCACCTATTCCAACCTCTGTTGTGAGCCCAACCAGGTAATTCTAAAGCGCCGAAATTCTCGAGGTACACTCTATTAAATGGACATCCATTAGTGGGCGAGTTACCAGCCCTAACCTTAAAATTAAATACATCGCATTGATTTCACCCTCCCCTCAACAGATCATAATGATTTAATGTACTTAGCTTCAAGACCTTACCCTTACATGAGGTAAAGAAAAAGGGCCCTGCAAAGAACTAACCATTCTTTTATTTTTTTATCTTAATTTTTTCTTTGTCATGCGATAATAACCTTGTAAAGAATAAGCCATAATCCTTTCCCTTTTCATATTGTAAAAGCATCCACATTACAACTGTCAACACTAGAAGCTAATGAAAACATGAACGTGTTTGGGTAGGACAACAACATACAGGAATAAATATTGTGGTATCCAAAGAGCATATCAATGTACAGTCATTCTTTTTGATGATTTTTTTTTTGTGTCTTTAAACATACCTCCAAGGAAGAAAGCATAGCGATATGTCCTTATGGTACTGTTTGTTGGTTATTATCATTGTCTGAGTAAAGGGAGCAAGTTCTAATAAAAAACATTTAAGTAGGAATGCTTGCTAGGTAAGGTAACCTCCTTGCAACCTACAGGGGATACGCTGATCACTACAATTGTTTGGTCAGGTCTGAAACAGTTGAGGGGAGTTGTCAATATTCTAGATTTGCATTGACTTGGGTTGTATATTGACCCCCTTTTTGCTAACTAAATTAAAATGTACTCAGTGAGTATTATAAAATTTCAATGCACTAAATTAAATGGATAGGCGTTTTATAAAATCTCACTGCACTAAAATTTAAATGCACTGGTTACAAGCTTTCTTATATATAATATATTTTTCTTTTAAGGAAAGGAATTAAAAGAATAAACATTTATTAAAAAGCACACCAGTATTATAAATCTCAATACCCCAACTGGAAATACGCTTATTATAAATCTGAATGCATTAAATTAAAATGCCTAGACTATATTCTAAAATCTAATGCCCTTAAATATGAATAAGTATAAAATCTGAGTGCATTGTTTTATATTAAATTATGCACACAGTATTATAAAATGTCAATGCACTAAATTAAAATGAATAATGCGCCGACTCACTATTATAAAATCTCAATGCACCGAATTAAAATGATTACGAAGTATTATAAAATCTTAATGAACTTAAATGTGAATGCATTGAATCAAAGGGTATAAGCAGAATTAGCTAGTAAATTTGAAGGCACTGAAAAACGCATATGTCTAACAGAAATGGAACCTTTGCAAATATCAAGAAAACAAAGGACCTAAATGTGGGTTACTAAGACTGCTATTGCACATTACAAGACTGCAACGATATGAATTTTATCTCTTCTTGCTTTTGAAAATAAAGAAGTATCCCTATCTATAAACGCCCAGGTCACAAAGGAGATGCCCAACAATGGAAAAAAAAAATGCAGGTCAAGAAATGGGAACACCCACAATATGTAAAAAGAAAACCCACGATGGAATTTGCCCATGGCATTTAAAAATGCCCAAAATGTAGAAGATAAAACCCGCTGGAAAATTTTCCCACTAGATACGAAAACGCCCAAGGTGAAAAGGAGAAAACCCACGGTATAAATGGCCCACTGTAATAACCTCCTTTTTTTTTTAAAAAGACAGTCATAAGGGAACACCCATGGTAAAAATGATTCACCCAGGGACCACTACCGTAACCATAAACCCAACCAAACCTTCCAGAAACCTTAAACTGAACCATATGTAAAAGAAAATGAAATAATCCGTAAACCCAAAACAAGTTACCCAACCCTAAAACTGTACCAAGTATAAACGCGAATAACAATAACCATACGAAATTGCCAGAAACCCTATGACTGTACCAAATAGAAAAAGAACGAGCCACCATAACCCAAAACAAAATTACCAGGAACCCTAAACGACACCAGATATAAAAACGAGATAACCAAAAGCAGTTTACAGGGAAAGCTTCGAAAGAAATTTCCAGAACTGATTGTCAGCGCTGATCTATAGAAAATACCCCATATTTTTTTTTTGCAGAGTTTAAGGAACAAGGAAATGACATTTTACTACATTACAATCATAATCTCAGCAATAAATAACTAAACATCCTACTCTACTAAAAACATGAACATACCGTTGCCTTGTTGCTTGCCGCAATGACTCCTGTGCTTTGTGCCGCTCCTGCTTGCCGACCGCATAGACTACACCGGTACCTCCTAGCCATTGCTAGGGGCACTCTGCTTCCCCCTTAGCCCCCCGAGCCACAAAGGGGCCACTCACAATCTAGATAGTACCTAGCTTCCCAGCTCGCCTCCAAGGCTGAGCTACCACTCTAACACAGCTGAGAAAATCCCCAACTCCTCACAAGCAATCAGTCCAGTCCTCAATTTCTGCAGCATAACAATATCTAATAGCTCCCCCTTTTTTCCCCTTCTCCCTTTCTTTTATCCTCCTTCAAAACCCTAAATCATATTTCTTTTAAGTTTTTTATCAAACCCTAAAAATTCCCCTCCTTTTCAAGTGTCACGCATCCCTACCTTTTCCATATTTTATTTTCTTTTTCTTAAAAGCTCATTCCCTAATTTTTTTTTTTTTTTTTATCCAAAATTTAAACGTGTTAATTAATATTTCCATTTTATTTTTAAATTCGTAACTCTTTATTAATAGTAGAGGCGGTAGGGACTAGTAAATTAACGGAAAGAGAATCCATTATTAATTTTCTTTATTCTATAAATTAGAGATTATGGAATACATGACAATTTGTTTATAATATATATATATATATATTTTTTATTTTTTCCTATTTACATGCATGTTATTCATCATTTTCATTTATCATTGTCCATCATTTTAATTTTATCACTAATATACATATATAGGATGAAGAGAGATTAGAGTGATGACAAACATGTATATGGGAAATGTAGATGTATAACATAAAAGAGGAATAATGAGAAATTAAGGGAATGGATGGTGATTTAGTAATGTGAAATGGACATGTAAATGGGAAATGGATACTAGAAGATTAAGGTGATGGAGGATAGTTTAATAATGTACACATGGATAATGAGAGGGTAATGGTCTTAGTTTTTTTTTTTTCTTGGAATTTCCTTTACGTTATACTACATAGGTGATGTCACTCTCCCACCCGTTAGGAATTAATTTCGTCATTGAAAAGTTTTAAAACTATTAGATTTGCTTTAAATCTTACCCTCGTCATCGCCCCAAGAATTTTATGAAGACCCTACTATTACTTAGTTGGGTTTTTGTTTCTTTTGTTATTTTTATTCCAGGGTCTGCTCTTAGGGTTAGACTAAAATTTTACCCTAAAAGTTTTAGACTTAGTACTTAGATTCTGAACTGGGCGACATTGGGTTAAGGAAGTTGTTTAAGAATTTCTTAAGGCGTTAATGTCTTAGGTCTATTTAGGTTTGTTTCCTTCATCCAACTCAATGCGACGTGCCCTTCAGGATGCACCACGTGCTCCAAGGGTGCCACTCGCCTCGTTCATTTCCTTTGCACGACGTTCCCTTCAGGATGCACCACGTGATCCAAGGGTGACACTCGCTTCTGTGTTTCTTTTGTGTGACATGCCCTTCAGGATGCACCACGTGCTCCAAGGGTGCCACTCACCAACTGGGCTGATTGGTAGACATATATAACTCGTGGAGTCAACACTCTGCCAGGTGAACTTGTGGGAGACTAAGGGTTATAAGGAATAAGGCCCCCACCTTATTGCGAGCCCCTTAGAATCATCATGAGAGACTGTCGCAGTCTTCCCTCACGGCATCATGGATCCTCTCGAACTAGGTAATCGTTAACCTACAATTCGAGCCACGACGGGAGTGCTAGTAGGCGGTGGAAGGGTTGTTGTCCACCCCTCTCCCTCAACCTCTCTGGAAATCGTGTGTGGCCCCTTTACTCCATATGTGAGTCTGGTGGGCAAGCTATCGTCAGCCTGCATCATCAACAATCATGTCAGCAATGTCAACATCGTATCATCGAATCAAATGAAATATCACAGTAAATAAATCAACCCATAAGCACACTCCCTATCTCAATCCAGACTCCAAGGGGTTCCATCGATGCCTCTGCATCCTCAAGGTCCAAAACCCTGCACACTCAATAAAGCAGACTCAGCAACACCTGTGTCAATCAAACTAGTAAAACATCTTGTCGTCTGTCAATCACATCATAATCAAGTATAAATGGTTTAACATCACAAAAGTCCAGAACACTTGCGAGCAAGTGTCCTCAAAAAATAAGTTTTCTCAGTGTGCCAGAGCGGGATGTTACAATTACTCATTCAAAGAAAATTGGTCATCCTTGTGTTGAAGCCATTTTCCATTGCCTTATCTGTCACGACTGCATGCATGCCTGCCTTTCTGAGTTGCATACATTCCTTTATCTTTTTTTTAGTTTATTTTTGGCTTCTTTTTCCCTTTCAATTTGCCTTACGAATAAAACCATTCAGTTCTCTTTCCATGATTACATTGCCTTGATTTCCTTGTCCTGCTGATCCACACTACTTGACCGTGAGTTCTTTCCATTTACATTCCTACCAAATCTTTTTGTAAAAACTTGCGTTGAATGATGTGGGATTCCTTAAGGCCCACCTTTCAACAAGTCTTGCCCCATCGACCTCAACACCTTATCTGGGATATAGACTAGAGTCCATTTTGAGTACCTAGAGGCTTGCATGCCTTAATGGCAAGTTCTCTCGCTGACAATCATGGGAATACATCAATGTCCCTTGATCGTCAGATCTTGCAAGTGGCTTGACATCAACTCATTCATTCACACTTCGCCAGATGTACGTGGGTACCTTAGCACTCATTGACATCAATGGTGAGTTGCCTCACATTAGTTAACGACATTCATCATTGGTCAATAATCCAATGACTTCTTTTCATGCTCGACATCGACACATTCATTCGCATGATTAGAATTGTACCATCAGGTTTCGCAGCGGGTGAAGACTATACACTTTTCATGACTCTATCAACAGCTGCAGGAGCATGACTACCACTCTCTGAGAGTACTACAGTTCCACTTTCATACTTTCTCTTTTCCATGGTGCATTCAATAGTAGTTCATATCCCTCCACTTCACATTCTATGATCCAGCAGATAGTAGTCACAGCTACAGTAGCAGTCACTTCCCATATGATCTTACAACAGTGAAATCTTCCATGATCTAGCAGCCACGTCATCCATATTCCTATTGCATAGTTCATCAACAGTTTGGGTAAGTGGAGGTATGTTATTTTCTACACTTTAATCATGTAATTCCTCAAACTGCTAGAAATGAATAATTTGGAAAACTCCCTCATTCATTTCCCTTTCCTTTTCACTTCTACGACTTATGCCACATTGCATGAGGACATGCAACAAGTTAAGTTGGGGGTAGGGGACCTTATTCACTATCATCACTCCACTTTTCCACTACCATCATTCCATTTTTTCGTCTCATTTAGCATTTATGAAGATTTCTTTTCCAATGATACTTTGTTGCACTTTACTTCATAAGCACTGATATACATATTGGCATGATTCACACATATACAAAAACAAAAATGGCTTTCTTATACTCAGTGATGTTTTCCTTATGCACATTGATAGCATACATTTTCCAGTAAAAATATGGACAAATTTTTATCATAACAGAAAGAGAACAAATAACGAAATGAATTTTGTTAACACAAGAACCAACATTCTTTATATTCATGGTTGTCACACAAGAACCAACCATAAGAAAATGTCAGTTGTTACTGGAAACTAAAAACGGGCAAATTATTATCATAACAACAAGAGAACAAATAACAAAATGAATGTTGTTAACACAAGAACCAACATTCCTTATATTGATGGTTGTCACATAAGAACAACCCATAAGAAAATGTCAGTTGTTACTCATGTAAATCCCATATTGGGAAACATTTATTATCATCACTCCAAGGCAACATTCAGATCCCAAAATTTCTTGAGAATATCAATGCATGGTTGCATGAGGACATGCAACAAGTTAAGTTGGGGGTTATTTTGGGGCTCAAAAATGTCCTATTCTCATCCACCTTTCCCATCATCCTTCTTCACATTTCATTGCCCCATTAACCTTTCATGATATCATTTCCATAAATATACTTGGGTTTCACTTTATTGTTCTCCACTTTATTCATTTTAGTATTTAAAAGGAATTTGTGATTAAATGTTAGAAAATCAACATGTTTTCATATATACCTCAAATATGTGTGACCTTTGTAATGTGTAGGAATATGTGAAGGATTAATTCAAAGGACTTCTCGAATGCTTCCTCCACCATTTCAATATTTCAGGAGATAATTCAAGCCCATTCCAAGGAGAATATCATGCAGATTTGGTTGGAATATCTTATCTAAGATATATGAGAGATATGTGTGAGGATTTAAATGGATTATATTTTGTAATAATGGGAAATAGGTTGAGAGAATAGTGGATCAGTAAGAATGAGATGGTTATCTTATCTTCAAGGCTCTGATGTATAAAAGAAAGTGCTCTCTCTTCATGAGGATTCAATTAGAGAATTCAATTAGGATGTGATTAGAATCAGATTAGTCATTAGGATTCAAAAGAGAAAGGGATTTTTAGATTTGATTCATATTCTTTCATTGTTATGATTTCATGATTGTCATTTGATTATTGTTATGTAATTCAACATAGATTTATTGTGTGAGCTCACATATGTGATTTGTCGTTAACTCTTCACATGTTGTATTGCTTTTCCTTTATGCAATTTCCTGCTTTCCTAGATTAATGTTTCCAGCTTTCCTAGATTAGTTTCATTTCAACAATTTAGATTAGATTACTTCTACTGCAGTCCTGCATATATAGTGTGTGTGCTTCGTAATCCTATGAACCTCTGATTGAAAAATTAAATGGTTGGGAAAATACTACAATGGAATTAAACGACAATATTTCTGCCTAACATTTTGGCGTCATTCCAAAATGGATTGAGGTATTAGTTTCTTTTTCATTCCAATTTATGCAAGTCTGATTAGACATGATCATAACTCGGAGGTGACATATGAGTAAGGACATGTAGGGTATTGTAAATTTCAATTCCTGCATGTGTTTGTAAGGGGTCATAGAAGCTACTTAAGTGTAGACTCCTCATGTTCTCCCTGCCAGCTCTAGAGTGTGAATTTCAATTCCTGCAAGCGTAAAGAGTGTAAATTTCAATTTCCACAAGATTAGTTTAAATTTTTGCAAGTGTGATCTACATGTGTTGGCTCTAGTGGTCTTAATAGCTACTTGAATGGAGACTGCTCATGTTCTCCTTGACCAACCATTAGGAACGTTTTAATTTCTGCAACTGTGAAGAGTAATTTTTTTATGTTTTAGCAAGAGTGTTTTTTTTTAAGTTTTTCATTTTGATTTTGGTGCTGTAAGAATCCTTCTTTTTAACATGATTTAAAAATGAGTGTCATCTTGGAACTACTCACTCAGATCCTGGAATACATCGGGATCTCCTCTTCCTTGGAAGGGGAGATCTTGACAAGGATCAAAGATTCAAATACTCCTCCAGAAACAATTGAAGATTCAACATCTAAAGGATCCTGAATATCCGATGACGAACAATGATTCGAACAAGAGATCGAGGAAGATGAAGAGGAGTTACAACATGATCTGAGTGAGGAAAATCACGCCTACGAAAGCCTTAATGTATAATGGTTCTAGGTAACTACTCAATTAGATCATTCTTTTTGTTTTTACATAGTTAGTTTGTCATTACAATGACTAGATTCATTCACTCTCGTATATTTTCACTTTTCATTTGGGAAATTGCCACTGAACATATTGTTGTTACTGTTACGTGGGTGGATACACTAAAATTTAATTACATGTAACTAATATTTAATTCTAATTAGCATAGAGTAGGTAGGATAATGAATAAAAGAAGGTTTTTTCTCTAATTTTTATAAGTATGCTCTTCTCCACACTTCATGCGATTCCGAGGATCAGAAAACAGGATGCCTAAATTGATTTCAAGAATGAATGTTTTTTTTTCCATCCATCCTTTGAACTACAAATAAACACAATAAAAATAGATAAAAAAAATTAGACGAATAAAACAAAACCAAATTTTAAAAGCTGTTACAGCATGCTGAAACAGTGAAATTTTTACATGCTGTTACAGCATGCTGAAATAGTGAAATTGTTTTACATGCTGAAATAGTGAAATTTTTGTACATGCTGAGACAGTCGTTGTTACAACAACATTTTATATGCTGAAACATTGAAAAAAAAATTTACATGCTGCAACAATGAAATTTTTACATGCTGAGACAGTCGCTGAAATAGTGAAATTCTACATGTTGTTTGAGTGAAATATTTCTATGTTGAAACAATGAAATTTTTACATGCTGAAACAGTGACTGTTGCAGCGAAATTTTACATGATGTCACAAAAACTTGTTATAGAGAAAAAATTTCACGTTGTTACAGCGAAATTTTTCATGTTGATACAATGAATTTTACTTGCTAAAACATTGACGTTTTTGTTGTAACAATGATTGAATAAATTTGGATATCTTGGTTTGAGTTGCCACAACATCCCTTGAATTACAACATGCAGAACAAACAAATGAATCAATCCTTTCATTACTCTTCTCCCACATCCACGTAGCAAGAAAATGAATGCAATGGTTTACTGCTCCACCTTCTCATCTCCAATAAGCATTCAGGCTTGAATTTTGTTTGTATCTTTTCAATAATAGTAAAGCTCTAAATTTCTCTAGATAATTTTAGAATTTGATTCGGGATTCATATCTATAATTGGACTATGTTGTTAATGGAGAAATATGGGCCAATTTCCACTGCCTATATCTCTGTAGTTTAGTTATCGATAGTCCACAAATTCTTTCAAATCGAATAAAAAAAATTGCTTAAAAAAAAGGATGATTAGTTGGGTTTCCTATTATTGGAAACTATGTATTAATAAACAACCAGTACGTGTCCCTCCAATCACGCTTCATGATGATCATATATGCTTTCAGATTTGAGATTAATTGGTTTTTTGTTGATGTGGCATCTGGGAGAGATGGAAATTAATGGTATTGTATCAAATTGCGTCATAGATAATGCATGTTCAATCAGTCCAGATTCTGAAGCAACCAGATCATGCCTATCCAATGAACACTACAAGAACGCAAAACTGCTATAACGAATAGCTGAAAATAAGCATTAATATGTAGCTAAGATCAATCAATTGGTTAATTCGTTCGTGAAATCCATTGATAGAAGTTTTCATGATTTATAATTTGGACAGAGACGCAACAATAGTTTATTCTAGTCGAGATCTCCATCGTGATCTTGAGACCCAACTCAAATATGCAATGAGAAACTCTCGATCTAAAATTTTCCGTCAATTAATGTCCATTTACAGACAGACAACTTTGGGTGCATTTTGCAAGCAAAAAGTGACAAATTTCAAAAATCCGGGACACAGGTTTTGTGTAGAATGGTCTTATTTAGTTGAGTTGCAAGCGGTTTTTAAAAATTTTGCTTGTTTCAAGAGTAGTTTTTGTTTTTCTGAACATGACAGAGCCATATTTTGGGGATGGTCAGTTTTCCAATGGAGCCCTGGGTGTTTTGATTTTGATGGAACTTGGATGTTCAATTATGGAGTTGGTTGTACATAACAAATCATTGCAATCAGAACCAACTGTTGTGCTAGAATGGTTTGCAACATTTTCATTTGGTTTGATGTCTTTATTTACTCTCGACATCCATGATCGATGTGTTCTTGCATGAACCATGTTTCTTTATTTGGATCGATGTTTGTATTTGCTTAAAGGTTATTATTTGTTGGAGAGAATTGTATGCTCTAAAAAGATTCAATATATTTTATGATGTACATGAGCCTGATTTGCAAATTTGGTGCAATTAATTACGGTTGGAAGGCTTGAGCCGTGACAGAATGGAACAACCAAGGAAGGATAAAACAATTTTCATGATATATTTATTCTCTTGGTATCTCTGATTGATGTGTTTTGCAGGAAACATGTTTCTATTATGATTCGGCAACGAATGACCAGGGATGTAGCCCATAATTTTAATTTTGAGTGTTTTTGCCATTTCCTTTTATTTCGGGTGTGTTATAAAAATAAAAAAATACAAAATGTAAAATCATGATTTCGTTTGTTTTTATGGAGAGAAAAACAAACACAAAAATTATAAAACTATAAAAATAATGAAAAACATTATAAAAATAAAAATAAAAACAAACATTGTCAAAAATTTCAAATGGAAATCTATTTCCTGAAAACAATAATCAAAATATGTTTTTACGCTTAATGTTAATTCGTTTTCTTGAGTCACTTCAAAAAGTAGTAAATAATGAACCCAAGCACCCAGGCAATAGGTACAAACATGCATTTTATTTTCTGCATTCATATTTCTTCCTGCATGTTATGTTTTCTTTTTCAAACATCTCAGACGTCTTCTTGCAGGATTAGTACTCACATTTTTTTCAGGTTTGAAGGTGAATCTTCTACTACTGTGGTGCTTTTTCAAGAATCACACAACTTTTGATAAACATGGTTTGATAGACTGCTTGAAGGCATTGTTACTCATCATAAACATCATAAACGCTTGCTATCACACAGAAAATTTTTACGCATCTTGATCTTTGCTGTTACACATCACACATTCCCAAAAACACCATTTTGCATTATGACTTCTTGCCTCGCATTACTCATTCAAAGGAAATTGGTCATCCCTATGTTGAAGCCATTTTCCATTGCCTTATCTGTCACGACTTCATGCGTGCCTACCTTTCTGAGTTGCATACATTCCTTTATCTATTTTTTAGTTCATTTTTGGCTTCTTTTTCCCTTTTAGTTTTCCTTACGAATAAAACCATTAAGTTCCCTTTCCATGATTACATTGCCTTTTTTTCCTTGTCTTGCTGATCCACACTACTTGACCGTGAGTTATTTCCATTTATAGTCCTACCAAATATTTTTGTACAAACTTGCATTGAATGATGTGGGATTCCTTAAGGCCCACCTTTCAACAAGTCTTGCCCCATCGACCTCAACACCTTATCTGGGATATAGACTAGAGTATGTTTTGAGTACCTAGAGGTGTGCATGCCTTAATGGCAAGTTCTCTTGTTGACAATCATGGAAATACATCAATGTCCCTTGATCGACAGATCTTGCAAGTGGCTCGACATCAACTCATTCATTCTCACTTCACCAGATGTACACGGGTACCTTGGCACTCATTGACATCAATGGTGAGGTGCATCGCATTAGTTAACGATGTTCATCATTGGTCGGTAATCCAATAAATTCTTTTCATGCTTGACATCGACAAATTCATTCGCATGATTAGAATTGTACCATCAGGTTTCGCAGCAGGTGAAGACTATACACTTTTCATGACTCTATCAACAGTTACAGCAGCATGACTACCGCTCTCTGACAGTACTACATTTCCACTTTCATACTTTCTCTTTTCCATGGTGCATTCAACAGTAGTTCAGATCCCTCCACTTCACATTCTATGATCCAGTAGACAACACTCACAACTACAGTAGCAGTCACTTCCCATATGATCTTACATCAGTGACATCTTCCATGATCTAGCAGCCGCATCAGCCATATTCCTATTGCATAGTTCATCAACATTTTGGGTAAGTGGAGGTATGTTATTTTCTACACTTTAATCATGTAATTCCTCAAATTGCTAGAAATGAATAATTTGGAAAACTCCCTCATTCAGTTCCCTTTCCTTTTCACTTCTACGACTTATGCCACGTTGCGTGAGGACATGCAAAAAGTTAAGTTGGGGAGTAGGGGACCTTATTCACTATCATCACTCCACTTTTCCACTACCATCATTCCATTTTTTCATCTCATTTACCATTTATGAACATTTCTTTTCCAACAATACTTTGTTGCACTTTACTTCATAAGCACTGATATACATATTGGCATGATTCACGCATATACAAAAACAAAAAGGGCTTTCTTATACTCGGTGATGTTTTCCTTATGCACATTGATGGCATACATTTTCCAGTAAAAATATGGACAAATTATTATCATAACAACAAGAGAACAAATAACGAAATGAATGTTGTTAACAAAAGAACCAACATTCTTTATATTCATGGTTGTCACACAATAACCAACCATAAGAAAATGTCAGTTGTTATTGGAAAGTTAAAACGGGCAAATTATTATCATAACAGGAAGAGAACAAATAACGAAATGAATTTTGTTAACACAAGAACCAACCTTCTTTATATTCATAGTTGTCACACCAGAACCAACCATAATAAAATGTCAGTTGTTACTCATGTAAATCCCATCTTGGGAAACATTTATTATCATCACTCAAAGGCAACATTCAGATGCCAAAATTTCTTGAGAAGATCCATGCATGGTTGCATGAGGACATGCAACAAGTTAAGTTGGGGGGTATGTTGGGGCTCATAAATGTCCTATTCTCATCCACCTTTCCCGTCATCCTTCTTCACATTTCATCGCCCCATTAACCTTTCATGATATCATTTCCATAAATATACTTGGGTTTCACCTTATTGTTCTCCACTTTCTTCATTTTAGTATTTAAAAGGAATTTGTAATTAAATGTTTTAAAATCAACATGTTTTCATATATATCTCAAATATGTGTCTCGAATGCTTCCTCCACAATTTCAATATTTGAAGAGATAATTCAAGCCCATTCCAAGGAGAAGATCATGGAGATTTGTTTGGAATATCTTATCTAAGATATATGAGAGATATGTGAGAGGATTTAAAGGGATTATATTTTGTAATAATGGGAAATAGTTCGAGAGAACAGTGGATATGTAATAATGAGATGGTTATCTTATCTTCAAGGCTCTCATGTATAAAAGAGAGTGCACTCTCTTCATGAGGATTCAATTAGAGAATTTAATTAGGATGTGATTAGAATCAGAGTAGTCATTTGGATTCAAAAGAGAAAGGGATTCTTAGCTTTGATTCATATTCTTTCATTGTTGTGCTTTCATGATTGTCATTTGATTATTGTTATGTAATTCAAGACATCTTTATTGTGTGAGCTCACATATGTTATTTGTCGTTAACTCTTCACATGTTGTATTTCTTTTCCTTTATGCAATTTCTTTCTTTCCTAGATTAATGTTTCCTGCTTTCCTAGATTAGTTTCATTTCAACAATTTAGATTAGATTACTTCTACTTCAATCCTGCATATATAGTGCGTGTGCTTCGTAAGCCTACGAACCTCGTATTGACAAATTAAATGGTTGGGAAAATACTATAAATGGAATTAAACGACAATATTTCCTCCTAACAACGACAGAGGTAACTTTTCAACAAACTTTGAGACCCAAAACTAGTCTTTCGGATCTAGAGAGAGCTCTCTCGGGAGACACTGTCTCAGTGCGGCATATGGATTTAAAGTTTTTGTCTTGATTTAACACCTTTTCATAATAATTTTTGGTTTCATTGGTGTAAGATAGCAAGACCTTGGGCTATGGAGTCGATTCAAGAAAACGATAGAAACAAATGAATCAGTGACTAAAATTGAGAGGATAAAGGCTACATGAGCAACAGTCTTCAGTTTCAAATCATTGTGTGTGGCAAGGAGAAAACAAAGGAAGCAACTCGGAGCACCACTGAGGATGAATTTAGAGTTAACTTTAGAGGAAATAAATTTTGTCTAAATCACCTGAACAAGGGACATTGCATGACGAATCCTAGGTTTGAAAGTTCATTATGATTCAGACAAAAAAAGATATGAATAAAGAAAACATGTATCACGTATGAAAAGAAAGGAAAAAATACATCCAACTGCTACAATTAGAATATTTTCATCAAAGATACAAGACTTTTTCATTAAGTTTCAATCAAACTCAAATTACATTCAATAGACGTTGTCTATACTAATCTTGCCAACCAACCTGTCTTACATTGAAAAGATAAAATATATAGGAAAGGGCGCCGCTTGGGCTACTCGGCTCTCTATATATTGTCCCTAGAACTTATGAAACTGATTGTTCTATGCTAATGACTCTTCACATGATGCATTTCCAAAAATATAAAACAATTATATCTGGTCGCATCATGACTATTGTATTCCACAATGGGGATTTAGTTATCAGCAAGGTCTCATCATGGGGAGAGTGATGTGTCAAAGCCTTCCTTTGATGAGGTATTTGAACGATCAAGTATTCACACGATCCTTCCATCTACTGTAACGACCTTGGTTTTTGCCGAGTGCTTCTTTGTTGGGGTGTGTGCGCGACGAGTGGTTGATGACTATCACGATTGTTATCAAAACAAAAAAATGGTTTAAGGGAAATGCCTCCTTCAAAACTATCAATAATTGTGCTCTGCTTGATGATATGAGAATGAAATCAGCTAATCATGCTTCTTCTGCATGGTGGCAAGAGTTGCACGGATTCTCTTTTCAGTTACTTCAAATTATCTAAAATGCTTGACATTCATTTCTTCTGACAGTCGTTACGTTTTGCACAGTTGTACAATTGTATCTTGTGCTTCTCTAAGTTTTATTTTAAGCCATGTCACATTTCCTTCATGGCCTTGCGATGTTGAAACTTCAAGGATCTTTAATTTTAACTGTTGTCTCAGTTCCCTATTTTCGTGGTAAAGTTCGTCGATAGTGAGTTGCGCATGCTTCAGCTGCTAAGATGGCTCTCAAGCATTAGTTCCCATGGCATATGTCCTCCTTGTTCTGATCCAGCTTCCTCATCTTCTAACGTCAATAGGCTCTAGCCGAATAACATGCAAAAGTAATTTTTCGGCAACCGATTTAGCATGCGACTTGTTTGGGACCTAGATTTCCCCAGCTTCCTTGTTCTTCTTTAGCCCGACCCTTCTCCAGGGTATATGTTGTTGGGGATACAGGGATTCCAAATTCTTTCCTTCCTGTGCAGCTTCTTCCACTCTAGGCTCTGAGTGGTGTGATATCCTTTCTTCTACGGGCAAAGGTGAAACTCCCTTTGGATCCTTGGGGGTGCCTACTATGAGTGAGAATTAATCCCAGTCACTTTAGGGCTCGGGCCTGGTTCTTCTACCACTTCAAACACCATTTCTTATGTTTTGGGAGGTTTCCATGGTGCAACCATACTTGTCTTGTGCACGGTGGATCTGGAAAAGGCCCAAGACAGAGAATTTGATCACCCTGGGTTTGCGAGAAGAGCTTACAAAAAATGCATGATCCTTATTTGTGAATATAATGTGTGTAGAGCATATGGAATTTAGAACAAAGCACGCGGGAGGAAGAAACATGCCAAGGAACACTTAATTCATGGAGACTAGATATTTCCAAACGGACTGCATATTTTCCATAACACATCCGCACATGTAGAGTACAACTAATAAGGGTTGCAGAACATACATGATACAAACATCGTGATTTTTCATTCTTCTAGCCTTCATAATGAACCAATAATGGTTACTGCTCTTGTCGATGTGACTTCTTATTAAAAACTTTCCTAGACCTCGGGCATGTAGATACTCCCTTTTTGATAGGACTCGACTCTTTGGGAACATACTCATACCAATTTATGCATGTTTGGACTCTAACATCCCTTCCCCACACGAAGGGCCAACCGACCACCTGTTGACTTCGACCCCTTTGTTGTTATGTACCTGACCTCACATGTTTTGACACATGGGCCATAAATCAACTAAAACTGACTCTAAATGAAAATAAAAATGGTAGTTCTAATAGCTTCCATGCTCAATTCTGAGTCTTGAGCAGAAATTTATAGTTATTTGAAAATTGTCCCTTAATTTTTTTGTTCACTCTTCAACTTGGTGCAATTTTGCGTTGTAATTATGAATTTATGCACCTACTCCATTATATTTTTAGTAGCCTCTCAATTAGGTTTATTAATAAACATATTTTGGATAGTCTGTCCAAGTTGCACCTCTTTTTCTGTTCCGAGTTGCTAGGTATAGCCTATTGAAGTTCTAGGCCAATTAGTGTTTTTGATCTGGAATGTTATAGGTACCTTATTTTCCATCTTAAACATTTTTAGCATGCCCAAAAATTTAATTTAGATCTAGGACTGTCTTCTATGGTTCAATATATTTCAATAAACTTCTTCTATGCCTCAATATTATTCCAGAGTAGAAAGTTATGGCCCTTCGAAGTTAGTTGGGTCTTAAAATTTACCCTCCACTATTTGTCCTGTAACTTCCTCATAAAATCTTTGTTTGACGAACAATTTAAACCATTAGAAATCTCTCTCTGAACTCGTTCATTTGATCTGCATAGACAAAGTGTACCTTGCTACCTTCGTACACTCGGTTCTCGGGTTTTTTTAGTAGCTAAAAATGACGTTTAGGGGTCAAAAACGCGTTGTAAATACATGACCTTCAAATAGTATAAAATGTAACAGTAATTCACTAGTTTTTTGTTGTTGTAGACCATCCAAACGAATTTGTGCACATAAATTTGAACATCTACACTGATATTTAGCATGCTCAACAACAACATAAGGAAGCGCATGCTCCATGCACCTATAAACAATGTGGATCACTTCTTTGTCGCGCCAATAACTGGTGCGCACTTCTTTTGTGTCGCGTGCCAATATCCACCGCGCACAATTTTGGTTCTTGTAATAATACTTGTTGCGTGTAATTTTTTTTTGTCTCGCACTAATAGTCCACATGCAATGCACTCAACGCATTGCACCATGTCGAAATTTAGTACACCCCCACCGTGCATGAGAACTCCACGTGCACCCTCAATTAAATTGTCACGCGACAATATATACCCACATTGCACGCGAACCAACAAAACTCCTCTGCAATCTATCAATACTGTGCACACCACACACGCCATTATTATGTGTACTCACACCATGCGCGCTAGTATTATGCATGTGCCACTCAATCTGCACCACGCAATGCTAAATTTAGTGCGCACACCTGAACACCAAAATTTTCCACACATTACCACTCTGCATCCTACAGTGCCAAAATTATGTGTGCACACATTCGTGCCAATATTTTTCACGCATTACCACTCTGCATTGTGCAATGCCAAATTTTAAGTGCACACACCCGTGCAACAATATTTTCCACACAATGCTACTTTGCACCGCGCATCGCCACATTTTAGCGTGTGCACCCGCATGCCAATATTTTTCCGCATATGACAAGCTTTTCACTGCGTATCATGCATTTTTAGTGCACCCACCTACACACATTCATTTTTATGTGCATCAATATCTCGTGAATTCCGCTAGAGAAATTGGGGCTTTTCCCTAACTTTTTCCCAATTTTCACCATAGACATTCTACAACTATGAAATTTGTTCAATTTCACCCTGATAACACCAATTCAAGTTCTACAACAATAAAGCAATGTTTGTTCGACAACACAGGTATTCCAACAGAGGACGAACACCTTCAGTAACCACTCACATAACCAGATCAAAGATCAACACACCGATGTTTTCACGTGGTAAAACCCCTACGGGGAAACATCCACGGCCCCAGCCAACGCG
>ML787367.1:128828-160304 GCA_009831015.1 Picea engelmannii
TCGGGAACATATCGTGACCGTCGGATTTCCTAACTACAAATGCATACTAATGCATACTAAAGAAACACACTTTTACCTAACGACATATTAGACCAAGTAGATCTTAACTAACTCCTAAGTGTCTAAATATCCTAACAATGTTGGTTAACATTCTTGGAATGATTTTTTCCCAAATTCAATTCACAAATTGAGAATTTTAATCAAAAAATCTCGCTCCATCTGTCAAGGCTTCCCTGTAAATTCAAATTCGACCTATTCCATGTCTGAATTTGCTAGAACATATATTAAATTAAGAATATCTCACTACTTGGAAAAATTTCTCAATTTCTCGAGGAATTTAACAACATAAATTGGGGCTTTTTCCCAATTCCACGCAATTGCTTCTAGTTTTTACCATGGGCGCTCGGTAACTTGAAATTTGGCCACTTAGAAATCAATCCTTTGTGAAATTTTGTTTCAACTCAACTTTCTAGGCGCATCCAAGCTCAGTGTTGAAAACTGGAACTCTGATACCATATTGTAACATACTTGTCCACCCAGGTCGGGTCATTCCACCGAAAATCCATCCCCAACATCCAGTTGGGCTATGCCACGTAAACATTTTCGAACTATATGCAAATTAAAACATATACACACAGAAACGCATGCAAAACTTTATATATAAAACTTAAAATAGACAAATACATTATGTAAATGCACAAATTCATATGGAAATAAATGTAAACATATACATGCAACATAGAAAAAAAATACCCATAAATATAAAGACAGGTATAAACCATACACAAGAAAAAACCATAAAAATAAACACATAAATAATAATGCAACATGTAATTTAACAAACAATTGACACTTATCTTGGTAAAAATATCACCAAATGTGTGTAGACCTTCCACAAACCTCCCAGCTTTAGACCACACTCCTCATCACCCTCAATAGTGGGTCACCCCCGATCTAGGACTAAACTCCACCCAGGTAAAATGATTCCTAACTAAGTTGACATATCTTATACAATAGGAAAGACTTCGTCACAGGTGCCAAATCAAACTAATAACCTATAGTCCCTCATTCCCCACATGCATGTCTCACCCTAGAAAGTGTGTCCCTTATTTGCTCAATAGTCCCTCAGATGCCCCACTTCCCTTCCATGGTTTCAACAATATGTCAGACAGGAAGTATCAGAGCCCTGTAGTTGCAGTTTAGCTCCTTTGAGAATCAATTCCCAGTAATTCTCTCACCTAGAGAGAAATTTCTCATGGGCCTGACAACTCGCCTCTTTAAGGTCGCAGAGTCCTAACAACCTGCTTCGTTAGTCCAACTCCCCAGCTAACCAGGTACAGATATAGGTATAGGTACAAATATGTGTACAAGTATGGATGCAGGTACATGAACGTATGCAGGACAATTGAATGAGTGAGTGAATGATGATGGAATGAATTACATCCCCCCAAATGCACTAAGTCCAAGCTATATGTATGCATTTTCCCAAGTTGACACTTGTCATGTTGAGAGCTACTTTGGTCCACTTGTCCCCATCATTAGAACTTCGGATAAAATAATTATCCATACTTTATATTTTAAGGAATATTAATATAATATTCATTTTTGGCTTAAGCTCCCTAGATTAACCCTTTTCCTTAACGTTTATCCCTCCCTTTCCCTAACTAGTGGAGTTTATTCCCCCATAATATTTTATCATGGACAGTCTACACGCAACAATCTATTATATTAATGATTATACATATGAAAAAATAGGACCAGTGGCCTTTATCATTTATGCTTTCTAGCCTAATTCAAAGCATAAGCCTCCTAACTTATAATAACTGGCTCACCAGTCTATAAAACAAAAGATATACACAAAGGCTCCCTGGCCTCAAAATCACGCGCACTTAAGTTTGTTGCACGTAGTATCATAGAATGTGCACACTTCACCATTTTAGTGTGCAATACATGTGCTCACTATGTTAAATTTGAAAACATCAACAATCATTCTCCAATGAGAGGCCATATGGGCCACCCTGAGGCTAGCCAAGGAGATTTGGAGAATCAACCAGTCTTGTGAGGTATTGACAAAATCCAGGGGGAACGTACAACCTCTGTGAGTCAAACCAAAAGTCAAGATGAATGAGATGTTGTGTGAGTCTAATGCAAAAGTCAGGGGGAACATACATTCTCTATGAGCATAGAAAGTCTAGTGCAAAAGTTAGAGGGAACGTACAACCTCTATGAGCATAGATAGACTAGTGAAAAAGTCAGGGGGAACATACAACCTCTGTGAGCCTAGTCAAGCCTTGTGATACATGAGCAAAAGTCAAGGCATCTAGAAAAATTTAGGCTGAATATGAAATTCATATGAGATAGAAACAAACGATATTCCTAATATTGCAAATGATATACATGTATTGATCTAGTGTGTTGGCACGTGTAAAATTATCCACCATGAAGAGAATTTTGAATTGCCTTGTAAAGAGTCGAGTTGTATCTGAATTCTTAACTCTAGTTCTATTTTAGAACTAAAGTGTAATGATGAGTTGTAACTGAAGTCTTAAGTCTAGTTCTATTTTAGAAATAAAGTGTAATGTTGAGTTGTAACTGAAGTCTTAAGTCTAGTTCTATTTTAGAACTAAAGTGTAATGTTGATTTGTAACTGAAGTCTTAAATCTAGTTTTATTTTAGAACTAAAGTGTAATGTTGAGTTGCAACTGAAGTCTTAATTCTAGTTCTATTTTCGAACTAAAGTTTAATGCTGAGTTGTAACTAAAGTCTCAAGTCTGGTTCTATTTTCGAACTAGAGTATACGAGTCTCAAGTCTAGTTCTAAGTTCGAACTAAAGTATGAAGCTGAGTTATGATTAAAGCATGCAAACAAGTTACTATTTCGAGCCTCTTCTCTTCTCCTCTTCAACCTATATAAGCAGAGGTCAACCCCTCTCTTCAACACAATTTGATATGCAGGTTAAGAGTGAAGCAATAGAGGAGCATATCAGTGAAAAAGAGGCATCATACCAAAGAAACATATCAGTGTTGTATATCAACAATAGAGGCTGCATATCATAGGCATATATCAACAACATATCATAGGTGTATTTCAACAAGGTCTCTTAGGTCTTTTTTAGGTCAGAGTTGTCTTGACAAGATATTTAAGAGAAGAACATTCATGGTGAATATTTGTAAGTGATCTTACATTATTAATGCAATAAAGGAATATCGTTTGCTGGGGGTTTTCTCCCTATACACGGTTTCCCTAGGGTATATGTGGTGTTGATGTGCATGCTTACTTATCTACATAGTTATTGATATTCGGTTATGATTTGGTATTGTTGAAGTGTATTAAGCTGGAACCAAAGTGTTGAAGAAAATAAAAGAATTAATCCACATAAGACATCAAGCTCATAATTTAACATGGTATCGGAGCTTAGGGTGTGTTAAACTTGTTGAAGTGCAGCAAAAGGTATACACAGATCCAATATAGCTTGATTAAGTTTCCAGTGTGATGTCCATGGCATACTCCATTTCATTCAGGGCTGAGGATAGGCTCGAAGGAGCTACCAAATTCAATGTGTGGAAGCTCCGAAAAATAAATATCTTGCAGGAGCATGATCTTCAGTAGTATGTGACCACAATGGTGGAGGAACCCACAAATAATGTAGGAAGAGTGCCCTTCAGGAAGAGTCAATCAAAGGCCAAGTGAATCATATTTGACTTAGTCAAAGATAGTATATTGCTTTCAATGAGTTCGTTAATGACTTCCAAGGACTGTATGGATACCTTGGTGAATCTGTATGAGAAATAGGCTCCAATTCAAAAGAGGACACTTAAGAACAAGCTTAAGTATTTGAATATGGAGAAAGGTGAATCAGTGGCATCTTTCTGTTATAGGATAGCCCAAATCAAAGATCATATTTTGGTCACAGGGGTGACGGTGGATGATGATGATTTAGTGCAGACCATTTTTTACGGTCTTCTTTCTTCATGGGAGACCCTCTTATCCAGTGTAAGTGGGAGAGAGATTCAACCCACATTTTAGATTTTATGGCATGAATGCCTGCAGGAGGAGAGCCACACAACTACCAAGAGTGAGCCAATGAAAGAAGAGCACTCAACTTTAGCATCAAGATTCAAGGGAAATAAGAAAGGCAGTTTCCATAAAGTCTCTCAGAGGAAGCCAAACACCAAAGGTACATTCAAAGGCAAGAATATTGATACATCTAAGATTAAATGCTTTAGTCGTAATAAGTTGGGTCATTTTTCTAAAGATTGTTGGTTTAGAAAGAAATATCCTAGGAAAGGGAAACATCATGCCTCAACTGTTGAGGATGATGAATCCAAAAGAAATCAAAAAAGTCCTTCTAATGAGAAAGAAAATAGAAAATAATACTACTTGGTTTCTGCCTTATCCAGTTCAGTTTTCACGGGGCCAGAAACTTGGCTAGTAGATAGTGGTGCATCAAAGCACATGACAAGGTTCAAGGAGATCCTCTTAGATTTTGAGACAAAATATTTTTCAGAGCATGTTGAGCTTGGAGATGAAAAATGTTACAAGATAGAGGGAGTAGGCTCTATCTCCTTCAGATTGGAATCTGGGGCTAGACTTCATGTTGATGAAGTATTATATGTTTCATGGCTCAAGAATAATCTACTATTAGTTGCAACCCTTGAGGACAAGGGATATTGGGTGATCTTCAAGGAAAAGAAGGCACTACTATGGGATAAAGGTAGCCACTTAAGTACAACATAACCCATTGGAACTCGTAGTGAAGGATTGTACGTCGTTTCAGGACCATCAGTTCAGGCATTGGCTCATGATGCGACTAGCTCTAGCAAGTTGTGGCATAGAAGACTTAGACATCTTCATTACAAATCTCTTCCAGATCTATAGAACATGGTATGTGGCATGCCCTCTATTTCTCTTAGTAAAAATCAAATTTTTAAAGGATTCATACTAGGTGAAAATATAAAGAAATCATTTCCTAGTAGTGACAACAAAGCTTAGGGCATCTTAGATCTGGTTCATTCTGATGTATGTGGTCCCATTTCATCTCCCTCACTTAGTGGTTGTTTGTATTATGTCATTTTTATTAATGATTACTGAAAAAAATGTTGGATATATTTCCTTAAATCTAAATGTGACACATTTGATAAATTCAAAGAGTATAAATCCTTTATTGAAAAGAAGACATGGAAACACATCAGAATCGTTAGAACAAAAAATGGAGGAGAGTTTGAATCTCTCCAATTTGAGGATTTTTGCAAGTCAAAAAGAATCAAGAGATAGTTGACTGTGCCATATAACCCTCATCAAAATGGAGTTGCTGAGAAGAAAATAGGACAATTTGTGAGGCATCGAAAGCAATGATGTTTGACTAAGATCTGTCAAATTCTTTATGGGAAGAAGCTACCTCCACTACTGTGTATATTTAGAATAGGTGCCCACATGATATCTTGAAGGACATGACTTATGAAGAGTTCTTCTCAGGGATCAAACATGAAGTAGGGCACCTAAGGATATTTAGGTGTCCTGTGTATATTCATGTCCCTAAAGAAAAGAGGACAAAGATGGAACCCTCAGGAAAGAAAGAGGTTTTTGTGGGGTACAGTGAGAACTCCAAGGCTTACAAGATTTATGTACCAGGTTAGAGGAAAATAGAGGTAAGAAGAGATGTGACTTTCCATGAGGAAGTCACATTTAAGAAATCCATAGAACTTCAACAAGAATCGAAAGCAGTTCATCCAACTTCACCCTCTTCTGAAAATCAAGAGTCAGATGATCGGAGGGAGGAACCTTGTGAAGGGCCATGTGATGATCCCCTAGAACCTGCTGAAGTTTTATAAATAACTCTTGAAGAACCTCTAGCCAAAATAAACCCATGGTGGCTTAAATAAATAGTGCAGGAAGTAGAAAGGATAGTTGCTCCCAAAGGAACTTTCACGAAAAGAGGCCTCATAGGTTTGGAGGCTATGTTGCACTGATAAGCAGAATTACTGATGCTAACAATTATTCATTTGAAGAAGAAGATAAATTACAAGTATGGAAGGATTCCATGCTTGAGGAATACAGGTCTATTATAAAGAACAATGTTTGGGACATTGTGTTGAGGCCAAAAGACAAATAAATGGTTTCTTCCAAATGGATCTATAAGATCAAACATGCAGCAGATGGAAGTGTGGAAAATTTCAAAGCAAGATTTCTAGCTAGAGGCTCCATTCAGAAAGAAGGAATCGACTACAAAAAGACTTTTTTCCTTGTAGCCAGGTATACCTGCATTCGAACTATTATTGCTTCATCTTTCATTCTTGGTTGGAAGCTACATAAGATGGATGTAAAAACAACATTCTTGAATGGAAAGATTGAAAAAGAGGTCTTTGTTGAACAACCATATGGTTTTGTACTACATAACAAAGGCACTCATGTATGGAAGCTAAGGAAGACCTTGTATGGTCTTAACCAGGCTCCCAGAGTTTGGTATGACAAGATTGATGGCTTTTTTAAAATCCCGGGATTTCAGAAAAGCGATGTTGATACAAATTTGTACTTCAAGGTAAGAGGTAACCAACTTCTTATGCTAATCATGTATGTTGATGATCTCTTTCTAATAAGAGATGAAGGGCTAATATCCTGGTGTAAGAGGGAGATAACCTCATAATTCGATATGAAATACTTAGGCTTGATGCATTACTTCCTAGGATTGGAAGTGTGGCAAAGACAGGGAAAGATATTTCTGTCACAAGGAAAATACAAAGTGGATGTACTAAAGAGGTTTGGTATGATGGATTGAAAATCCATGTCTACTTTGATGGTTACCAACCTGAGGAATATGCATGATTCTGATATAGGTTCATATTTGGTGGATCCCACCATGTATATGCAGATGATTGGATCATTGATGTACATGATCCACACTAGGCCATATATATGCTATGCAGTGATTGCAATGAGTCAGTTCATGAATGAACCAAGACAGAGACACTGGGTGGAAGAAAAACACATCTTGAGATATCTCAGAGGGACCATTACTTATGGTATGAGATATACATTCAGTGGTGTTTTATTTTTGCATGTGTCTGCAAATGTTGATTGGGCAGGAAGCCCAGTGGATTAGAAGAGTACTTCTGGATATTGCTTCAGTTTAGGATCCACTATGATCTCTTGGTCAAGCCAGAAGTATGGATCCATTGTACAAAGTGCAGTAGAAGCTGAGTACATTACAACAAGTGATGCTATCAAGGAAGTAGTATGGCTCAGAAAATTGGTTTCTGGGTTGTTTGGTGACAAGCTCGAGATGACAATGATTCACTGTGATAATCAAAGTTGCATAAAATTGATAGAGAACCCAGTATTTCACGATAGGTCAAAACATATTGACATGAGGTACCACTACATTCGAGACTTGGTCCATAGAAAAACTGTAAAGTTACAGTACATATCCATGAGCAAGCAGTTAGATGATATCCTGACCAAGCCTTTGACCTTGAGATAGTTTGTGCAGCTGAGAGGCAAGCTTGATGTGGCTGAGAATGACTCCCTCGCTGAGAGGGAGTGTTAAATTTGGTAGCATCGATAATCATTCTACAATGAGAGGCCATATGGGCCACCCTAAGGCTAGCCCAAGAGATTTCAATAAATAACTAGTCTTGTGAGGTATTGACAAAAGCCAAGGGGAACATACAACCTTTGTGAGTCAAACCAAAATTCAAGACGAACACGATGTTGTGTGAGTCTAATGAAAAATTCAGGGTGAACATACAACCTTTGTGAGCATAGACAGTCTAGTGCAAAAGTCATGGGGAACGTACAACCTCTGTGAGCATAGAAAGACTAGTGAAAAAGTCAAGGGGACTGTACAACCTCTGTGAGCCTAGTCAAGCCTTGTGAGCCATGATAAAAAGTCAAGGCATATAGCAAAATCTAGGTTGAATATAAAATTCCTATGAGCTAGAAACAAACGATATTCCTAATATTGCAAATGATATAAATGTATTGATCTAGTGCGTTGGTATGTGTAACATTATCCACCATGAAGAGAATTTTGAATTTCCATGTAAAGAGTCAAGTTGTAACTGAAGTCTTAAGTCTAGTTCTATTTTAGAACTAAAGTGTAATGTTGAGTTGTAACTGAAGTCTTAAGTCTAGTTCTATTTTAGAACTAAAGTGTACTGTTGAGTTGTAACTGAAGTCTTGAGTCGAGTTCTAGTTTAGAACTAAAGTGTAATGTTGAGTTGTAACTAAAGTCTTAAGTCTAGTTCTATTTTAGAAATAAAGTGTAATGTTGAGTTGCAACTGAATTCTTAAGTCTAGTTCTATTTTTGAACTAAAGTGTAATGGTGAGTTGTAACTGAAGTCTCAACTCTAGTTCTATTTTTGAACTAGAGTATACCAGTCTCAAGTCTAGTTCTACATTCAAACTAAAGTACAAAGCCAAGTTATGATTAAAGCATGCAAACAAGTTACTATTTCGAGTCTCTTCTCTTCTACTCTTCAGCCTATATAAGCAGAGGTTCGCCCCTCTCTTCAACACAATTTGATATGTAGGTTAAGAGTGAAGAAATAGAGGAGCATATCAGTGATAAAGAGGCATCATACCAAAGAAGCATATCAATGTTGTATATCATCAATAGAGGCTTCATATCAGAGGCATATATCAACAACATATGAGTTTTGTATCTCAACAATAGAAGAATCATATTAGAGTTGTATTTCAGCAAGGTCTCTTAGGTCTTTGTCAGGTCAGAGTCATCTTGGAAAGCTCTTTAAGAGAAGAACATTCATGGTGGATATTTGTAAGTGATCTTACATTATTAATGCAATAAAGGAATATCGTTTGCTAGGGTTTTTCTCCCTATACAGGGTTTCCATAGGGTATATGTGTTGTTGATGTGCTTGCTTACTTATCTACATAGTTATTGTTATTCAGTTATGATTTGGTATTGTTGAAGTGTATTAAGTTAGAATCAAAGTGTTGAAGAAAATAAAAGAATTAATCCGCATAAGAAATCAAGATCATAATTTAACACACTATACCATGGAAGGTGTATACAAAAATGATATCAAACAACTCACCAACTTAATTATATTTGCATTTATATTTACAATTGGGTTCGGCCTAGAGGTATTGCATCTGATCTGTTTCATTGGAATGTTAGGACACTTAATATCATTTTCATCACCTAGTTTTTCTTCAATAATTTAATTTAAGTACTTATTAGAGAAAGAACTAGAAGAACATGGACATATACCTATACCCATAATAAAATATCCTTCCATGATAGTTGAGTATTGAAGATTCAATGGTTCAGAGGAAAAAAGAGTTTGATTGTTAGTGAGAACATTTTCAATAGATTCTACCTCCCTTGCTTGTTCAATATTTTCCAATGGATTCCTCTCATCCTGCAAACAAAATCCATCTTGCAATTGGGTGTTAGGACCTGTAATTGATTCATCATTCGTGATTAAATATGGTTGGATGAAAGGGGAACAAACATCAGAGAGAAGATTCAGTACAAATGACATGTCATCAAGATGAAATTTACAGATAACATGATCGATGCTTGTTCAAAATCCCCCTGGAGATGAATGACCATTGATTAGTAGAGCCTGAAATTCTTCACATAATCGATTGTAATCATAAATTTCAAAAGCGTCTAAAAATTCATCTACAAATTGAAACCAATCAACAATGTAATATGTTGTAAAAGACTCAAACCAATGTTTAATCTGACCCCTGAAAATGAAAGCAAACAATCTGCATAAAACCTTTAAATTAGAAATATCATGCTTGATGCACTTACACCAAAACTTGTTAAGATGGTATTTTCTTGATACATTCCCCTCACCATCAAAGGTGAGTTTGGACAAGCAAGAAATTGTCTTGTTGGTAAATGGAAATCATGTTCCAACACAGTGGTTTGGGCAAGAGCCTTGAGAGATTAGATACATTCAAAATAAATACTTCACAAGGCCATCTTGTCATTATGTCCTGCCTTCTAGTGCATTTCATGATGACAAAGAAGAAGAATTTATAAATCTGGAATTATGACAGGCTGAAGGGTGAAACATTTAATCATTAAATTTACCTCTTCCCTCCTTCTAACACCATTTTTTTATGGGAATATGTGAACACACCATCAACTATGAGGGAAAGCCTTGTCCAAAGTTGTCTAAATAAGCAAAGCTTCTTGGGATGACTCACCCTGACGAGTTTTACGGATCCATTGGATGATAAAGCGATCTAATCTAAACTACAAAAATAAAATAACTAACTAATTATCTACTATATATATTTACGTTTTATTATATACAAAGTGTACAAATATATAGATTATAAGATTTACGAGAAACCTTGGAAACAAATACTATACAAAAGATACAAATCTCAAGAAGAATGTAAACATATCTAAGATATACCACTAATCTACTTTTGCCTTTGAAACCAAATGAAAGGAAAAGAGTGAATGTGGATGATAATGTTATGGCTTAAATAAACAAAGTATTTAATCTTAAAGACAAATCTACTTTCACAAAGAAAATACAAAACTAAATAATAAAAGTAAAGAAAAACTACTAACCTAAAATTGGCCAACATTAAAAGCGAAAATGTAGTTGTGCCTTCTCGAACCAATATACTCTTATAATCTTCTTGTTAATAGAAATCTATAGTAGACAATTGTATAATTCTAAGACTATGGAATGTCAAGAGAAAATCACTTCACTTTGACAATTCAAATATCATTCAAAATATAGAAAGGATAACATTTTGTATTAGAACATATGCAATAAGAAATAAATGTATGTTGAACAAATAGATCTGTGCAAACTCAAAATGTATGAACTAATTCAATACAATTCAATATTTACTTCAATATAATACAATCATTTGAAACTATACAATTTGGAATCATGGATTTTTAAAAGATTCAAGGAATTAATATACATATGATAATAATTAACCATGAATTGATGAAACAGAGTAACGTTAATTTAAATCAATCCATAATTGATTACTTTGAATAATATAAGACATAACACCAAGATATTATCATATGAACTAAACTCTTAACTTGCAGGACAAAAGCCTTGGTTAAAGCACGATTCTATATCCTTCAATAAAATATTTAGGAGTCCATCTCCCAAAATTTTCACCACCATATCACTCCCAAACTCAAGAGTATTTAAACAAAAATAATAATAATCCTCATATCCATACGATAGAGACAAATCTCTCAAAAATATAGTGTTTTTAAAACTACATACTAATATGAGTTTTTGATACTAATTTTTACAACTTACAAAAGTTTGTTATAACAATCATTCAAAACATATTCAGAATTGAAATAGATCATACTTCTAGACCCAATACTTCATGATCTTCATTAACCAAGCAACACACATGACTTGTTTCCATTCATTTTGAGACCTGAAAATAAAAATTAAAATCTAATTAAAAATCACATTAACTTAAATTAGTACAAGCTACAAAATGCTAGTCTAAAAATAATGCTTAACAAACAAATCAAATAAAAATAAATCTTAACAAATAAATCCAATAAAAATAAAAACATAGATTTATTGACCAAAATAAACATTGGAAAATGAGGATTTGTGCATCTCTAGTCTCATAATAGAATTAACATTGGTTGAATTCTTAATAATAATATCTCTTGATTTCCTGGGTTTCTTGTTTTCCCGAGGAACAATTTTCTCTGTTTCAAACCTCAACTCTCAATTTTCTCTTTCAATATCTATATTCTACATCATAGTATGGTTAAGGTGCATTAGTAGGTATGGGATGTCTTTGTAATACCTCTGGATCCACACAAAGCATTTGTCACAACACAGGTTCCAAATCCAAGAGAAATTACCAGTGGTCTTAGTCTGGGGGATTTTCTTTCACCAACTTAGCCTTTATATCAGTTCGAATTCCTGAGAATCCATCACAGCCTTGGAGGAATGGGAGAAAATTAGAAACAAAGTTATACAAGGGATGACTATCCTTTGTAGAGTCTGGGATTGTACTTTCAATAGATTTTAGATATTTTATTATAATCATTTGAATGGGATCATTCCCTTGCTTATGCCTATTCCTTATCATTCTAGAAAGGATATAGTCATTCCTTTTGTTTTTAAACTCGACCTCACAAACCTCCTATAAATTCCTAGGTTGTTTACCATGTTCTTTATGCTTCTCCTTGACTCTTGGCTTCACAGACTGTGAATGATAAACAACACTTAATGAATGATTCTTCAGAGGACTAAGGACAACTTCTAAGGGTTTCCTAGGCACAAAAAAATATATTTTGGGCATCATTCTAGCCACAAAAAAAATCCTTTGTTTGGGCATCAAATGAAACGATAGGGTCATTTTGAATCTAAATCTCAATTCGAAAATCATGAGATGAATTAGGCGAAGTCTTAGGAGAGAAAGGATATTCAACACCTTGTGTTAAATCAATGATGGGGTCAATTTGTGTGGTTAAGAATTAATTTATTTAAAGAAAAACTTGCCAAGTGTCCCCCATGCTAACCAAGTGGAATTCGACTAAGATGCAGATTAGGCCGTGGTGAAACAAGCTAGTCTTAGGATTAGGGCTTGGCCATTGATAAAAAATTGACATTTTTTGCAAGATTTTAAGAAAGTATAAGGGTAAGTTTAAACAAAACCCTTGAATTAGGTGAATATCATGATCATGATTTCGAGTGGGTCAAAGAACTTTGGGAATATATTAAAATACTTTTGAATGCATATCAATGATCCCTTTGATAGATAGGGGAATAGATGGCTTAGATGTTTGAACATCTAGTGAGCATGGTTGTGCAATTACACCTTGATGCCCCTGTTTCAATATTTGTTTCGTGCCATTGGAGCTTATCATCTTACTGGGTTTCCTTGTGGTACCTCTTAACTCAATTTCTTTTCCTTCCAATGAAAGTTTCATGAAAATTTCTTGAAAATTAAAAGCCATTGTTCCTAATGATTGTAACCATTGGATTCCTAGTACGACATCAACACCACTCATGGGTATAGCAATCATTGGAGTATTCATTACATATTCCCCCATAATAAGATTGACTGTATTGCATTTTCCTAAGAAATTGATAGATCCTCCATCTACAATCATTACTTGAAAGTCTGGTGCTAGATATACAAAGCAATTGAAAGGTTTGGCTAATTTATAGTGAATAAAATTATGAGTACTACCATAATCAATTAGGACTATTACCTTTTTATTTTTAATATATCCTTCGATCTTGAGGGTTTGAGGAGTGATAATTCCATCCAATGCATTACACAATATTGTGGGAGTCAGCTTTTATGAATAAATCATGTCTACATTCTCATCTTGAGATGGTTCTTGTTCATGTTCTTGTTCTTCTTCCTCTTCACAATCTATGTAGAATAATTTCATCTCCCCACACTTATGTCCCTTACTGTACTTGTTGTCACAATTAAAGCATAAACCTTTTTCTTTTCTTTCCTCTAATTGTTGATGTGTCAACCTTGTAGGTTGAGGTGTTTTAGAAGAAGGAACATTATTATCTCGATAGATATTAGGAGTGGTCCTTCTAGTATCCATAGCCATATTTTTAATTTCAACATTTCTTGCCACCCTAAATGCATTCTCCAATGCTTTGGGTTCCCAAAGACGAACCTCATGTTGAATGTTATCCCTTAAAGTTCCTATGAATACATCAATCAAGTGCTCATCAAGAATATTTGTTACCTTTATATTCAATCTTTGGAAGTTCTGAATGTGCTCTATAACTGAACCCTTTTTCTTGAGATTTATCAATTGGATAAAGAAGGTATTGCTCCTTGTATCCTCATAGCGTGCTATCATTTCTTCCGTGAAAATTGTCTAAGTGGTTAGGTGCTTTCCATCAAACTTCCTCATATCAATCTTAGGAAAGTGATTGGTCTTCAACCAAAAGTTACAGTTTTTCCATTCTTGATTCATCTTCCTTATGTCCTTATCATGTATTTCATGGGATACATTTTCACTTTCAGGTGTCCTCTCTATTAGGAAATTTTTCAATCCTTCCATGATCTCCCTTTTCAAACCATCCATCTTAGTATCCATTATTCCCTCCAACTTAGCTTCCGTTGAATCCATCATCCCTTGTAGTTCATCTTTTGTTACTGTCTTCTTTTCTAAATCATTTATGTCCCTATGCATTTCTTCACCTTCATCAAGATTCCAAGTAGGACTATCTCGAGGCTTATTTGGTGTAGAAGTTCCCTTTTTTGGTGGCATGTTGTCCAAGTATCACTTTAAACCTTAATTTTGAGGTGGTTATGCTAGAAAACCTTTCTTTTATTGTATCTCCAAAATTTCGGCCCTTATGGATATGAAATTTTCTCTTTTGTAGTTCTCTAATATAGTTTCTCTAAAATGCCATAGTTCTGATCAAATTGGATGTGCCAAGAGGAATTTATGGTAACTTCCCCACAACTTGTTGATTTTTGTCCTTTCTAGGAGATATCACTTGTATAGCATGCCCTGCACAAAATAATTGATATGAAATTATGAAACTTGTACCAGAAATACTAAAGACCATCCACTATCCAATGAAACTAGTCTCACTCAATTTGGATACTCTAGGAATAATTTATGATTTTTCTACCTGGAACGACTTCTTGATTCTAGTCAATAGGACTAGTCAAATACCCTATCTTCCATAGGGTGTATCTACACATGTAAGATGACCCAGAAGCTGAAATTTTTATCACATATAAATTAATACTTTGTGTGAATATTCTCCAGATTTCAGGGTCTGAAATGTTACAAAAAATTTCTTATAGAAACAATTTCGCGATGACTCAATTAAGGATGATTCCAGAACCCTATCTTACACAGGTTGTATCTTCTAAAGTATAAGGCCTCAAGAGTTGAAATTTTAACCCAACGTACCTTGATCCATCTACTAAATATCATCCAAATGGTTCCTTCTGAAATGTCATAGAAAACAAGTTATAGAAAAAATTCCAAGGTGTCTCAGATGTAGCAGCGAAACCCCAAGACCTTGAGCTCTGATACCATATGTTAAGAACCAAATATCAATATAGCATATAAAAACCTCAGAATAAGTACTCAATGCCTTGAAAAAGAGATAATTTTGGGTAGTAATCCCTTTCGAGGGGGAAACCTCCTTATACCCCACATAAATGTCCAAATACAAGATGATTCTAAATGAAAATGTCTCCTTGGTATATATATGAGACTAGGAGGTACAATTAAAACTAAGGGACTCAAGATGACATAAATAAAATAGAATTACTAATGTAATATACCCCAATTAAGGTGTAATGAGCCACTATTTAGGGCTTAACAGGGGCGACACTTTCGCTTGAGGAAGATGTGTCACTTATTGGTAGATGCCAAAGGATATGCACAAAACTATCCATCATCTAGTTCCTTTGTTTTGTGAGGGATTCCTCGAGAAACATTTTGAAAGAATATCCAGTCCCATCGTATTTCTCTTCACATGCCATAAAAGGTTTCTTGCATGTGCGATAGCTTTTTTCCTCAAGAGAAACAAGCTCGTGACCCAATTCTTTATACCCTGACCTCGTCAGGGACATGCATTAAAATGATAAGGAGGAGACCACTCTAATACCACCGCTCCATATTTTATGAGCATAATGAAATGAATCTAGATTATTATTATACTTAACATAGAAACTAAAAGAACAATAATAGAGATACATTAAAATTGGCTGCTATTCAATAATGAAATATGATGAAACTGTAAAAATAGAGATTGAAACAAACTTGCTAGAATGATGGTGGTTTATCTCTGAGAAGAGATGTGAGAACCACCCTCATTCGCAAGAAGATAGTTACAATGAGTCTCTCCAATTCTTTTTATAATAAAAATGAATTCCATAACCCTAGGCATAAAAAAATCTAACACTAGGAGATGAAGCGCCAAAAGTCAAGTGGGCCCCATTGGGGTAAGTTAGTACATCAACTTTATGAGGTCATAAATTTTACATATGATATTTGTTTAGGCGCACGATAGCCCATTGAAAATTTCTATCTGAGGAATACACATGTTTCTATCAGAATCTAAATTCGTCTAAATTCCAATTGTGGCGAGCCCTAAAAACGTTGTTTATGGCCTCAAAATGGCCCTAAAATTTTGGGACTTTAAAAGTAGAAACAAACTACCAAATTGGAAAAGACCAAAATGAGCCAAATGGAATAGGTGGGAGGCCATAGACATCCATCAGGATCATTATCCCTGGTGGCATATGATAAACTATTGTAGCCACAATTCACAAACTAGGGAACAAAATTATTTTAAGGATTCAGATCTAAAAGATTGTTTCCCCCAAGAGTCATGAGAGGTTATGAGTAGGAATTTGATACCAAATTCATGGCCACTACTACCAGCAAGAATTCATAGCCTTGACATGGATTCCTTTTAACCTAATTGGATGATTCTATCCCATCTAGTAGTTAAGAACAATGAACACATGGTAGATCAATCCTGGAATTATTGGTTTTGATTCTTTTGGCAATTTAGGAACTAGATGAAGATCATAGCTCTGGCTTGGTGACCATTTTGATAAATACGACACATGATGAGACCTCTTATCCTTCAGTTTAGAAAAATGGAGGCCATTACCTTGGATTGGTAGCTTCAAAAGATAATGTAACTTCTATGGATTCTCCATCGTCATAATGGACCGACTCATGATGAGACCTCCCAAACCTCACCTAGAAACTTGTACAATTATATTTTGAAAACACAGGTGATCCAATCATGGTATTGAATTTAATATCCCAACAAGATATTGTCAAAAATATGTGGAAGAAGATCCATAATATTCCTTAAGAACAAGGAATGGTGTAAGAATCCTTAAGATCTACATGATTGTCAAGGGTTAGACCAACTTTTCGAAACAATCCTTTGCAAGGAAAAGAGAAATAAAAATGGCAGCAACCAGATTTAAAATTTAACCATCAGGGATAAGGTATATTTTCTTGTTTCAAGACAAGATTTGAACTCTCATGAGTGGCTTGGAAATTAACATATAGTGCAGTCTTTTAAAATGAGATTCCTGCATGATGATTATCTTTTGAGCAACAGAGTAATCGATAAAAAAGATAGATATACAAACAACTGAAGAGATTCAATCAAAGGTAGAAAAGAAAACAACACACAAAAATGAACCAAATCATATTTTATTGAAGAAATTCAAAATCATAAGTCAAAACAACATAAAGCAAACTTCAAAAATAATTTTACCAAAAACAAAACTAGGCCAACCTCTCATTGAGAATGAGGATCAAAAGGGACAACTACAATGTTTAGATTTTTCCGTTTAGGAAGGTTATTTTCTAAAGATAGCAATGCATGAGACATTATTTTTACCAAGCTTATTATTAAAAGTCACAAAGACTACAAGGAGGAAGAAAAATCCTTAACTAGGATGGGTGCAGTTACATGTAGTTGTAAGCTATGTTTTCCAGGGTAAAACTAATATGAACTAAAGATCAAATCCATAATATATTTATTAATGCTTCATAATATTTGAAATCATTGCATTACGCTACCAAGTTTTGAAAAAGAAACATTTAATCAATACATATGCGAAAAGGAAAAAGAAAGGAATTGAAAGAAGACTTCCCTAACAACATTCAGATGATGTTTCTCTTTGAGTACCCATGTGCCTTCATAACTGCATTATTCAAAAGAAAAAGTGAAAAGGAAAGAAAAACCGAGAAAGTCTCTATTCCTACACCTACTCTAACTTCTACATATATCAAAATGCTAAGTAAAATCATACTTCCAGTGCAGCCACAAGAGCATCTTCGATCCTGCAAGGCATAGAAATTTGAATATCAGAATAAAAAATGTAGTACCTATAGATACAAAAGAAATATTTCATGCTTACCTCCTATATATTCATTTAAAAACAAAGCAAGCACGACTTTACCATTCTTTTGAAGCTTTTCCATATATGAACCCTCTAGCCAATCTGAAATTATGTCATAGTAAGGGCCATAATGGAATGGACGAATGTAAGTGATTTTGGAAAACTTGTCAATATTATGGGGACCTGATATAACCATCGACCAAGGCCGAAGTGCCCCATCCTCTTGACAATTCTCCAAATTTTCATTGATTTCTTCACATGGAGGATCTAAAAAAATCATCTCATGCTTACCTCCTGGATATTCATTTAAAAACAAAGAAAGCATAGCTTTAACTTTATTATGAATATATTTTAGATATGAATCCTCAAGCCATTCTAAGATCCTGTCATAAAAATTAGAATGCAAACTATGACTTCAACGAACTAGATCTGTTAATGGGGAACACATCATAAGAGGATTCATGACAATAATTAGATTACTGATTTGAACACTTCCTTTGATGAGATGGATCATTTCAAAATGCAAAGAATAATCATTAATATTTGAACTTATCAATGAATGAATATGCAATGCATAAAATGTGATCTCCATAAGAATGAGTGCATTATATTTTTCAAAAATAAATCATGTAGAATCATCTTGCAACACATATTTTTCCCATGCGAGTGATTAAAATGAAAAAGCGTCGAATCTGGCTTCATAAATGTTATGTTCAAAATTAGTTTCACCAAATCTTGACATATCGAATAGATCAGTTTGTGATGGAAAAGAGTAAGATATCATGGGTAAATTATCATGCACACCAGAATCTATGAAGAGATCAGGATATAAAGATTAAAATGAATTAGAAATGAGCACATGAAAATATTATTTCGAGCTATGATAATTAACAATGGTATTCTCAAGACATTCCTCTTCACATGCCTTAATAATTTCACTCTGTTCTGGTGATAAATCCTTCAACATAATACGATCATCGAAATTTTCCTCATGTATGATAGACAATTCAAAACTTTCACGACAAACATCTAATCTTTCCTGTGGATAAGGTATCATTTGTGGATGAAGTTTTAAGGTTTTTTCTTCAAATTGTAGATCTGCATCTCTAATCTGTTTCATTGGAATGTTAGAACACTTAAGATCATTTTCATCAACTAATTTTTCTTCAATAATTGAATTTAAGTACTGATTAGAGAAAGAATTAGAAGAACATGGACATATACCTATACCCATAATAAAATCTCCTTCCACGATAGTTGAGGATTGAAGATTCAATGGTTCAAAGGAAAAAAACAGTTTCCTTGTTAGTCATAACATTTTCAATAGATTCTACCTCCCTTTCTGGTTCAATATTTTTTTATGGAGTCCTCTCATCCTGCAAAAAAAATTCATCTTGCAATTGGGTGTTAGGATTTGTAACCGATTAATCCTTTGCGATTGAATATCACTGGATGAAAGGGGTGAAAACATCAGAGAGAAGATTCAATACAAATGACATGTCATCAAGATGAAATTTACAGAGACCATGATGGATGCTTGTTGAAAATCCCCCTGGAGATGAATCACCATTGATTAGTAGAGCCCAAAATTCTTCACATAATTGACTATGATCATAAATTTCAAAAGCATCTAAAAATTCATCTACAAATTGAAACCAATCAACAATGTAATGTGTTTGTAAAAGACTCAAACCAATGTTTAATCGGACCCTTGAAAGTGAAAGAAAATAATCTGCATAAAACATTTAAATCAGAAATACCATGCTTGAGGAACTTACACCAAGACTTGTTAAGATGGTATTTTCCCAATACATTTCCCTCGCCATCAAAGGTGAGTTTGGACAAGCAAGAAATTGTATTGTTCGAAATAGAAGGTAATGAGAAATGGAAAGCATGTTCCAACACAATGGTTTGGGAAATAGCCATGCGAGATTAGATACATTCGAAACAAAGACTTCGCAAGGCTAGCTTGTCATTATGGCCTGCCTTCTAGTGCATTCCATGATGACACAGAAGAAGAATTTATAAATATGGAATTATGACAAGTTGAGGGGTGAAACATTTAATCATTAAATTTACCTCTTCCCTTCTAACGCCATTTTTTGATGGGCATATGTTAACACACCATCAACTTTGAGGGAAAGCCCTGTCCAAAGTTGTCTAAAAAAACTACTTTGTTTGGGATGACTCACCCTGATGGGTTTTACGGCTTCGTTGGCCGATAAAGGGATCTAATCTAAACTATAAAAATAAAATAACTAACTAATTATCTACTATATATGTATTTACATTTTCTTATATACAAAGTGTACAAATATACAGATTGCAAGATTTATGAGAAACCTTGGAAACTAAGATTATACAAAATATCCAAATCTCAGGCAGAATGTAAACAGATCTAAGATATACCACTAATCTAGTTTTACCTTTGAAACTAAAATAAAGGAAAAGAGTGAATGTGGATGATAATGTTTCCACTTAAATAAGCAAAGTATTTAAGCTTAAATATGGATCTACTTTCACAAAGAAAATACAAAACTAAATAATAAAAGGAAAGAAAAACTTCTAACCTAAAATTGGCAAGCATTAAAAGGTAAAATTGTAACAACCCTCCTAGTTAAGGACAACTATTCCGTCAACAGGTGCAATTTTTTTTTTCTCTTTGATTAGAGTGTGCGCATGCGTGTAGAAGGAACAACCCCCTCGACTCTACGTCAACACTCGAACCAAAAGGACGCAAGTAAAACGAACACAATCAAGACGACCTAAAAAAACACAGTGACAACAAGTAACAAACGCCCCTGGACATGAGGTGGGCAACTAGCAGCTGTAAGCAGAAACATACACCAGGGGTTAGGCACAGCATTGTCACAGATTGAAGGAATCCAACAATAGAGTCGCAGTAGTGGAATTGTGCCTTTAAACAGCCCGAGACTACTGATACGGCTCAGAGTGTGTCGCAAGAGTGGAACTGTGCCTTTAAACAGCCCGCGACTCTTGATACGGCAATGGATTCCTTCCACCGGATTACACACAGACATAAATACTAAGCTACAAGAGGGGTCTATTTCCCGCCCGACACGGACCGCCTACGCAATATAAAACCACCAAGTACTACAAGATCAGGGACAACTTGACCTCTACGGGAGACGCAAGTCAGGAGGACTCCAATCGACCAATCATTCTTGGGACCCGAAGACATCAACGAGGACCATTAGCTCCATTAATTATCATAGGCACCAAATTCTCATCATGAACACTTCGATTAATCCAAGGCTAACATTGCGATTCTATTGTCATTATTAACGTTGCAAATAAAAAGAAAATTATTATTGTATTTAGACAGTTTCGCCATTGCATTTATGTCATATTATTATTGCGGTTTAAGCTTCAACCTTAGCATTCAAATTAATGATAATAACATTAAATAAACAAGTTAGCATAGAAGTTTGAGCATCATCTTCACATGGTAAATTTTAACAATATCAACACTAATTAACAAGGTTAACATGGTAGTTTAAGCACCATCACTACATTCATTTAAACCTCAATAGCATAAACTAAGCAAGGTTCTTCATGGCAGCTTACGCAACATCATTATATCGCATTCTAAACCATAATAACTTTGAATAAAACAAGTACATCATGGAAGCTTACGCAACATCATTATTGCATCCTAAACAATGATAACATTAAATTAAGCAAGATTCATCATGAACATTTCAATTAAACAATTGATAACATAGCGAATCGCCCATCCTCATTAACCTTAAAACAGTACTATCATTGAAATTTAACATCATCATTAGCACTTCCGGTTAAACAATATTCATATTGTGATTCAACCTCATCGGTAACATGCATTTAAAACAATAATTTAGTGCAATCTAAACAAGTAATACCGTGGCAAGTAAGCATTATTAATATTGCAATTAGCCCTCATTATTGCCTGAGTAATTTAAGACAACCTTATTATTGCAAATACCAAGACAATTAAACAATATTGATATTGCGAATAAAACAATTACTTTTAATGCAATCAATACAAGTATTCCTTTGCAAATTAAGCTATTAATTCCATTACATAATAAAGCGTAGCTTAAATAACCACGCAACTAATTATATCGGTTTATATCCCCAACGACAAAGGTAAAACGTTTAACCAACAGTTACCACATGTGAATAATTATAACTTTCACGATAATAAATCTACAACCTTAGAATAACCGAAATTATGGTTTGTCCACAATAGCAAATACAAATAATTCTCAATAGTTAACATGCAAGTATCATATTCATTGGCAGCTTATCATGATGATTCAATGTGATGCAATCCCAACAGGAATATTAAAGCATATTTATACTTCAAGAATCAACTGCTAAAAAGGGCTCTTATCGTACAACCAAGATTTGACTAATTATAATATACACAATTTTTGATAAGTAAAATAAAGTCGCTCAGTTATAATCTCGGTTGCAATGCCATGACAATGGTAAGTTTTAAATTTCTAATCAACGTTGATAAGAATTGAAGCTCTCATCACACAACCAGAACTAATCAACCAGGCACATTTTAATAATTCACCCCTAATATTAACTCTAATATTACACCACTCAACAATAATCCATAAATTAACCCATACGGTTACGGCGATACCATTAAACCAGCCTTAACGAGAAGAGACCTTGTATTAAAATGGCGGCATAACACAGAAGATTGAATCAGCATATTGAATCCATAGATTTTAACGATAGAAATCTATATTTAAAGTGGGACGGCAATGTTAACCCTAAAAATCCTGATACGAAATTATACTACCCCGTTTAGTGTACTAAACCACCTAAGGACAGATGCAACCAAGCCTTTACCTTTAGAACCGAATGGTATCGCAATTTAGCAAAAGGGCTTTTCCTGACAACATGGTAATTTACATAAAAATATCATTGTTTATCAAAAATTTAAAAATCGATGGAGCTCCTACTGGGAATTCGGTTGTAGGGAAATTCATATCATTGTAAACAGGACCAATTAAAGACTTCTCATTACAACATCGATTAAAATATCCAGGTTTACCCTAAGAACTAAAAATCAATTGATTACGTAGGTATTCGGTCTGTAGAGAATTCCTGCATTGTAAATTGGAAATTAAAGGTTTAAACCTCGGTAATCATCCGCTTGATTTTAAAAGGAACTAAGGAATTCAAATTCCGAGTGTTCATGCTGAGTAGAAGAATCACCACGCTCCTATTTAAAGAAGGAAACGGTTCAGAGAAATTCCCGCAGTCAGATAGAGGACACACATTTAATGGATAACGGTGACTCCATGGCTGGCGAGGCGTATCCATAAATTCGCCTTGGGACGCAGCGACCATGACTGTCGAGCTGTCTAGATCGCCACGCTTGACAGGCAGCTGCCAAACAGGGTAGAGAAGGGCAGTAACACAGACAACGAGTTTTACATTCTTTTCCAGCGCGCAGTAAGGAAGGGCATTAACGCGATTCCAGTTTGAATCAATTTCGAATCCATCACGCCGTTCGATTTTCTTTTCAATCCGAGAGACCAAATAATGAGAAAATATATCACAAATTAATTTTAAGTTAAAAATCCTCCTGAAAATGGATGGCCGAATTTTCCACGGGAGGTAGTTCACTTTTATTGTCATAAAAGTAGGTCGATCAGACTCAGAACGGAACGACTGGTGAGAAGGGCTGCGCGATAATATTTGCGATACAAAGTTTATGCAGAGGGGTTCTACTTGGCAACACGGGGCAGGGGTGACAGTGAATCGTGGTGTTGCAGGACGTTCGGGAATACTGAGGGAAGGCCGAGTAACAGCCCCAGCCGCGGAGTTACAGTTTGATGGCAAAACTAAAAGGGAAACGCAGAAGAGGCGTGCAATAGCCTAACAGCTCGAACATTCATCTAAATCAGGCAGACCAAACCAGAAATGCCCACTTTGTGCCAAATCCATTCAGTCCGAAACCCTATATTGAGAATGCTCACTGGGAAGGACGCTTTACGCACAGCTATTAACCTAAAAACTCCATGCGCTCCACGAGGACCATAGCCACAACCTCAGAGGGGAAAAACGAAGGTACAAGGAAGGTAAACTTGACCACGCAGGGAAGTTTCACCCGAATACACAGTGGAATTAAACTATTAAGGTGCTGGGGATTGGAATCTAAACGTAGGGTGTTCATCCCAAAATAAAAACGCTATGGAAAGGACTATGAACACGCGGGGAAGTACCACCTAGACGTAGAGGACGTGCAACATTTAACATAAAACCTTCCACGGTCCAGGGCAATAATGATAGAAATTACACAGTCAGGAATTTGGAACAGTAAATATTTTCACAGCCCAGAACGATAAAGGAGAACATTACATAGACCAAAGTAAAGACGAGTTCTAGCAGTTATTCAACAAATACATAGTCTCGCTCAAATAAATCGATTGTACACAGTCCAACAACACAGAATATAACTAATTCCATAGTCAGAATCTCATTTATCCCACCGACCAGCTACAGTTCACATACACGATTCACACTATATCCATTACAACTACAGGTTGCACAAGCCATTAACTACAGTTGTAAATTTGCATAGCAAGATAGAAAACCCAGAAATTTACATACCTGTGACCTTAACGCTTGCCGCAGTGTTTCTTGTGCTCCCGCCGCTCAAGCTCCTGCTTGCCGACCGCGAAGAACCCACCGGTACCTCCCAGCCAAACGCTAGGGGTACTCTTCTTCCCCCTCAACCCCCCGAGCCGCAAAGGGGCCACACACAATCAGAGAGTAACTAGCTTCTCACCTCGCCTCCAAGGCTGAGCTACCACTCAAGTCTGCTGAGAATTCCCAACTCCTACCAGAAATCAGTCAGTCTCTATTCTCGCAGCATAACAATACCAATCTCAGCCAAAAAGTCCCTTCCTTCCCCCTCTCTCTTTCTTTTATGCAGTCTCAAACCCTAATTCTTGTTTTTCTTAGGTTTTCCCCCCTTTTTCTCTTTTGACTTTCTTATTTTTCTTTTTAGTTTATTTTGTTTATTTATTTCATTTTTATTTTTTCTTTTCAAAAATTCAAGGGTATGTGCGCTCATTTTTATTTCCTTTTATTTTCACAAGATTAACTTTATTTGTTTATACTTTGTTCATAATATAAATATACATATATATATTTTCATTTTTCTATTAATAAGCATGCATTCATCATTTAATTTACCATTAATATATCTGTATATTTAGGATTAATGAGAGATTAAGGCGATGGAAAACCAGTATAGGGGAAAAGTAAATGTTTCACAAAAACGAATAAAGAGGATTTACGAGGAGGGATGGCGATATAGGAATGTGAACTAGACAAGTAAAAGGGAGATGGATACTGGAAGATCTAGGCGATGGAGGATAGTTTTATTAAGTAGACAAGGATAAAGAGAGGGTGATGGTGTGGGTTTTTGTTTTCTTTTTTTTTTGAATTTACAATTGTTAAGGCCACACTAAAATTTCCCCCCAGTTTCTAGAAGGTCTTAGGCTTAGGGTTTAGATTCTGAGCTAGGCAACTATTGGTTAAGGGTAATGCTTAAGGTTTTATTCAGGTGCTGAAGACTTAGGGATAATTAGGCTGACTCCTTCAACCACCTTTATCGCGATGTTCCCTTCAGGTCGCACCACGTGCGCCAAGGGTGCCACTCGCCTCTGGAATTTCTTTTGGCGACGTGCCCTTCAAGATGCACCACATGCTCCAAGGGTGCCACTCGCCAACTGAGTTTCTTTTGTGTGACGTGCCCTTCAGGATGCACCACGTGCTCCAAGGGTGCCACTCACCAACTGAACTGATTGGTAGACCTCTATAACCCCTAGAGTCAATACTCCGCCAAGTGAACTAGTAGGAGACTAAGGGCTCTATGGAATAAGGCCCTCGCCTTATTGCGTGCCCCTTAGAATCATCGTGAGTGACTGTCGCAGTCGGCCCTCACGGCATCATGGGTCCTCTCGAACTAGGTAATCGTTAACCTACAGTTCGAGCCACGACAAGAGTGCTAGTAGGCGGTGGCAGGGCTGCTGTCCACCCCTCTCCCTCAACCTCTCTGCAATCGTGTGTGGCCGCTTTACTCCATATGTGAGTCAAGTCGGCAAGCTATCACCAGCCTACATCACCAATAACCATGTCAGAAATGTCGACATCAAATCATCAAATCAAATGAAACATCACAATAAACATATCAACCCAAAAGCACACTCCCTGACTCAGTCTGGAGTCCAAGGGGGTTCTACCAATGCCTCTGCATCCTCAAGGTCAAAAACCCTGCACACTCAAATAAACAGAGTCAATAGCACCCGTCTACATCAAATAGTAACACATCATGTCATTCGTCAATCACATCATAATCAAATATAAAAGGTCTAACATAAAAAGGGTCCAGATCACTTGCGAGCAAGTGTCCTCAAATAATAAGTGTTCTCTGTGTGCCAGAGCGAGATGTTACAAAAATGTAGTTGTGCCTCCCCGAACCAAACTAATCCTGTAATCTGCTTGTTAATAGAAATCTATAGTAGACAGTTGTATAATTCTAAGACTATGGAATGCCAAGAGAAAGTCGCTTCACTTTGATAATTCAAATCTCATTCAAAATACATAAATGACAACATTTTGTATTGATAATCCTAGGTGAAGAAATAATTTATCAACTACAATAAGAAATAAATTTATGTTGAACAAATAGATCTGTGCAAACTCAAAATATATGAACTAATTCAATACAGTTCAAGATTTACTTCAAGATAATACAATCATTTGAAACTATATAATTTGGATTCATGGATTGTTAAAAGATTGAAAAAATTAATATAGATATGATAATAATTATCCATGAATTGATGAAACAGACTAAAGCTAATTTAAATCAATCCATAATTGATTACTTTGAAGAATATAAGACATAACACCAAGATATTATAATATGAACTAAACTCTTTAACTTGCAGGACAAAAGCCTTGGTTAAAGCACGATTCTATATCCTTAAATAAAATATTTAGAGGTCCATCTCCCAAATGTTTCCCTTCCATATCACTCCCAAACTCATGAGTATTTAAACAAAAACAATAATAATCCTCATATCCATACGATAGAGACAAATCTCTCAAAAATAGATCCATTTCAGAGTATCTCATTGAATTGAGGAAACTATCGGCTGAAGATTCCACTTGGGAAGATGAGTCTTTTATACAGAAGCATCCCGAGTTACTCAAGCATTGCGGACAACACTTGTCTCAAGGGGAGGGGCATGTTAAGACCTAATATTGGATCATTACCCCTTAATTTGGGCATATTATATTAGTAATGTTATTTTATTTATGTTGGCTTTAGGCCATTAGTTGTAATTATACCTCCTGGTCTCCTATATATACCAAGGAGACATTTTCATTTTGAATCATCTTGTACTTGAACATTTAAGTGGGGTAAAAGGAGCTTGCCCCCTCGAAGAGGCTTATTATCTAAAATTATCTATTTTGCAAGGCATTGAGTACTTTTCCTGAATTTTTTATATGCTATATTGATGTTTGGTTCTTAACATATAGTTTCAGAGCTCAAGGTCTTGGGGTTTCGCTGCTACATCTGAGACACCTTGGAATTTTCTCTATAACTTTGCTTCTACAATGTTTCATAAGGAACTGCTTGGATGATATTTAGTAGACAGATCAAGGTACGTTGGGTTCAAAATTCAGCTCCTGAGGCCTTACACTTTTGGATATACAACCTATACAAGATAGGGTTCTGGAATCATACTGAACTAAATCATCGCGGAATTTTCGCTATAAAAACTTTTATGTAACGTTTCAGACCCTGAACTCTAGATTATATTTATATAAATTATCAAGATATCTGTGGTAAAAATTTAATCTTTTGCGTCATCTTAAATTTGTCGATACACCCTGTGTAAGATAGGGTATCTGACTAGTCCTATTGACTAGTCTCATGAAGGTGTTCCAGGTAAAACAATCATAACTTATTCCTAGCGTATCCAAATTGAGTGGGAATGGTTTCATTGGATCTTGGACAGTCTGTAGTATTTCTGGTTTGAGTTTCAAAATTTTATATCAATTATTTTATGCTGGGCACGCTATACAAGTGAGATCTCCTGGAAAGGCAAAAAATCGGCAAGTTGTGGGGAAGTTACCGTAAATTCCACTTGGCACATCCAATTTTGATCAGACCTATGGCATTGCAGAGAAGAAATATCAAATAACTACATAAAAGAAATTTTCATACCCAGAAGGGTCGAAACATGGGAGATACAACAAAAGAAATATTTTCTAGCAGAACCACCTCAAAATCAAGGTTCAAAAGTGATACTTGGCCAACATGCCACCCAAAAAGGGAACTTCTACACCAAACAAGCCTCCAAACAATCCTACTTGGACTCTTGATGAAGGTGAAGAAATGTGTAGGGACATAAATGATTTACAAAAGAAGATAGTAACAAAAGATGAACTACAAGAGATGATGGAGGGCTTAAAAGGGGAGATCATGGAAGTATTGAAAAATTTCGTAATAGAGAAGACAGCTAAAAGTGAAAATGCATCCCATGAAATTCATGATGAGGACACAAGGAAGGTGAATCAAGAATGGAGAAACTCCAACATTGGTTTGAAGACCAACCACATTCTTAAGATTGATATGAGGAAGTTTGATGGCAAGGACCCAATCACATGGATACTTCAGATGGATAAAATCTTTGATCTCCATAATGTGCCACATACACAAAAGGTACGAATTGCTTCTTTATATTTAGAACCTAATCAATTTGTATGGTATCGATGGCTTTATTCTCGCAAATCACTTGTCACTTGGAAAATTTTCAAGGAAGAAATGATAGCACACTATGAGGATACAAGGAGCAATACCTTCTTTAGCCTATTGATAAATCTCAAGAAAAAGGGTTCAGTTACTGAGCACATTGAGAACTTCCAAAGATTAAATATAAAGGTAACCAATATTCGAGACGAGCACTTGATTGATGTAGTCATAGGAACTTTAAAGCATACCATTCAACATGAGGTTCGCCTTTGGGAATCCAAATCATTGGAGAATGCATTTAAGGTGGCAAGAAATGTTGAAAGTAAAAATATGGCTATGGCTACTAGAAGGACCAATACTAACATCTATAGAGAGAACAATTATCCTTCTTATAAAACACCTCAATCTACAAGGTTGACACCTCAACAATTGGAGGAAAGAAAAGCAAAAGGTTTATGCTTTAATTGTGACAGCAAGTACAGTGAGGGACATAAGTGTGGTGAGAAGAAATTATTCTACATAGATTGTGAAGAGGAAGAAGAACAAGAACAGGAACCATCTCAAGATGAAAACGTAGAAGCAATTTTGTTTGAAGAGTTGACTCCCATGATATCGTGTAATGCATTGGCTAGAATTAACACTCCTCAAACCCTCAAGATAAAAGGATACATCAAAAAGAAAAAGGTAATAGTCCTAATTGATTCTGGCAGTACTCATACTTTCATTCACTATAAATTAGCCAAAGATCTCAATTTCTTTGTATATACAACGCCAGAGTTTCAAGTAATGATTGCAGATGGAGGAACTATCAATTGCTCAGGAAAATGCAATAAGATCAATCTTACTATAGGGGAATATGTAATGAATAGTCCAATTATTGCTATACCCATGGGTGGTGTAGATGTTGTAATAGGAATCCAATGGTTACAATCATTAGGAACAATGGCTTTTAATTTTCAAGAACTTTCCATGAAATTTTCATTGAAAGGAAAAGAAATTGAGTTAAGAGGTATCACAGGGAAACCTGGTAAGGTGATAAGCTCTAACGACATGACAAAATTATTGAAAAAGGGGCATCAAGGCGTTATTGCACAACTATGCTCAGTAGATGTTCAAATATCTAAGCCATCTATTCCTCAAGATATCCAAAGGATCATTGATGAGCATTCCAAAGTATTTGAAGATATTCCCAAAGGTCTTCCACCCACTTGAAATCATGATCATGAAATTCACCTACTTCTTGGGAGTGTTCCTCCTAATATCAGGCCATACAGATACCCTTACGGCCATAAGAGTGACATTGAGCGCATGGTTGAAGAAATGTTAGAGGCTGGAATTATTAGACCTAGCCAAAGTTCTTACTCTTCACCAGTGGTAATGGTATTCAAGAAAGATAGCTCATGGCGTATGTGTCCAGATTATAGAGAGCTCAACAAGATCCCTATTAAAGATAAGTTTCCCATTCCCGGCATTGATGAATTGTTAGATGAACTACATGGAGAAATCTATTTCACAAAATTGGATCTTCGTTCAGGGTATCATCAGATCGGAATGAAGTAAGAGATATCCCAAAAACAACATTCCGAACTCATGAAGGCCATTATGAATTTTTGGTCATGCCTTTTGGCCTTACAAATGCACCTTCCGCATTCCAAGGGTTGATGAATTCCATTTTCAAGCCCTTCCTTCGAAAATCTGTGTTAGTATTTTTTGATGTTATACTAATCTATAGCAAGTCTTGGGAGGATCATGTGCTACATGTTGACAAGGTGCTACAAGTACTAAAGGAGCAACAACTATATGCCAAACCATCCAAATGTTTCTTTGGAGTAAAAGAGGTAGAGTATCTATCTCATATTGTATCTCATGAAAGTGTTAAGGTAGACCCTAACACGATTAAGGCCATGATGGACTGGCTGATTCCCAAAACATTGAAGAATCTTAAGGGATTTTTGGGTTTGACAGGTTACTACCGCAAGCTTGTTCGGAACTATGGAAGAATAGAAACACCTTTAATGACACTAACTAAGAAGGATGCATTTTCATGGACTCGAGAGGCAACTAAAGATTTTGAACAACTTAAAGAGGTGATGTGTAAAGATCCTATCTTGACCACTCCAGAATTCACAAAAACCTTTATTGTGGAATGTGATGCCTCGGGAAATGGAATTGGTGTTGTCCTAATGCAAGAAGGAAGGCCCCTGGCTTTTGAAAATTGACAACTCAAGGGAAAGGACTTACACAAACCCATTTATGAGAAGGAAATGATGGCAATACTACATGCATTGAAGAAATGTTGTCCTTACCTAATAGGTAGGCACTTCAAGGTCAAAATAGATCATGATAGTCTTAAATACTTCTTGGAACAAAGACTATCTTCAAAAGAACGACAAAAATGGGTAACCAAGATATTGGGTTATGATTTTGAAATCGTCTATAAAAAGGGGAAGCAAAATGTTGTGGTAGATGCAACATCAATAAAGGATGAAGATGTTGAGGCCTTTCTTTGTGCCATCCCGATCATCCAACTCGATTGGATAATAGAAGCAAGGGATGAATGGAAGAATGACAAAAAAGTGTGGACTCTCATTCAAAGGTTGTAGCAAGATTCCAGTGCATCAAATACATTTACATGGAAAAATGATTCACTGTGGTATAAAGATTGCTTATATTTATGTAAGAACTCCCAACTCAAACAAAAGGTACTATTGGAATTGCACACCTCTCCAGTAGGAGGGCACTCGGGATTTTTGAAAACCTACCATAGAGTCAAGAAGGATTTTTTTTGGGATGG
>ML787367.1:169440-209028 GCA_009831015.1 Picea engelmannii
AGACATCGGTGCGTGCTTATGGTTGTCCAGATACGTCGAGAGAGGAGATTTTCCAGGTTACCCAGAGGGAGGAGATTTTCCAGAGAGCTGAAAATAAGTATTTTTCGTCCTCGGATTCTATATAATGTCTGTAGATGGAAACAGATATGAATGATTCAGTGAATCATCTTTTTATTTAAAGTAACAGACGTGAATGATTCAGTTGAGAGGGAGCATATATTATATAAAAAACATCCCACCACCATTATCTCATATAAAACCATCCCACTATAAGAATAATCCATCAACCATCCCACTATAAGCATAATCCATCAACAGATGATCTCGGCGTCGGTGGGATGATTAAATCATCCCGCCACCATTTACTATATAAAACCATCTAACTATAGGCATCATCCGTGTTGAGACAGATGGTTTTGGTGGGATGATATTATATAAAACTATCTCACTACAGCCATCATCCATGTTGAGACAGATGGTTTTGGTGGGATGATTTTATAGAATATATTATGTCTTAAAAAGAACACTAGATTTTGGTGGAATGATTTTATATTCTCTATCTCATCAACATGGATGGAGGGCTATAGTGGGATAAGAAAAAGACTAATCAACCTTCCTTATTGCTTGTGCGAAGGAAGGATCTTTTTTCAATCTAGCATGAATGGAGTTAGTAGGAATGTGGACTATATTATGGTTTTCTATAAATTGTTTTTTTGGTCTTGTATTTGGTTGTAGAGTTGGTCTTTTTTTTTTACAAGAGACTTTGTTTATTCTCAATCTTTGGTATTGTTGTTAAAGTTGTTTCTTCGAAGCTTCCTTATTGCTGTTAAAGTTGTTTTTTGGTATTGTATTTGGTTGTATAGTTGGTCTTTGTTTCTTTTAACAGACTTTGTTTATTCTCAAGCTTTACTGTTAAAGTTTTTTTCTTTCATTATCTTCAGCTCATAGCTGAGGTTTACTGTTTATTTCTATAATGTTATCTTTCTATTCTATGAATATAAATACTTTTTCCTTTCCTAACCTAAAAAAGTATTTCAAAATTTTTTTATGAAATAATTTTATATTCTATTAACATTTTTTTCTTTTCAGGCCTAAAAAATTATTTCTTTCATTATCTTCAGCTCATGGCTGAGGTTTACTGTCTATATCTATAATGTTATCTTTCTATTCTATGAATATAAATGCTTTTTCCTTTCCGTTCCTAAAAAAGTTTTATGGAATGATTTTATATTCTATTAACACTTTTTCTTTTCAGGCCTAAAAAAGTTATTTCAAAAAAGTTTTATGGGATGATTTTATATCGTATTAATAAGGATGCCTATAGTGGGATTAAGCACTTAAAAAATGTTTGTACAATAGAGTATTTTCACAAAGATTATAGTGGGATAAACACTTCAAAAAAGTTTATAGGTTAGAGTATTTTGACGTAAATAATGAATAGATTGAGGTTTTTAATTGGTTCATTTTTCCTCATAAAACATTTAGTATAGAATCATAGTAAAATCTATATTCGCTTTGGATAACCAATCATAGTAAAACCTAAAATTCGATATGGATAATGAATCATAGTCAAACTTAAATTCAGTCTCAATTGATGGACTTAATTTAATTAACCTAAAATTCGATATGGATAATGAATCATAGTCAAACTTAAATTCAGTTTCAATTGATGGACTTAATTTAATTAGTTGAGTTTCTTTTTAAATCTAGGTAGCAAAAGTTGAAACATGTATTATTAGCACAGCCACTCAAAACCATGGCTGATTAATGCGGAAAGAAGCAAAAAAAAAATAAAATGAAAAGAAGACAAATCCGGGCAGTAATGAAAAAGAATCTTAAATATCAATCTCAGGATTTGCATTGTATTCGTAAACAGAGATAAAAACATGCTTGTTATCGACACCTGCCATTCTATTTAAATGGGAGCAGACACACTTCACTTTCATAAAAACGTGGCCATTAACCATTACAAAAGAAGGCAGCTAGGTCACACTTGTCAATTTAGCATTGTTTTAAGTAAAATCAAATCTTAATCATTGAACGTGGCAATCTCGTGGTGAGTAAGTAATTTTTTAATTTTATTTAATAAATGTGAAAAAGTAATCACATAAACTTATGTCTCAATTTTTATCCATTAGATTATAATTTTAGATTAAAAGGTAATTAATTGTGCTCATTGTCAATAGCTGTATGCCTTTCGGCATAAATATTCGATATTTATTATTAATAGTCAAATAATACGTACGGGCTATGTTTAAACAATAATCTTGAGCTATAATTATCATACAAAATGTACACATGTTGAGAGGAAGAGGAAGAGTTGCTGGGAACTGTGGGTCAAGCTTGTAATGAAGCAGAGCTGGGATTAATGGTCCAGACAGACATAGGTCTCACTACTGAATAGTTTCAACCTCTCATAAATGAGAAGATCTTTGTTCTTAGTTTGATTTTCATTTTATCATTTTTATTAATGGTCCAGACAGACATAGGTCTCACTACTGAACAGTTTCAACCTCTCATAAATGAGAAGATCTTTGTTCTTAGTTTGGTTTTCATTTTATCATTTTTTTAAAGAGTTAGTGAGCTTTTTTAAATGCTTGGTATTCAAACATATCTTTAAATATTTTTAAACTTTGTTTTTCACTCCTCAAGAGCTTCAACAACTCTTTAAACTTTGTTTTTCACTACTCAAGACCTTCAACAACTTAGAGTTGGGAAGATCTTTGTTTTAGATTTGATTTTAATTTTATTGTTTTTTGAGTATTTTTTAAAGTATGGTATTCAAAGATATCTTTGAATATTTTTAAATTTTGTTTTATTAAAATGTGATAAAATTCATCACATTTAAAAAATATTATTTTTTTTTTCATCCAAAGAAACTTTAACTACATTAATAAACTACTCCCAAGTTATACGGTGGATATGTATGTTTATAAGAATATTTTTCTTTCTATAACTTATTGTTAACTAATATATAATATGATAAATAAAAATTTGTTAACTAATATATATGATATGATAAATTTGGTGGAATAAAAATTTGTTTGTTAGATAAAGTGAAAGCATGAGTGTCTCCATTTGTTAGATAAGGAAAATCTATCCAACTTTCATGTGCGTCCTATTTCATGTTAGAATGATGAATCGACATTTAACAACAACTTTAATATCCCTAGGAACCATAGTGCCTATGAACAATATGAACAATAGTCAATGTCTCATTTGAGGAGGCATTAAATGTGCTCTTAGTAAGTCCCTCATCAAGAAAATCATTAAATACATTACCAAGTAATTAAAGTCTCATTATCCCCGCTAAATCATTAAATAAGAACATAACACATGAGAAAAATAATAATTATAATCCACCTCAAATACAACCTAACAATGTGTTTCATTTTAGGATGACAAATGTTTGTTTTGACAAACTATGTGTTAGGGGGAGAAGTTTATCCTCGTCGTGCATTTATGAGAAATGAAGAAATGACTCAACATAGGCATGGCAAATTCTCTCATGGTGGAAGTAGCTTGTCTAGAGGGCTATTTTAGGAATGAAGTCATGAGAATGATGGGTCGAGTTTTTTTAGTGTTGGTATATTGCGTGGGAATTACGAACTTGTGGAGGAGAAGGCCGGCTTTGGTGACTCACAGTACACAAGAATTGGGCCTATTTGTGTCTTCTTTGCTCCGCACTCAGTCTTTGGGGTCAATATTTGGTTTTTCGGGGTTGTTTGTTCTTCTCCATAGAATAGTCTTGTTCTACCATTAAAGCATGGTTTTTATCTGAGCAAGGGAGAAATTTGTGATATTCCACGTGGTTGTTGCTTTTCTCGTGGTTTTTCTATGTACATCTAGTGGGGGACACTATCATCATGTCTCTCGGGCACCTTCTGTTTGATTTCCATAATGTTTGGTAGGTTCTGAAATGTGGACTGTTACTATGTTCTCTTGTATCCCTTCTTCTTCCCCTGGCCCTAGAACATTGGTGAACAAACCTCTCAATTGTATCCCCCTCAAATTAAATGATATCATTACCGTACCCCAATATTCAACAAGGAAAGAATAAAAATTCCTTCGATGATTAAAGGCTCTTCCATTACAAATTTCCACTAGAATTCAAAGACAAGATAGCGAGCATGGAACATTATGTTAGGTAGAAGAGGAGAACACTCTCAAAAGAACAAATAAATAAAGGAGTATAAGGGTTGGATTTTAGACCATGTTTCTCTAGGATTCGGGATACCAAAATTTTCAAAATGACTAAGCTCTATTGATTTAACCAAGCCTTATTGTTCAAGTAGTGGAATAAAGAATCATTCAGAATCAAGCCATTCTCCATAGATTATACCTTATGGATATGAAGTTTGAGGTAGTTTTCAAAGATGTATTTGGTGTCATCATAATAATGTTATATCTTCATGATAGTGACAAGGACATGGAAGAGAATGGGGCACTCCATAATTAAGGGGAAGACCCTCCAACCCAATTATCATTACCACATGAAAAAATAAATTCCTCGAGTATCATCCTTGCCACACATGTTAGGCTAACAAAATATTGTTTTATGTTGTGCTAAGCTTTATAATGCTTCTTTGTTTTAAAATATCTGGTTACATTTCAATTTCCACTATATACCACCTAAGTAGTACATGATACATTAATGATGGCTAGTGACATTACTTGTTTGAAAAAACAAACAACCGCTTGGTTTCCTTTATGGTGGGTCACATAAGGTTATGGTTGGAATCTGTTTGAATGATTGTAGTATAAATATTTCCTCGCTTATAAAAAAAAAAATAGAATCTATTTCCTCTATGGTTAAAGGTGTGGATATATGTATATATATAATTAAGATATTCAAAATCCCTCATTCGATTATCATTTGAAGAATTTTTTTCATATGCACTACTTGAATAACAATCAAATTTTAACAATCATGTCATTTTTTTAATTATTATTAATACAATTTATTATTTTTATGTAGATGATATTGAGACAACACCCCCTGCCTCAACAAGTTCTGAACGACCTCTCGGTCTTAGGATCATTCTATCCTTCGGATCCGCAGAACCGAAATGATTCTTTCGGCCTTCCTTGAGACTTTAAAAAACTGATCCACAGGTCCTTATACGAAAACTCTACCTGCACCTCGCAATTGCACCAATGCAAGAGATTTCATCTCCACGCGGCCACCAAACACGACCATGACCCTTTCCCAAAAAGGGAATTTCGGATTTCGGGACTCCTTGAGTCCTGATGTCAAGAGCTTCTGTCTCCTCGATCCTTCGATCTCTGAATTACCAAAACGCCGAAAGGGTGCTCAGCGATGATTAGCCCCCTGGCCATATCTCAGTCCATGTGACCTCTTTCCCCATAACCATAGTCTACTTCAGGGTTTTCAAATACTAAGAGCCTGACTCTTAGTCCTCGGGACAACCAAAGTGCCAATCCCAGAAATGCTGAAATCCTTGGGACGACTTTCTCCTCCAAATTGTTTCACACCTTGTGACTTCGAGACTTCCAATGTGAAGTAGCTCGACTTCCTATATGGGAGATCCCCGAAATGATGAATCCCGATATCTCGATACCAGGTGTAACCATAGCCCACTCCTCTCTATGTCATGTTTCGCGACTTCAAGGTTTTCATCCCCAAGAGTCTGGCTTCCTTGTCCTCCAGGACTTCTGAAATTATGAATCCCGATATTCTAAAATGCCGAAATGGCTGGTCAATGGCTATTCCTCTGAACGCTTTTGCAGTTTCGTGTTTTGGGACTTCGCGATTCCTGCTGCACCAATTCCTTGACCCTTCAACCTCCTGGTATCTGAAATGTCGAAATGTTGAAATTTTGGTCTATGTCCCTCTTGAACCAATGAATACGATCTAACTAGATCAACAAATCACATTCTTTTGGGAATTTTCTTGAAACCTTGACCGCTCACCACGTGTCCTGCTGTTCGATGGTCACGATGCTTTCGGGACTTTGATGAGTCCTCTTATTTGCATAGAAGGGTTAAACCTTGTGCTCCTTTCCCCATATATGATGGCTATTGACTATATACGCAAGATCTGATGGCCCAGATTTGTTCCTTCCCTGTACACTCTTCTGTTGCTGCCCAGACGTGAAACATGACGATCTAGATCTTGCCTCTCCAACTCCGATCCAATGGTAGTTGTAGATCCCTCCTGAGCTAGTTCTTCTTCCTTCCCTTGGAAGATTTCCCAAGTTTCAAAGGCCTCGACCTTTGTTTCCTCCACGAAGCTTGTTCCTTGGCTCTCGCCTACGTTCTAAGGACGTTGTCTCTCCTGAGCTTTGTCGACTCTTGCCCACCAAAGGGTGTCTCGACTTCTGCGATTCCTTGTAGCTATGGCTCTGTGCTTGATGGCAATTTTTCTCCTCAACTTCTCTTCTCTGAAACCTTGAAAGGTTTCCACGACCTCTGTGATTCCTACAGGGTCTCTGCACACAACCAGGTGTTACCTATCCTAAGCTTCGAGACTTAGAATAATTCCTCACTCTCTCTCTCATTCCTACACTCGACCTCCTAACCTTCTGGACTTGAACCAAAGTCCTTCTATGCTTACTCCTTGAGCTTGATAAGCCTCCAGATGGTTGTCGATCAACACTTCATCCAAGTGTTGTCCTGGTGCACTTCCTCCATAGGTCTTCATCCTCTGTCCCTTTCTCTCCTTGAAGGGATGAAAATGATTTCTTCGCAGCCTTTTGCTCAAGCACACCTTGCTGAACCTGTAGGGTATTCAACAACCCTGTGAAGGTCCTCCTCCTTGGACACTTCTCTATTCCATAAATCAAAGGAATTCTCTTTGTGCACACAGGCACAAGTTCAATTCCCTCCTGGCATAACCTCCCAGAATCCTCATTGATTCAGTCTTATTCTCTTGTGCATTATATACACCTGCTCAATGCCCCGTTGGAAGAGCTTCCCTAGAATCCTCAGTGATTATGGTCTCTCTTTGAACTCACAGTAGAGTTCTCTTCTGCACTTTGTGCACTTGCTCAATGCCCTCCTAGCAGAGCTTTCCTAGAATTCCTCAGAATTTCTGTCTTCTCTGAACTCTAGATAGAGTTCTTCTCCTCATTGCAACCCGTGCATCTTCTCGATGCCCTCCTGGAAGAGCTCTACAGAACTCCTAAGATATTTTGTCTTCTTCTGTGCTTTCCTATGCATAGTCCTACCTCCAAGGTATTTAACAACCTTGAGGCTTCCATCCTGAACCTAAAAATTCCACTGGTGCACCCTCTTGGCAAGTCCTTTCCCAAATTCCACAGAATTCAAGAGTGCATCTAGGCACAGGCTTTCAGAACCGACAACATTCTGTCACACCCCTTGGTATGAAGCCTCAAAGAACCCAACCTAGAATCAAAGAACTCAGCAGACAATGTATTCTGTTTGTCCCTACAAACACACACCTACAACATACATTTACAACATATAATGAACACATGAAAACATTCACACACCATGGAATGACACGCAGGAAAAACTATTGTTTGTATTAATGTAAAATGCCTCTTTTACAATGTGTTCGAGCTCTAACTTTTGACAGAGTCTCGGCTCCTTCTCTCCTCTCTACTCAATAATAAATCAAAACAAGATACAAAAGATCTTTACATGAGGGGGATATTTGATCTCTTCCCTCCATCTCACCTTCTCTATTCAATTACATTGAATTTACAATTAATGGTTGTCTAGTCCAGATCGAATCTAGATCCCAGCCTTACAACCATTAAAGGATAACTATAACTAAATCCTGTGCATACACATGGCCTTTTGGCTCTAACAACCTTACAAGCATTTAATTACATTATTTTCAAATTCAAAATTTGAAACGAGAGGGCTGCAACTCTCCTCTTCATTGAATGCATGCACTGATGATGAGCGGGCTATATGGCACATGGCTAGCTTGGGAGAGATTCTCCTGCATCATACTCCTCTACTGCGAAACAAATCATGAGATCCTTCTCATGAGCTCTCCACCCTGGCTGTTGAAATCCACCTGGATCCCAAATAAATATTTGGAGTTGTGTCTCTACTCCATCTCTCTATTGTTGTTGCTGCTTCCGCTTCTCTGATGCTGCTGTTGTCTCCCTTCTGCTTAGATTCTCTCAACTGGAAGCTTCTTGTGATGACTTCATCATCAGCCTCCTGATATGCTCAATCTCTTCATCCAGCTGCTGCTCTAGCTGGCTCTCTTCATGTTGTCTCCTCGACTGCAATTATGTCTTCTCATTAGTGGGTAGATCATCATGATCACCCATGACATCTTCTTCCTCCCCTGTGGCACTAAGTGTCCACTTTGCTGTAAAGTTCGGCTTTGCATTCCTATCACTGAACTATTATTCAGCTTCTTCCTGTGGCAGTTCTATTACTATCATTTCTATTGCTGGCATGTCTCCAACTTCTTCCAACTGCTCCTTGGGCTGGTACTCTTCTTCATCTGTTGTTGCATGCCTCAGTCCTGCAGTCTTCAACACCTGTTCAGCTCCCTGGCTGAAATTTCTGAGTGATTCCTCGGAATGTTCCTCTGCTATGGTTGTCTTCTCATGGTAGTCATTCGCTGGCTCTGGATTGTTCATCCAATCCTCCAACATCTCCATCTCCATCTCCCATGGATTAATTATCTTACCTCCATGTTCTTCTTCTGTTTTCATCTTCAGTGTTGTAGTCCCATTTTCAGCTTCCTGGCTGAAGCTATCGAGCCATTCTTACGAATTCTCTTTTTCCTCTTTTGCTTGGGCAGTCTCTAACATTTGTTCCAACTCTTTTCCCACGATAGTCACAACTAGATGTCTTTTTTCTATTGCTGCTTCTGTAATGCATGTTCTGGTGTCAACTGGGCTATGTGGCAGGAATATCTCGATTCCTCCAATCATCAGAATATTTCTCTGATCCTCCTTCTCTGTTAGTTGTCCTTGCTGATATGAAGTCAAATCTGAGCTCATCTTCTCTCCCTTTCCCTCCTGGAAGTATGGAAGTTCCCTGCTGCCCTCTTGGCAGTCTATGAGATCCTCGGATCCCATCTCATTGCCCACCTGGAAATATGAATTTTCGTCCCTACCCTCTTGGCAGTCTATGCACACATGGTAGTCTCTGAGATCTTCAGCTGATCTCAGTTCATCCTCAATATCGCTGAGGTTTCTCCCAGCCTCTGGTTCACATACGTGAACCATTTCCTCTTCATCATCCCTGGGGATTTCAACATGCCTCAACCACATTCTCCATAGCCTCCACTGTCTTCTAGCCAAAAATTCCTTGACTGGCCATTTTGCCTTCATCTTCATGGGCCATTCATACACCCGTCTTGACTTTGCATCCCATTTCATATGCAATGCCAGAATTTCCATTCTCTCTCTTATCTCGGTGAGCTCTGTGTCCATCGCATCCTTGCTTTGTTGTTGATGGATCTTCTTTCCATTGCGTGTATGGCCTTCAGTAGCCATCTCCCTACTCTTGTCTTCCCTTCTGGAAAACTCGTTGCTATAACTCTGCAATTGAGAGCTTCCAACCTCTCCTACAGTCCTCTTGTCCGTCTAATTGACTGTCGCACACCTGCAACAATTTCCACAGAATTCCAATACTTTGTCTCCTTCTGCCTGTCTCTGCAAGTTGCCTCTGATACCAAACTGATGTGTATTAGAGTACTCTTTCTCCTCTCTCTTCCTCTACCTACAATATACAAACATAGTCAATCTCTGATGTCGCACTTATGTAGCACCCCCTGCCTTAGCAGGTTTTTCACAACCTCCCAGTCTTAGGATAGTTCTATCCTTCAGATCCGCAGAACCAAAATGGTTCTTTAAGCCTTCCTTGAGACCTTATGAAACCAATCCACAGGTCCTTACACGAAAACTCTACCTGCACCAATCCGAGATATTTCATCTCCATGCGGACAACAAACACGACCACGACCCTTTCCCAAAAAGGGAATTTGGTATTTCGGGACTACCTAAGTCCTGATGTCGAGAGCCTCTATCTCCTTGATCCTCCAATCTCCAAATTACCAAAACGCCGAAGGGGCACTCAATGGTGATTAGCCCCCTCGCCATATCTCAGTCCATTTGATCACTTTCCCATAGCCGCAGTCTACTTCAGGGTTTTCAAATACCAAGAGCCTCGGCTCTTAGTCCCCAGGACAGCTGAAGTGTCGATCCTAGAAATGCTAAAATTCTCGGCCCGACTTTCTCCTCCAAAATGTGTCGCACTTCGTGACTTTAGGACTTCCGATGTGAAGTAGCCCGACTTCCTGTCTGAGGGATCCCCAAAATGTCGAATCCCGATATACCGATACCAAGTGTAACCATAGCCCACTCCTCTCTATGTTGTGTTTCGCGACTTTGGGGTTTTCATCCCCAAGAGTCTGGCTTCCTTGTCCTCCAGAACTTCCAAAATTATGAATCCCAATATTTCAAAATGCTGAAATGTATGGTCTACGACTATTCCTCCAAATGCTTTTAGAGTTTTTCATTTCGGGACTTCACAATTCTCGCTGCACCAATTCCTTGGCCCTTCGACCTCCCGTTATACAAAATTCCTAAATGCCGAAATTTCGGTCTATGTCCCTCTTGAACCAACAACTACGATCCAACTAGATCGACGACTCACATTCTTTCAAGAATTTCCCCGAAACCTTGACCGCCCGCCACGTGTCCTCCTGTTCGATATTCACGATGCTTTTGAGACTTTGACGTGTCCTCTTCTCTGCATAAAAGGGTTACAGCTCCTGCTCATTTCCCTAGATTTGATGGATATTAGCTATCTGTGCAAGATCTATCAGCCCAGATTTGTTCCTTCCCTGTGTGCTATTTTGTTGTTTCCTGGATGTGAAACTCGGTGATCCAGATCTCGCTTCTCCAAATCTGATCCAACGGTAGTTGTAGCTCCCTCCTAAGCTAGTGCTTCTTCCTTCCCTTGTAAGATTTCCCAAGTTTCAAAGGCCTCGACCTTTGCTTCCTCTGTGAAGCCTGTTCCTTGGCTCTCGCCTTCATTTTAAGGATGTTTTCTCTCCTGAGATTTGTCAACTCCTTCCCACGAAAGGGTGTCTCGACTTCTGCAATTCCTTGCAGCTATGGCTCTGTTCTCAAAGGCACTTTTCCTCCACAGCTTCTCTTCTCTGAAACCTTGAAAGGTTTCCATGACCTCTGTGATTGCTATAGGATCTATGCACACAACCAGGTGCTATCTATCCTGAGCTTTGAGACTTAGAATAAGTCCTCACTCTGGCTCTCGTTCCTGCACTCGACCTTCTGACCTTCTAGACTTGAACAAAAGTCTTTCTGTGCTCACTCCTTGAGCTTGAAAAGCCTCCAGATGGTTGTCGACCAACATTTCATCCAACTGTTGGCCTGGTGCACTTCTTGCATAGGTCTTCATCCTCTGTCCCTTTCTCTCCTTGAAGGGATGAAAATGCCTTCTTGGCAGCCTCTTGCTCAAGCACACCTTGCGGAGCCTGTAGGGTATTCAACAAACCTATGAAGGTCCTCCTCCTTGGACACTTCTCTGTTCCATAACTCAAAGGAATTCTCTTTGTGTACAAAAGCACCTGTTCGATGCTCGCTTGGTAGAACCTCCCAAAATCCTCAGTGATTCTATCTTATTCTCTTGTTCATTATATGCACCTACTCAATGCCCCCCTTGGCAGAGCTTCCCGAGAATCCTCAATGATTCTGGTTTCTCTTTGAACTCACAATAGAGTTCTCTTGTGCACTCTATGCACTTTCTCAATGCCCTCCTGGCAGAGCTTTCCCATAATTTCTCAAAATTTCTGTCTTCTCTAAACTAAAGATAGAGTTCTTCTCCTCAATGCAACCCCTGCATCTGCTCGAAGCCCTCATGGAAGAGATCTACATAAATCCTCAGAGATTATATCTTCTTTTGTGCTTTCCTCTACACAGTCCTACCTCTAAGGTATTAAGCAACCTTTAGGCTTCCTTCCTGAGCCTAAAACTTCAGCTGGTGCACCCTCCTAGCACATCCTTACCCAAATTTTGTAGAATTCGGGAGTGCATCCAGGCACTGGCTTTTAGAACCCACAACATTCTGTCACACCCCTTTGTATGAAGCCTCAAAGAACCCAACCTGGAATCAATGAACTCATCAGACAATGTATTATGTCTGTCCCTACAAATGCACACCTACAACATACATTTACAACATATAATGAACACTTGAAAACATTCACACACCACAGAATGACATGCAGGAAAAACTATTGTTTGTATTAATGTAAAATGCCTCTTTTACAATGTGTTTGAGCTCAGACTTTTGACAGGGTCTCAGCTCCTTCTCTCCTCTCTACTCAATAATAAATCAAAACAAGATACAAAATATATTTACATGAGGGGGCTTTTCTATCTCTTCCCTCCATCTCACCTACTCTATTCAATTGCATTGAATTTACAATTAATGGTTGTCTAGTCTAGATCGGATCTAGATCCTAGCCTTACAACCATTAAAGGCTACCTATAACTAATGCCTATGCATACACATGGCCTTTTGGCTCTAACAACCTTACAAGCATTTAATTACATTGTTTTCAAATTCAAAATTTGAAACGAGAGGGTTGCACCTCTCCTTTTCATTGAATGCACACACTGATGATGAGCGGGCTAGATGGCACATGGCTAGCTTTGGAGTGATGCTCCTACATCAGATATCTTAATAGATGTAAAATTATTTCACAACCATAGATGGGAAGCAACGAAGCACTAGGTCACACAAGTAGAACTTATGAAGGTTTTGATGCATGTAAAAACTCCTATAAGTCAAAGTTGATAAATCGCCCATTCAAGGCCCGAATTAGATCTATACTCATTTGGGATGGCGATCCTCACCAGTATGTGGGCCCGGTTGCCTCTAAGGGGATTTTCTCTTCGAAAGAAGACTTTCCTTGAAGCTCTTTTCAACTAATGTGCAAGAAAAAGAAAAGGGCTATTCTAACACTATTCTACAACTACATTATCCTATCTAGAATGTAGAGATAGTTCACGATATTCCATTTAGGAGTAAAAAAGAAAATTTTAAATGAATATGAAGCAAAAAATATTTATTAGGCTATAGAAGTAGTTCAAACAACTTGATAACCATTAAAACAAATAAATTTTAGTTTTAACTTAGTAAAATGTTACTAAGAAACATACCAATCTTTGTATATAGATTCAATAATATAAATTAAACAGGAGATAAAGATAAGTTGTCGAACTACAAAAATAGTTCTTGTAATCAAAACAAGAGTAAAACACCAATACAATTTAATAACTAATTTAGTAAGTAGTTACTAGAGATCATTAATATGCATACTCATGTTCAATCTCTCATCATTCACATAAAATTTAATCAATAATCAAACAACATATTATTTCTTAGAAGTTCTAACAAAAATGCAAAAATTGAGAATATGATTGTTCATTCAAAAATAAATTCAATAGAAAAATATGGCTTGCAAAAAAATCAATATTTCATTAGCCTTGGATAGTAGTACCAAAACAAGTGAAATTCCATATAGTCCTTTCCACTTCTAGGTCTTCAAAAATCAAAAAATTTCCAACCCCCAGGATTATCTACAAAACTACAATAAATAGAAGAAAAGATACTAGAGTGTAGAACTACTTCCATCCTTGGATCGAACTGATAGACCTAGATATTTGAATTAATTTGTTATATGATATTAAGGAGAGATATTTGACATGGTTTGTTAGTTGATATTAAGGAGAGATATTCTCCTTAGTTCCCATAACACCTTTAATAACTTTTCCCCCTTGCATTTTCATGTGACTTTTCCATAAATAAAATTTATTTAACATATGTGTAATTAATGGAGGCTACAAAATCTCCTTGTTTAATTTACATCAATAAATTTCCATAGAAATTTCCTCTCACCCAAATGAAAACTTCGATTAAAAGTTATCAATTTCTTTTGAACATTTTGTTGGATGAGTAAGAAGTTGTCTAGAACTTTCCAGATTCCAAAAGCTCAAGTTATTGATTCAATTTTCCCTTGAGTCTACCATTTGCTATAGATCTATAAGACAATTTGATAATGGCAATGATTTTCTGAGAAATTGCACATGAGGCATCTTGTAGTCTTCAATAACATCTAATGCTAAATCCCATAAGTATGAAAAATATTTACCTATTTTCTCAATTAAAATCTATGAAGAAACAATTAGCTTGCTAGGAGTCAAGTGAGGCTTGTGTTTGGACATTTTCTTCTTCAAACATTTTGGAATACCATGGTGAAAAACTAGTTCCTTGTTCTTCTCATATCTTCAGATTATTAAATAAAGATTAGGAATCCTTTTTCTTTTCAGATTATACTTGCGACTTTGAAAAAAACTCAAGGACTTGTTCATGTTGATCTTTAATGACATCCAGTTTTGAATAAAATAATACCTGTAAGGATGATAGTTTGGTATTTATCTCCATTGCTTCTTTCCTTAGGATTTGTTGTTATAGAAAGATTTTCCTCACCCCATGAAACTTGCTCAGAAGGCCTTTTCCATTTCCCTATGCAGACTTGAAGTCCCTTTTTGCAGTTCCTAGAGCTAAAAATTATGTTTTTCCACATATACATTCCCTAACAAGTATTCAGTGATGTACTTCATCGAACATTTGAACAAGGTAGGCCCTTTATCTTGTCTTGTTAGCATATTTTTTTCTATAGCATACTTCATATTATAGTTGATTTATGCAGCCATTTCCGTCTGTTGTGGTTTACCCCATGCCATATAGTGATTTTCCTCGTAACAGAATTAGCAACCATACTGGGGAGGGAATATTCTTTTTGGGTTTTGGAGTGTTTTTATCCTTTGATTTCTCTCAGTTGTCTTGAGTTTCTTGTCATCTGATTGTTTGATAGCCTATTTTTATTTTGAGTCTGATTTTCTTGGCCTTATCCTTAACCTAGTAGTGTTTCAATACATATATGTGGCTTTTCCCTTGACATAGGCATACATATGAAAGTTGTCATTCTGTAAGGGGTGTATATATGCGGTTTTCTCCTGAACAATTGTGTACATCATCCTTTTTTGCCTGATTGTTGAGTTTGATATTTGTTGGGTAAGTGTTGATGGTTACTGATTCTTCTTAGGTCTCAGTCATGACTGTGAAGGGCTTGCAGCGTGATAGGAAACCTTTCTTTGGTTGAATTTTTGGGTTGTTTTTCTTTCTCATCATCATTTTCATTGGTTGTCCTTGCATATTGGGCTGGGTGTTTTCTTCTTGATATTATACTTGGTTTGTCTTTGTTTACATACAATAGGGTCTTTATATCAAGTTGTTGTTCAATCCTTCCATTTTCATTCTTTTTTATTGAAAATAAAAAAAATATACATTTTTCATTGTTGGCATTTGATCTTTTGGGTTCTTATCATTGATCTTAGTACATTTATGGAAATATTGCATCTTATTGGAAATTACATAATTGAATTGAATGTTGCATTTTGAAAAGCTTATTGTTTGTTGACAATTGAAGTTAGGAATTTGCATTATGTTCATATTAATTTATTTTACTTACTAATTCATAACATCATTAGTTTCATGAACAAATCTTTTAAGTAAACAAAGCCAGTAAAAGTAACACTGATAAATTTTAAATTGATTAGAAACGATTTTAGTTTTTATGGTGCACAAACTACCTTAATATTTAGAGCCTTGGAATAGTATTTTGTGAGTAAACTTCTCCAAGGATATTAAACTCAACATATGTGTCTCACTAAGGGAGTGATGAAATCCTTTGTATAATTGGTGACGCCAGGAGGCTCCGCTCACACCGGAGTTAAGAATGACGTCGCGGGAAGTTGGTTGAGAAGATATCCCTCCAATACCTTCTTAGAGTCAAAGATATTTTTGGGATCTATTCGTATATGGGGGTCTTTATAGTACCTTACCTCTATGAGAGGAGGTGCTTTTGAGATTTCAGGCTTTATTACCCTGCCCATATGGTGGACCCAACTTATGACTGTTTGTCTGTGCATTGGTTATATCATGGTGGATTTATTTTCTTGACATAGGTAAACACATAGGTTACTTGAAGGGGTTATTCTGTAGGTACCCTGAGTCAGATAAGAGTCAGACAGTGGACAACCTTTATGGAGGATTACCTCTTCGGGGAGACCTGACCGACTAGTTGTTAAGCCCACGAGGGCCCTTATAACTGATTCTGATACATCTACTCTTTTAAAGGGAGTCTCAAGCCCCTCTTGGGAAAGGCATACCTAATTTAGGGAGGGAGGTCCCTTTCATCCACTTTATCATGTTTGTGTGCATATTGGTCTTTTTTTTATTTTGGTGTGCTCTCTGATTGTTACTTGGCCTTAGGATTTTGTATTGTTTCATGAGTTTTCATTATTATGGATATTGGAGTCCCCTTAAATCCCTCAGTTAGTGCTACCCATCCCATGGTCTTTGCTCATTCCATGGGGAAGTATCCATTTGTATTTCCTAGTGGTACACAAAATCATGATACTCAACCAATACCTTGGGCCTCTAATCATTTTTCTCATGGTATGTCAGACATGTCTTTTCACTTTTCATCCTTTGTCTCGTCACCTTATATGAATCTTATTTTTGGTTATGGAGGCATGATACCTCCTTATTCTCCTTTTTCTTTTGTTGGGAGTCTTATCCCTCAACCAAATATTATGGTAGGAGGTTGGAATCTTCCTTCCTATGGATCCAATCCTAGCTTCACTTTCCCAGGAGAAGGTGCTCAAATGGGAAGTCATTCTACTTATTACATCCCATTCATCTATCCTTATTCCGCTATGCCGGTTGCTATGAATTCTTTTCCCATGGCGGACCTCCATTTGTCCTATGATTTTTCATCTAGGGGGACTCAGTTTTATAGTATGGGCAACCCCCTTCTCGAAGTTCCTTCATCTAGGGGAAACATATATTCTCACCTGAGTAACCCTTGTCATGTCTCTTTCTCTTCACAAGCAAATTCCTCGATGACGATGCCCTTACAAACCTTTATGAATCAATTTGGGGGAGGATACTTTCCTGATGGACAAGGCCATGGTGTATACCAGAACCCTTCCTAGCCTGCAATTTCTAAAAACTAGGATTTCTCAGAACCTTGGTCTCAAATGCCGCAACCAACCGCCACCACCAGCCATGCTGGAAACACAATTCTAGTCACTCCGAATCATACTGGCATTATATCACCAGCCTCCACTAGTCATGTTGGAGATAGATCAACAACCTCTACAAGTCATGTTGAAGACCAACAACATGACTTGCAGATCTAAGTTTGTAAGAGAGAAGGGAATATTTGTGTAAGCTAAAAACTAAGGAGCATGCATGGAAAGTTGTCAGATCATCAGGTAAGCCTTCCATTCCACCTACTTGTAGATCCTTTTCGTCTATGAATTATATCTAGGAAAATCTACCATTTACATCTTTATTATATCGTAGTTCTAGGAAGAGCCTAAGGGAGTTATCTCTTACAGGGTTCATTTACCCTACAAAAAAGAGTACAAGTCAAGAAAAGCAAGAAAAAGGAGGAAATTTGTATGTCCAAGTGGGGATTTTTAATCAGTCATACCTTTTCATGTGAAGTATTTTCTACATGCATATTTTGGGACAACAAGGGAGAGAAAAGTGATGACATTTGGAGGAAATAATGGTGGTCATGTTAGCAACTATTTGGAGCTATTGAAGACTAAAGAATAAAGTTGTTATGCTTGCAAAATAAACAATTTTTTAGGCCTGAAGATTGAAATTATGTATGCAAGTTACACTGGAGAAAAAATCTTTTTGTTGTTTTTTTTCTTGGTAATTCTACTGGTAGTGAGTTCCCTTGAGTTTCGCACTAGTGATATTCCTAGCTAACTATGCTATAGAGACCTCAATAAATGAATTGGATATCTGATGATTAGAGAGTAATGAAAGGGTACAATCCTTGTGTTGGGCAAGAGATGAGGAAGAGAGTCGGTTGAGTATCGAGATGGGTGTAGGAGAATTCCAACTGGTTGTGGTATTTTCTAAGTTGTGAGTGGATAGTGAGAGACCACCCTATTTTGTGGATTCATATCCAAAACTTGGGAGTGGATTTCTGTTAAGATCTAGAAAAACAATTCTATGGTTGGGTGGAACGTCTGTCCTAAGTAGTCGGTAGCATAGCTATTCTGAAAAGATAAGTATTTTATATGTTTATGAGTTAGTTAATGAGTTAAACTATTGTGAAATTTTATTCTATGTATGAAATGTTTTTATTATGTACATTCATATGTTAACTCGACATGTTGTAGATGCATTTAGATAATGGTGAAAACTATATGTTTAAGGAGTTGTTATGATACACGAATTTATTCATTAGAAAATTAATATTATTATGTGTATTTTTCATGGTAATGTTCTTCAATTAAGATGGGGTATGTTACATATTGGTATTATACACTAATACATATGGGGTCAAAATTCGACAAAATATTATGACATTGTGGGTTAACTTAATCATATCATCGCAACTTACTACAATTTCAATCATTATTTTGGGCTCCCTAATGTTCGTCATAGATTCAATGACACTCTTACGTCATCTCTTTTGCAATGACATGGAGTTGATATATCGACAATATTTTGTTCACTTGTGAAGAATTTTCATTGATCTAGCGACAAATAGTTTGTTTATATATAGACAAACATTCGTCGCTATATTGATGAACTTTTGTCATAAGCCAACGAAATTCCGTAGATATAGTTAATAGGAATTTTTAAGTATTATTAAACCTTAACAAGCACACATTGCACCTCTCTCGGATTAGGGAATTTGAACTTTTTTCCCTTTCTCCTCTGGGGTTTCCATTTTCTCAATTCTCACTAGATCTACACCATCTCATTCATCAATCCATCTCAGACACGCGAACAACCATATCTATAGAGTATTTCCTCGAACTTGCATTCCCAATCACCAGGTATGTATGTTTCCTATTCCATACAATTCTACGATGTCGATTCTATAGAATAGAAGGGAAAATGAAATCACAAGGTCCATGAATAAATTTCAAAGAGGAGGCGACATACTATCATCTGCAAACAATGATCCATCCTCCTCTTGCACCACATTGCCACCCTCAAACCCTATTTGAGGCCCCGAGAGCCTGATTTGAATGATCTATGGTGGGATTCGAATGATGGACCCCTTGAAGAAGAGTTCACGAATTACCCCATCTTCACCAAATTTATTTTTGATGATTTCAACTCTACAAAAATTGCCAATGAATCCCTCAATGATGGATCTCAGGTTTCGTGCATGGATAAATTAGTTGCAGGGATCCACTTGATTGAAAAAAACCTTATAAATTAAGTCTATTCATGCTATGATGAATTTATTTATCATCTCTCAAGATTTAAGGATGTTGATGGGGTTTTGATCATGGTTAAATCTTGGGTTAACGTCCTGTAGGGTTCGATGCGGAGGGTTTGGTATGAGATTGCAGAGCCCTACAAGAAGATCAGTTTAAAGTTCCAGTATTGTTTTCACCTCCATGAGGTTGTTGAGATTCTACATACCATGCTTAAGGTTATAAGATATGTGAGAAAGAAGAGAGAATTGGTGGATTTTGAAGGTGCTAGCAACAAGTTGGACCTCATGAAAGTTGCTCAAATGTATAATGAGATTGAAACCCTGAGAAATGAATGGGATATTATAGGCATATATGTGTTCAATGATCCAAGTGTATATCGGTGGCCACCAACCTATTCCATTGGCTCAAAGAACAATTTTCCATTTTGGCATTTTGTTGTAGTTTTTTGGGTCCCAAACTTCTGGGGCTGTTTTGAGGCCCTAAATGATCTTTTTTGGATTGAAAATGCCCAAAATGTAGATAAGGAAAATTTTAGGGTGAACGAAATGTGTACTCCTCAGCTAGACCTTTCCAATGATGTATCAGGCACCCCAAACATATGTCCTATGCAAAATTTATTCCCTCAGGAGGTTGATGTATAAACTACCCCTATCTGTTGTAGGGAATTTTCACCCTGCAGGAGATACCTCCCTTAGGATATTCCTAGACCTAATACATAATAGATATGTAAATGATATATTTTCCTATATCTAATTCATACATGAAAATGGAAATATTACTTGGTGATCTAACTGTTGTCCCCGCATGTTCCTTAGCTATTAGACTCCAAAAATATTCCCTTCACTCTTACCAGCTTAGATATACACACATGGAGACATAGAAACCTTTCAAAGCATCAATATTATCATGTAAAAATTAATGAATATCTAATAATATATAATAACACATGAAAACATTAATTCTCCATGGGGAAATATAAAAATTACATACACATCCAGGTAAAGGGGAACATATTGTACATCTTTTATTGATAAAACAAATAGATTACACCTTAAAAAGAAGTTGATCCATTCTTTTCCCTAATTCCTTGCCCAAGTTATGTAATCAAACTGCCAGAATGAGTTTTCTTCTAGTCCCTCGCCCCCCCCACCCCACCCCTTTCCGATGAGAGACCCCCCATTATTTATAGGATAGTAGAGATAATATCAAATGGTAATTTGGATAATATATACATGCCCAAGATGAAAATATTCTATACGTTGAACCACAAAAAATATAGGATTTAATATCATCTCCCAAAACCAATCCTAAATATGGAGTAACAAACCCAATCACACCCTGCATTCTTATAGGGAGCCATTGGTCTCCTTTGGAAACATGACAAGGAGTGACCAACACTTTCTAGTCATGGGTTGTAAAGGGGTGACCATGTCTAGGAAAAAAGATGTTTCAAACTCAAGGGAAAAGTGGTATAATTCATGGTTTCAGACTTCTAACCTGTAGATGATGCCCATCAAGTGATCAGGTGGAAAATAAATGTATAACACCATCAAGGATCAAAAACCTTTTGGCATTTCATCTCCCAGGGTTAGGGTTTTGGATGTTTAGTACTTTATCATTTATTCTTTATGTTAAAAGGGCCTTTGGAGCCTCTTTGTACTCATATTCTTGTGAATGAGAGTAGCCATAATATGTCTTCTCAGATATTAGCTTCCACCATTCAAGCAAGTTTGTTTCATTTTTAATTTTACAGTGTCACCATGTTCTCTTTCTTAATAGAAGTCAAGTTTTATTGTATCTTTGTGTGTTTTCTTGTTATACATTTGTACTTAATTTCATTCCATTTATAAATCTAGATCAATCGACGAGGATATCCCTTAGATAATGGAAGCATGGAACCGATTGGGATCAGAGGTGATGATTTTTTTAGAGCGGAATGAAGACAATAAATGTTATTTAGAGAGGAGTGGAGGATTTGAAGGTGAATCAGGGACTGTGGAAAAGGATGGGGTCTTGTATTGGCCATTTTCATTCGACTGTCATTGTAGTGTGGCATTTGCAAAGAGTGATATCAAAGAAGAGGGACCCTTTCACACATGCTTCATTTCTTGAATAATTAATGTAGGTATGTTCTTGTAAGTAAATGAAAGTAAATTCTACCATTCGTTTCTCGATCCGTGAATTGAAATATCTATAACTAATAAAAATAAAAATTAATATTAATACACATGAGATGTTACAGGGATCTATTGGATTATTGAAAGGGGGGCTGAATCATTAATAGAGCAATTATCCTTTTTAACCACAAAATGCAAGTGTTATATCAATGTATCATTATCATCCAATAGTTGCAAAGTAAATAAACAATGAACAAATGAGCCATCATACACATACACAATTCGCCAATTTTTTTATGTGGAAACCCAAAGAGGGAGAAAACCACATAATGATTTTTCTTATATGCCTTTAATAATTACATTCATTGGAAGAACCAAATTCCTTTGTTTTCCAGCTACAACTGGAAGGAGGCTCCAATAGTCTAATTGATTAGGGTACAACCTAAGGGAAGCTCCAATTCGCCAAGTCTCTGGCTACATCTAGAAGGAGGCTACAACCCCCTATGTTCTTCGACTACAACCGAAAGGTGGCTACAACCACCTGTCCTTTCCCCGTCCAACCGCCATGATGTACAAGTAGAATGATGAAACCACTGCCACACTATCACTATGAGATATATTGTTGTAAACTTGTACCAATCAACCTGCACCAAACAACCTATACCAATAACCTGTAATCAACCTGTACCATAAACAAGTGCATCAATCATGCACCAACCTATAACTCAACTTATACCATGAACAAGTGCATCAACCATGCACCAAACATGTACAAATAACATGTCACAACAACTTGTCCAAACAACCTATCACAACAACCTGTCTCATCAATCTTATCAACGAAATCATATCTACTCACCAAGATCAATCACCAAGACAACTCTCAAATATGTGCATCAACCAAGCATAATACAACAACTCATAATCATCACCAAGATCAATTTGTACTTCTAATAATATACCAATACAAGTATGCTACATCATCCATAAACCATGTGTCAACAATAGTACTAACAAGTTCTTCCAACCATGTACCAAGTATGTACCAATCATGTATCAAATACTCATCAACTATGACTCATCAAGATGTACAAACATCATCAACTCTACACTTCATGTATGTGTCAACTCATCAACTACTTGTCTCAACCATGTACCCAACATGTAACTCAACCAAAAGCCCTCATCAATTTCATCATCCACATATGATTTGTAATGATGTAATAGACCTGGTGTATAACATCACATACCTTCAAACCTTCCTTAACTTTAACAACAAGAGACTAGCATTTTCATCAAACTTTACTTTAGTCTCACATGACTAATTTTGGATAGTCAACAACCCTAACTTGAAATAATCATAACTATGTACCTGTAATGAATAAAGATCTAAAAATTGTACACAATGTTCTTTAGTGTCTTTTATTGAATTCCTCCAGACTTCACTGCTTGGAACCTCTAAGAAAATGAATTATAGAAAAAATGACATACCTTGTTGAATTTTGGATTATTCTAGAGAGTGAACTTGTAGAGCATGTCCCGCATAGAATGTTTGTTGTATGGATCTAAAAATTGTACACAGAATACTAAAGACTGTAATATAACCAATACATTTTTTCTTACTGAATTTGGATCTGTTATGAAGAAGTTATTACATTTTTACCCGAAACACTTGTTTTAGACTAGTTTTAGGATTAGCCACAAACCCTATTTTCCATGGTGTGTAACTACAAAAATAAAATGATCCACAAGCTGAAATTTGTATCAAAGATACTTGGATATGTTTCTTTAATGGCCTCCAAATTTCACGATCTGAATCATTCTATAAAAAAATTTATTTCGAAAATGGTGAGATGACCTGTAAATACCATACCTTAGAAAACATCATCAAAAGAATTTATACTCCCTTGAATTTCGGCCTTCTTTACTTCACCTTCCCTCTGAAATTAGGCTTAGATATCCTTTGGTTACCTCAGTCACATGTAGATATTCAAGATTCTCAAGTTTTATTAAAATGAGAGAGTCTTGCCTCTTATTTATACTTTCATGTGGCTTCCTCAAGGGGTTACCATTTAACCATCTTAACCCACTTTCCTTATTTTAGGGTTAACCTACTTCTAACCACTTTTCAACTTAGTAGTTTCTCCATTAACTTTATTATTTAAATAATTTATTTTGTGTTCACTTAGACTTATAGTACACTCATCACGTCACTTTATTATTTACCTTCTAAAATCTCTTAAACCGCTTTGACTACTTTGACATTTTGGGGCTTCTAGATGACTCATGAGGGTTCTCCAACTTCACATGACCATAAATATCTAACCATGAGGAGTTATGTTACGTTCCACATACCACTGGAAATGGCATGACATGTACTATCCATATAGAATATTTGCACCTACAAATATATCAAAACATATCCCATTCTCCATAAAACAAACTTGGGTCCATTAGTCAAACCTTTCTCCAACTTCACATGGGCATAAATATCTAACCGTGAGGAGTTATGTGACGTTCCACATACCACCAAAAATGGCATGACATGTACTATCCATATGGAATAGTATTACCTACAAATATATAAAAACTCATAACATTATACATCAAACAAACTTAGGTCCATTACCCAAACCATTGTGCTACCAAAATTCTCTACCAGACTTTCTTCAAGGGTTGACATCAATGAAAACCAAGCCAATTAATCAACAACATCCCCCTTTGGCATTGATGGCAACACTCTGATGAAATACTGAAGTCATTTCCTTCATGCTCCCCCTTTACCTTTACCTTTTCATTTACCTTTGTCGTTGATAAATATCTCCCCTTTTGTCATCAATGTCAAAGGTATCTTTCCATCCAAGGTTGCTCCCCCTTACTGAACTGTCCTTGGGGGTACACCCCTTAACTGAAATCTTCCTGAAATTGATCTTCCAACCTAAACTGTCCTCTTTATGGTGCTTCCTTGTGTAGATATAAGACATATAAGATAAGCATTCAAAAGAATTCATTTTCGAGTAGAAATTACCCTGAGTCTCTGGCGAAGATACTCAAAGGCTTCTCTTGGAAGCGTTTTTGTAAATATGTTTGTCACTTGTTCTTTTGTGCCCACATATTCAACTCTAATGTTATTCTCTTCAACCTGTTCTCATAGAAAGTGATACTTTATTGGAATGTGCTTCGTATTGGAGTTCATCATCGGGTTCTTTGAGATATTGATGACACTTGTATTATCACAATAAATTGGAATGGGATCATCATACTCAACCTATATATCTATTAGCATTTGTTTCATCCATAGAACCTATGTACAACATGTTGCTGCTGCAATATACTTTGCTTCGTCTGTAGATAAGGATACTGATGATTGTTTCTTGCATAACCATGATACTAAACACTCACCCAAGTAGAATGTTTCTCCACTGGTGCTTCGCCGATCATCAATGCAACCTGCCCAATCTGCATCTGTGTAGGAAATAAGTGATATATCCTTTCCTTTTGGATACCATAATCCAAAATCTTATGTTCCTTTAAGATATCTGAAAATCCTCTTCAGTGCTAATACATGTGATTCCTTCGGTGCTGCTTGAAATCGTGCCACCTGTCAAACTGCTTGCATTACATCTCGTTTGTTTGTTGTCACATATAGTAAGCTACTAATCATTGACCTGTTTGGCCTCTGGTCTATAGACTTTGAATCATCATATTTTCTCAACTTGCAACTAGTATGCATAGGAGTGGTAACTGGTTTACACTCTTCCATTCCAAACTTCTTTATCATTTCTCTGATATACTTAGTTTGAGAAATAAAAATTCCTTGGTTGCTTTGACGTATCTGAAGACACAAAAAGAAGGATAGTTCTATGAGTAATGACATTTCAAATTCATTTTGCATGTACTTTGAAAATTTTCATCTTAACCTGTCATTAGTGCTTCCAAAAACAATATCATGAACATAAATTTTAATTAATAGAATAAATTTTAATTAATAAAATACTACCTTGAGTTACCTTGATGTAGAGGTTGTTTTCTGCACTTCCTTTCCATAGCTTGTAGAGAGTTTTTCCATTGTTGTTTCTTAGCATTACTATGTTTACTCAAACTCTAGAAGATGCTAATAGGATGGTTCTCTTGTTTGTCTCAGCTACCACATAGATTCCCCCAGTCTATTATTCATATAATCTAGGAGTGTGTAAGTCGGATGGCTCAGAACAATTCTTGCTCTTATTTGTATTTATCACCGTATTCATTGGTAGATTCATCATCTCTCTGATCTCTAATTTATTTCATTCTTTCTGTGGATTCATATCTAAATACAGTTCCTAAAAGTACAATCTCTTGAACCTGTTCCTTATTTACATGTCATTCTTTTCTTTCAGTTATTTTCCAAACCTTTCTTTATCCCTCATATTTCCTTTTCTCTGTAGAATTTTCTTCATCTCCTTTTATTTCCAGTCTTGCGGTGTCTGAGACCTGGTCTTTGTTCACCTATTCTTCATGTTTTGAAAAACCACTATCAACATACCAACCATGTTTCTTATGCTTATATTGTAGAGTGAGTGTGCATTCTTCATTGCTATACTGATTTTGCCTTCTTATCCATGTTCTCTTCTGAGGCTCCTATCTGTGACTGTTGTTGTGCTGTTGTGGTTCTCTAGGAGAGATTGTCATTCTACAATCTTTGGCCATGTGTCCAAAGTTATTTCACTTGTAGCATTCCACTTCAGTGCTGAATGATTCAAACCTGTTATAGATTCTTCTCTATGTTTCACTAGACCTTCTTGGATAACCATTTTGTGTATGTCTTTCAAAGTTGTTTATGTTCCTACTATTATCTCTGCAACTTACAACTTTATGTCCAAAATTATTTCATGCATAACATAAACCAAAAAATATAGTTTGATACCTAGGAGTTGAATATCTTCTGAAAGGATTTATGGCACAAACACCCAACCCTCAGGTCGAGGTCCGCACATGATCTTTCAACTTCGGTCCTTAGAGTCTGACTGACCCTCTTAATTCCTCTCAGGGAATTATTCACTCACCCTCTCTGAGTATAGTTCACAAGCCCTCTAGAGTTATACTTGTACGATCATTCACTGACATAAACCCCATGATCAAACCCCAACTATCATTGGGACTTTTCACTTTTCTTTTCGGGATATGGGATTTCGCGATTTCATAAATCCCATTGTTGAGCACCTTGTACTTCAACCTCCGAAACTAGAAATACAAAATTCTCGACTCACCTTGCCACTGATTTCGGTTTTTCTCTCTTCATGGTTTCAGGAGTTATAATGTCATGCAAATCTACCTCGACTCCTGGGGTCCCGAAACCTGAATTTCTGAAACGAGAAAAGTCCACCCTCAGCCATACTACACTTCACGACTTCAGGATTTCCTTAGCACTATGTCTCATCCCTTTGTCAACAGGGTTCCCGATGTGCTAAATCCCGAAACAAAGAAACACTAGTGTTCTTCTTTCAAGGAAATTCAACGGTTGTGGTTCTTCCCCTTGATACAACGGTTAGCGCGATTTTGCGTACCAGGAGTTCGTAAGGCTTGTTATCAAACTCTCTGTCTCTTATACCTTTTGGTTCCCAAATCTTCGAAATGCCAAAATGATTTTCCTCTCCCGATATTTCGTGAATCGGGAGTTTGAAATTCGCGATTCCAAATTTCGATCTGCACAATATCCTGGATCCCGAAATGATGAAATGCCAAAAACGCTCCTCCACACTTCTTCACATTTTTCGATTTCGGTATTTCTTATGTGGAGTGTTCTGCCCCTTGTCAATGGGAATGTTGAAAACCCAATTCCTGAAATGTCGACAAATATTCTGCCACAAATTCTGATTTCGGACTTTCCTCCCTACTAAGACCCGATCACTTGTCCTCAAGACTTCTGAAACCTTGAACTCCGAAGTTTCGAATTCCCAAACTTGTCACTCTTTGAATTCACACATGAAACCTCCTTTAACATTTCAGGAACTTGATCAACCAAGGTTTTGGCTTGCACTCCGGGCTCCTGAACTCCGAATTCTCGAAATGATTCGACGGACATAATAGGTCATGATCAATGGTTCACATTGACTCTGCCTTTCGAAAGATAGATCTATCCAATGGTTAACTCCCCTACAACTTTCCTGGATCCTACGGTGCCTACTATTTTGGGAGTTCTCCTAGGAGAATTCCGACCGTTCAAACTCTCTCCTTGAATACTTCGAAGGGATCAACCTTCCTGAACTCTCTTCAAATGTTTTTGAAAACACCACTCCTCTTGAGCTTCCTTGTGACTTCAAGTCTTTAGAATACTTCTGCACGCACTCCTTGCGGCACTTCTTCAAATATTCCTAAATATTTGAATCTCTTGACTCTGTGCAACTCTGCAACATAAATCCTTTGATCTCTCAACCTTAGTTGATAAGTTCCAAGGTCTTGACCTGCCTGTGCACACCTTCCATGGCTTCGGTTCTTGTCTTGCACTTCTATTGGAATGAGAACAACGGTATCCCTCCGAAGATTTCAGAGATAAACTCTAAACCCTGTCAACACACACCTTGCAGACACTTCCATTGAAACTCCTTGCAGGAACTTCTCTCACTCAAGAAGAGAAACAATTGAAACTCATTCTCTCTCTCTCTCTCTCTCTCTTAGTTTTCAAACATCCAACATGAAAACATACATTCACACACATCATAATAACAAATGCATGATAGAGAGAATAAAACAACCATAAGCATAACATTCAACATGTATACACATAAAGCATTATAACACCATGAGCCTGAATCAAAGCTTCATATATTATTCATAACTTTTGTACATGGGTTCTTCTCTACTATTCTCTGCTTCTCCTCTATGATAATATGCTTAATCATACAATCTCTGATTGATACAATGATACAAAGGTGAGGGTGTCTATAGTCGTTTTCCCTCCAGCTCCTAAAACTGTCTAATCTAGAATTTTAAATCTACCTACTTTCATTAACTATGCATAAATGCCTCTACATCCTACAGATGAGAACGAATCACTCAAGATCTGTTTACAATATGGAAGTACGCATTCTTAACTATTTCATTAATATCTACACATCCAAACTTTCAAAAAAATTTCAAAACTTTTTTAACATGTGCCAAAATGTGATGGCGTTCATTTGATGCAAGAGCATCTCAAGCGAGCCATCGCGGAGACAATGGACAGCTGGAAAAGCGCCCAGCAAAAATTTTGAAATATCTTGAACCATTAATGAAACATCAAGTGAAGGCACACTTGTATAATTTAAATGCACCTTGAGCTATTTTCTCTCGCCCTTAGTAGGTAGAAGGCATTTAAAATAGTTAATGCAAGTAGGTAGAATTCAATTCTAGATTAGACGGTTTTTAGAGCGCAAGAGGGAAAACAGGATATAGACATCCTCATTGTGTATTGTAACATTAGTGTGTGAAGAGCATAGAAGAGAAGCAGAGAGCTGTGTAGTAGGCTCCATGTATAGAAGTTCTGAATTAATATAAAGAAAGTTGTGATTCAGGCTCATGGTGTTCATATATTCTATGTGTATGCATCTTTGAATGTTATGCTTATGAATGTTTTACTCTTTCTATCATGCAATTGCTTTTATGCTATGTATGGATGATTTCTTGTTGAATGTTTGGAATCTGAGAGGAAAGGGTAATGGAATGAGTTTCAATTGTTTCTCTATCTGAGTAAGAGTTCCTGCAAGGAGTGTAGTTGAAGTGTCCGCAAGGAGTGCGTTGACAAAAGGTTCAGAGGTTTGTCTCTGAAAACTCAGGAGAGATAGTTTTTGTTCTCATTTCCACAGAAGTGTAGTCGGGCACAGGAGTCGTGCAAGGAATGCACAGGCCAAGTGAAGTCTCAGGGTTGCGAAACTGAGAGAAGAATTTAGAGACTGCTGCTGTAGATGTTTGTGGAGCAGAAGAAGTTAAGCACTTGAAAGTGTCTGAAGGTTGCCGCAAGGAGTGTGCGCAAGAATTTTCTGAAAGGCTCGAAGTTGGAGGAATTTCAGAAGGATCTAAAGTCTTCAAAGGTCGTTGAATGCAGGAAAGGAGACCAAGTACTTTGAAGTTTGTAAGAAGGCATAGTGACGAGGGACCGTAGGAGGACGAGCTCTCAGATGAAGAGACAGATGATCGAAAATGTCAGTGGATAATCTGTGAAGTCCCGTGAGTCGTCAGATCTCACAGAGAAGCATGGGAGTTACGGTGAAAGCGTCGAAAGGTTCTAAGCTCAGGAGGAGTAGGACCGTAGATCCAAGCTACAAGGGCCATTGGATTTACACATGGATACTTGTATCAGGTTTTCGTGGGTTGAAGTCCCATAAACCTTGCAACGAGAATCGCGATATTCCGAAACACGACATCCTGAAAGCTAACAGGATTCGTGTGGGCCACGGAGGAATCAACGAGTGGACAGGTGGCACACTATTGACACAGAGTCAAACTCCGTTGACCATTTCAGAGTTTCATGGAGTGAAGTTCTAATTTATTTGCATTAGGATTCACGATATCGCCAAGTCCGAAGTCCCGATGGATTAAAGGGGCATTGAAAGGTTAACCTTGTGAGCGTGTCAGAATTTCGGAACATCGGGTTTTAGGAATCGTGGGGACAAGTTTCTTGACATCACGACCGTCGAAATCGCAATAAGGAAAATCCCAAAAAGGAAAGAGGAAAGGTCAGCGTTGACTGTTTCGGGTTTCGGGGATTTGAGAGACCAACGTTTGACCACTAGATTCACAAAGTTGAGAGGTCCGATCTCCCACGTGAAAAGAGGGGATCCCGTGAGAGTTTGTTGTGGGTGCAGATTTCCTGATAGGGAAATAGAAGAGTCGTTTTAGAGTTATTCGGGCCAGTAGTAAAGGAAAGATCCTGTGTTGACGTGGACCTTCCGACCTATGGGTTGAGGGTTGTGGGCGTCAACATCATCATCCCAGCTGTCTTCGGCCTCCAAGCTTTCTTGATGTTGATGATGCTCCTGCATCATACTCCCTCACTTGAATATTTTTTTTCATGGACTCCTGTTCATGAGCTCTTGCACAGTCAATCCATGCTTCTGAATTTCTACTTCATTCTCCCAGCTAGCATCTTCAACTGGATGTCCCTTCCATTTGATCAAGTATTCAAAATACTCTTTTCTCCTGGTCCACTTGCTGGCTCTCTTGTCAAGTATACTTTCCATCTATGGCTTTTCAGCTACAGGCATTTGTTTAGTCCACTGAACCTCTGTCTGTTCACTGTCTTCTTCAGCTCTATAAGGGTACAAATTCGAGATGTTGAATATCAGTGAAATTTCAATCTCATCGGGTAATTCAATCTCATATGCATTTGCCCCAAATTTCTTCATGACCTTGCATGTTCCAATATTCTTCATTTTTAGTTTTTTATATGTTCCCTTTGGGAACCTTTCTTTCCTCAGATGTGCCAAAATCAGATCGCCAACTTCAAACTAAAGTTCTCACCTGTGTTGATCTACTCTGTGCTTGTACTCTTGATTCAAATTCTGCAATCGCTCCTTCACTTGGCTATGAAGTTCTTTCATTGCCTTTGCAAAATCCTCTGCACTAACACTTATAGTTTCATTTTGTTCTGAATCTCTTAATTCATAAAATCCTCTTGGTTGCATTCCATAAACAATTTGGAATGGACTTTGCCCTGTGCTTTTGTTAATTGAATCATTGTATTCAATTTCTACCTATGGCAGAATGTGATCCCACTGACTATGGTGTTCAGTCACTAGGCTCCTTAGCAAATCTCCCAATCTTCTGTTTACAACTTCTATTTTCCCATCCATCTAAGGATGATAAGCTAAGCTAAATGAAAAATTTGTCCCCAGATTCTTCCATAAATTCCTCCAAAAATGTCCCACGAACTTGGTGTCTCGATCTAAAACTATACTTCTGGGTAAGACGTGAAGTCTAACGACTTCCTTGAAAAATAGGTTCACAATGTGAGTTGCGTCGCTGGTTTTCTGGCATGGTATTAAATGTGCCATCTTTGAAAATCTGTCTACCACCACAAAGATCGAATCAAATCCTCTTTGTGTACTTGGCAGCCCCAATATAAAATCCATGCTCACTACATCCCACGACCTCTTGGGTATGGGTAATGGTTGGTATAACCCTGTGTTCTGCCTTTTCCCTTTTGAGTGTTGACAAATCCTACATCTATCCACAAATATTTTGACATCGGTCCTTATCCCTGGCCAAAAATATGAGCCATTTAATTTTGAGAACATTTTGTCATGACCGAAATTTTCGGCCAATCCTCCACTGTGTTTCTCTTTCAATAGATTCTCCCTCATGGAACATTTTGGAATACACAGTTGATTGCCTCTGAATAATAATCCATCTCGGATCATATATTCATTCCATTGACTTCTATTCCTGAGAATTGGATTCTCAGATGCCTCATACGCCTCTTTGAAATCTGGGTCATCTCTGTACATGTCCTTGAGGTTCTCAAAACCCCAGGTTTTGACTCTGAATTCCTGCATCAACAAACATTTCCTGCTCAAAGCATCAACAACTTTGTTAGCAGTTCCAGAAATATGTTTAATTGCAAAAGTAAAATTTTGCATGTATTCAACCCATTTAACATGTCTTTGGTTAAACTTCTCCTATTGAGTCACGAATTGTAAAGCATGATTATCACTGTACAAAACAAACTCTTTAGGAACCAAATAGTGTCTCCATTTCTTCAGTGTCTGTATGACTGCATAAAATTCCTTGTCATATGTGGAATATTTAATCTTTGCGTCATTCAGTTTCTCACTGAAGTATGTGATCGATCTATCGTCTTGGCTTAAGATCACTCCTATGGAAAATCCATTTGCCTAACACTTGACCTGAAACGTCTTGTTGAAATCTGGCAACACCAAAATTGGTTGTTCAATAATCTTCCTTTTCAATAGATTAAAACTTTTCTCTGCTTCCTCTGTCCAGTGAAAATATTTATGTCTTTTCTTCACCGTGTCCATCATCGGTGCACTAATTCCACTAAAATATCTGATAAATTTCCTGTAGAAACTAGCCAATCCATGAAAGCTTCTAACTTCAAATATACTCTTCAGCGATGGCCAATTCTTAATCACCTCTACCTTATCTGGATCCATTTTCAGCTTATCTGCAGAGATAACAAAACCCAAATAAATGAGCTTTGTCTTCATGAATGTTGATTTCTTCATATTTATCAGCAACTTGTCTTGCTGTAGTGTTTTCATCACTGTAGCCAAATACTTCAAGTGCTCTGTTTCTGTTCTACTAAAAATCAGTATATCGTCAAGATATACAATGATGAATTTCCCTATAAATTCCTTCAAGATTTTGTTCATCAACCTCATGAAAGTACTAGGGGAATTTGTTAAGCCAAATGGCATAACAAGCCATTCATACAGCCCTTCATTTGTATTGAATGCGGTCTTCCATTCATCACCTTCTCTCATTCAGATTTGATGATACCCTCTCTTCAAATCAATTTTTGAAATTGTTTTTTCTCCACTCAAGCAATGCATCAAATCATCCATCCTTAGCAAAGGAAATCTATATTTGATGGTAATGTTGTTGATTTCCCTCGAGTATGTACACATCCTCAAGCCTCCATCTTTCTTTGGGCTGAGCACTGTTGGAACAACGCATGGACTCAAGCTTTCTCTAACCAACCCCTTGTCCATTAAATCCTGGACCTGTCTCTTGACCTCTTCATTCTCCTACGACGTCAATCTGTATGCTACTTTGTTTGGTAAAATAGATCTAGGTATGATATCAATATGATGACTTATACTTCTGATCGGTGGCAACGAACAAGGTAGTTCGTCTACTACTATATCAACAAAGTCTTCCAACAACTTTTGGATTTCCTCTGGTAAATCATCCACTCTTGTACTAGTTAAAACAATTCTAGGCTTTGTGACCACAATGAATTGTGTATCTTCCTTATTCTTAACCTTCTTAAGAAGTTCCTTCCCACTCATGAGAAATACAGTGTTCCTCACCTCTGGTTTCACTTCTTTATCCTTAATTGGCAACAACATGTGAGTTCTTCCATTCTTCTCTAGGGTGTATGTATTCTTTCTCCCATCATGAATCACATTCCTGTCATATTGCCATGGTCTAACTAACAATAGATGACACACATCCATGGGAATGACATCGCATAATATTTCATCCTTATATCCTCCTATTTTAAATTCAACTAAAAATTGTTTAGTGACATTTACCTGATGTCCTTTTTGTAGCCACAAAATTTTGTATGGGCTTGGATGTTCAATTGTCTCTAGCTCCATCGTTTCTACCATCTCTATAGAAACGATATTGTATGTGCTACCACTATCCACGATGACTTTGCATACCCTATCTTTGGTCTTGCAAGAAGTCTGAAAAAGTTTGTTCCTTTGGGATGGGTTCTCTTCCTCCTTCTCTGGCGTTAAGAGAACTTTTCTCATCATCAAGGATATTCTGCCTTCAACATCTTCTGCTTCAACATTCTGTCTTTGTTCTTCGGCAATGCCAGTCTCACCTCCTTCTTTCTTCTTATCTGGACATTCATAAGATTTGTGTCCATTTTTTCCATAGGTAAAGCATTTTATTTCTCTACCTCTGCCTCTTCCTCTTCCTCTTCCTCTGGTTCGAGGAAAAGTATTTCTATCAGCATACTATCCTCTCTGTGAGCTTCCACCTCTCTTAGTTTGAGTTTGAGGTTTCTTCCACTCTTCTTTAGGTTTATGATTCTTGTCCTGGGCAATTGTTTTTCCTCTGGCTTGACTTATGCCTCGGCCTCTTTGACTTTTCTTTCGGCTCAGCTTCTCTTCAACTTTCAGAGCCATATGATAAGAATCCTCCACATTCCAAAGGGTCATCATGCTCATCTCGTCCTGAATGTCGTATCTCAGACCATTCATATACCTGGAAACTTTTTGATCATCACTTTCCCAATGACCTGCCTTGATGTTTATCCTATAGAACTCTTCAGTGTATTCTTTCATTGTCATCAGCTTCTGTCTCAAGTTTTTCATTCTTCAAAACTGAGTAATTTGATAATCCTTGGGTATGAATTTGGCTTTCATCTTCGCAACCATTCTATCCCAACTTTTGATTTTCTGCTTGCCTTTGCAACGTCTGTCAGCTTGTTGTTCATCCCACCATAATGTTGCATGTCCTTTAAGTCTTGTGACAACATGTTTTACCTTCTTTTCTTCCTCGACGTCCTCATAGTCAAAATATTTATCCAAATCTCTAATCCAGTCTAGAATCTCTTCAACATCCAAGTTTCCTTCATATACTAGAATGTCCATTTTTTCTCTGGCACCTATCCTCGCAATAACCCTAAATAGGCGTTCTTCTGTTGCGTCTTCAGCTGCAACTTCTTTGTTCCTGGCTACATTTTCACTTTCTGATTTGCTGATATCCCCAACGTCAATTGTGCGCCTTTGTGTTGTTTCCATGGAATCAAGCCTAGCACATAGTTCACGCATCTCTCTTTCCCTTGCCGGATCAGGTAATTGTCTATCTCTTCTTCTTGGAATTTCCCTTTCCTCTGGAGGGTCAGGTATTTTCCTGTCTCTTCTTCTTGGTGGCATGGTTAAAAAATTCCTCTTTTCCCTGTTACAGAGAGAAAATAATTCTTTCTAAGCTCTGATACCACAACTGGCGCAGACCCCCAACCCTTAGGTCGAGGTCCACATAGGATCTTTCAACTTCAGCCCTTAGAGTCTAATTTACCCTCTTAATTCCTCTCGGTGAATTACTCACTCAACCTCTCAGAGTATAGTTCACAGGCCCTCCGAAGTTATACTCGTACGATCATTCACTGGAATAAACCCCGCGATCAAACCCCAACTGTCATTGGGACATTTCTCTTTTCTTTTTGGGATACCGGATTTCGGGATTTCACAAATCTCGTTGTTGAGTGCCTTTCCCTTCAACCTCTGAAACCCGAAATACCAAACTCTCAACTCACCTTGTCACTGATTTCATCTTTTCCCTCTTCGTGGTTTCAGGAGTCACAATGTCGTGCAACTCTACCTCGACTCCCGGGGTTGTGAAACCTGAATTGCCAAAATGTTGAAAAGTCCACCCTCAGCCCTACTACACTTCGTGACTTCTAGATTTCCTCAGCACTATGTCTCATCCCTTTGTCAGCAGGGTTCTCGATATGATGAATCTTGAAACACCGAAACACTAGTGTTCCGCTTCCAAGGAAACTCAAGGGTTGTGGTACTTCCCCTTGATCCAACGGTTAGCGCGATTTTGCGTATCGAGAGTTCGCAAGGCTTGTTCCCGAACTCTTTGTCTCTTATACCTTCCGGTTCCCAAATCTCCGAAATGCCAAAATGGTTTTCCTCTGCTGGGATTTAGCGAATCGGGAGTTTCAAACTCACGCTTCCAAATTTATGTCTCCACGAGATCCTACATCCAAAAATGCCGAAATGCTGAAAATGATCCTCCACACTTCTTCACGTTTCGCAATTTCGGTATTTCTGATGTGGAGTGTTCTGACCCTTATCAATGTGAATGTCAAAAACCCGATTCCCGAAATGCTAACAAATATTCTACCATGAATTCTGATTTCAGACTTTCCTCCCTGCTAAGTCCCGATCACTCATCCTCAAGACTTCTGAAAACTTGAACTCCGAAGTTCTGAATTCTCGAACTTGTCACTCTTTGAATTCACACACGAAACCTCCTTTTGTGTTTTGCGAACTTGATCAACCAAGGTTCTGTCTTACACTCCGTGCTCCCAAACTCTGAATTCCCAAAATGATCTGATGGATAGAATAGGTCACGATCAACGGTCCACATTGACTCTGCCTTTTGAAGGATAGATCTATCCAATGGTTAACTCCCCTAGAACTTTCCTGGATCCTATGGTTTCTACTATTTTGAGAGTTCTCCTCAAAGAATTCTGACTGTTCAATCTCTGTCCTTGAATACTTCAAAGGGATCCACCTTCCTGAATTCTATTCGAATGTTTTTGAAAACAAAACTCCTCCTGAGCTTCCTTGCTACTTCGAGTCTTCAGAAGACTTCTGCACGCACTCCTTGTGACACTTCTTCAAATATTCCTGAATATTTGAATCTCTTGACTCTGTGGAACTTTGCAACATAAATCCTTCGATCTCTCAACCTTAGTTGATAAGTTCCAAGGTCTCGACCTACCTACGCACACCTTGCACGACTTTGGTGCTTGTCTTGCACTTCTACTGGAATGAGAAAAATGGTATCCCTCCTGAGATTTCAGAGATAAACTCTGAACCCTGTAAACGCACACCTTGCAGACACTTCTACTACAACTCCTTGCAAGAAATTCTCTCACTCAGGAAGAGAAACAATTGAAACTCATTCTCTGTCTCTCTTAGTTTTCAAACATCCAACATGAAAACATACATTTGCACACAACATAATAACAAATGCATGATAGAGAGAATAAAACAACCATAAGCATAGCATTCAACATGTATATACAGAAAGCATTATAACACCATGAGCCTGAATCAAATCTTCATATATTATTCAGAACTTTTGTACATGAGTTCTTCTCTACTACTCTCTCCTTCTCCTCTATGCTAATATTCTTAATCATACAATCTCTGATTGATACAATGATACAAAGGTGAGGGTGTCTATAGTCGTTTTCCCTCCAGCTCCTAAAACTCTCTATTCTAGAATTTTAAATCTACCTACTTTCATTAACTATGCATAAATGCCTCTACATCCTATAGATGAGAGAAAATCGCTCAAGATCTGTTTACAATATGGAAGTACGCATTCTTAACTATTTCATTAATATATGCGCATCCAAACTTTCAAAAACATTTCAAAATGTTTTTAACATGTGCCAAAATGTGATGGCATTCATCCCAGCTGTCTTCCGCCTCCACGCTTGCTTGATGCTGACAATTCTCCTGCATCAATTTACTCTTATGAATCCTTCTTTTTCCTGAGGCCTATTTGTTTTTTTCAGTCGTAGATTCTGAAACCCGAATCTTCTCGGTGGAGGAATGTCCTTGTAATCTTCCTTGTAGGTCTTCCTATCCCATTTGACTGTTTCTTCATAACTTTTTCGATATGTTTCTTGTTTTGTTGCTTTGGAGCTTGATCCATTTTCTATCTGATTGTATCCAAGTCTGGACTTGTCATGACTAGGCCTTTGAATGTGGATAATGTCATCCAAAAATTTTCAGCTGTTCTGGATATTTTTCTTTTGAAGATCCTTTCTCAATGTGAAAATCTTTGCTTCCAAATTTCCAATGATCTTGTCTCTTTCTTCTAAATTCTCTTTGAGTGCTTCTTCAATTCTTTTATATTCTTATGTTTGAACCTTCAATTCCATGATGATCTTCTCTAGTTCTTGAGTGTCTTCCTTCTTGTCTAGTTCTTCTTGTAGCTTCTTGTTTTTCCTCTTTTATCTTCGTATAACTTATATGGAAGTCAACAATTCTTCTCGGTAGTCAACTTGTGCCTCTTCATATTTTTCTTTGGTGTGTTCTTTATCAAATTCTTCTACTTCCATGAATATAAATCTTTATGTCTCACTATCACTGACTTCTTATTCATCTGATGAGGAGATGTGTTCTTTGGTGCATAAGATTTTCTTGAAAACTTTCTTTGTGGTTCCTTTGATTTTATATGTTTGTTTTCTATTTGAGTAATCTTTATCATTCCGCTTATTTTTCTTATGAGAACATTTGTTAGCAAAATGACCAATACCATCACAATTAAAACAAATCAATGGAATATTACCTTTATATATGTCGTTGGTTCCCTTGTTCAATCTCTTGACAAAATTGGCCATTTCTTCATCATATTCCAAGATGTCAGTGTTGCTTATATGTTCTTTTTCTTTTTTCTTTTCCTTTTTCTTTGACCTTTTGGATGCTTTGAAAGCTGCTTCTTTTATATCTGGATTTTCCTGTTCAGTTCTCATTTCATATGCTATGAAGATTCCATGTAGTTCGTCCATGCTTATTGAGTCTATATATGCTCTTTCTTCTAGTGTTAATATATTAGGATCAAATCCCATAGGAAGAGATCTTAGTACCTTTTGAAAAATTACAAATTATTTAATTTCTTCTCCGAATCCTATGATTGCATTTACTATTTCATCGACTCGTAAGAAGTAAGCTGCAATATTCTCAATTTCTTTCATCTTTAGTTGTTAGAACTGACCTCTGTAAGTTTGAAGCTTTGCTGCTTTGACTTTTGAATCTCCTTCATAACTATTTTGAAGTTTTTTCTGAATATATTTAGTGGATTTACTGTAATATCCCCAAAAATAATTAATTATTAAAGTCTAACTGTACTTCAGAATAATTTTTTGTTTTTGGCAAATTCAAATTTGAAAATTATTTTCCATTTATGGAAAATCCAAATTTTGAATTTTATTATTGTAATTAATTATTTATGATTTTTGGGCAAGGATTTGATTTGCCGAACTAACTTCTTGATTGTGACACATGTAAAAGACAAACCTTTTTATATATTAAATGTTGGAAGAAAAATGGAACAACTAGGTTGAAAACAACTGACCATGACTCCATGAGTGGGGAACAGATTTGAGTTTCCTTAGGGCTGATTTTTACAAGTGGAAAATGAGGGATTTGACCACTAGTAGCCCCTGGAAATCAGAGATTTGTAAGGCTGTGAAAATTCCCAAGGAGGGAAGGAAAGACCTAGGCACAAGATGCACATAAATACAACATATGGAGGAGGCAAGATGTCGCTTAGTATGTTGGAGAAAGGAAAATACTTGTTGTTATGAACATTGTTTAGTGTGAGGCAAGGGAATTTTTGATCTGGGGAAGAGAAATTTAGACAAGGAGGATCATTTACATTCACCCTTATGGACTCATGCTCAGGCTAGGGAGTGAATGAACAAAGTAAACTAGTTGTTCTGTTCTAGGGTTGGGTGGAACGTGGTTGTTCCATTTGTGTCCCAACATCAGATTTAGATATGTACCTAGACTTGTTTTCTTGTTAATATTTTGTTGATTATTAGATGTCAGAAATGAGATAGTTTATTTGATTATTGTTTATACATATATAGATAGTTTTATAGATATATACATATGTGTAATCATGCATAAGGAAAAACAAGAGTACTATTGTAGGTCCCTAACAATATATATATATATATA
>ML787367.1:209114-219771 GCA_009831015.1 Picea engelmannii
GAGAGAGAGAAATAAGACTTCTATTGTATTTATAATAACCATTGAATTGGATGTAGGTATATATGCAAAATTATTGTTTCAAATTATGTACAAGTTTCATGAGAAATAGATGGAACAAATAACAATCATCCTTTATGAAAATTTACATATTATGTATGTTTATAATCCATAGACAAATAGTGATTCAATACTCTATAAATACATGCAATAGCAATTTTCATAGTAATTGAATCTTGTTCAGAATGGTGTTTCTTTTACAACCTGTATATTCAATTAAAAATAAATTATAAACAGTCTGTGTAGCCATCAAACCATGGTTCAAATTTATTTATATGGAGTACCCTAGGGCAAGGACTCATTTACCACTTATAGATAGAATCTGAGAAGTTTTATATAAAATGCCAAGATTGGAACTCAAATACCTTTTTCGAACAAGGAGGCTCTCCTCGATTTGTTTCCTTTGAAATGCATAAACCTACAGAGATAAAGGAGTAGGGCTTAACAAACTATACTATCCTTTAAAATGGAATTTACTTATAAGAATTGAGATAAATAATTACTTATCTTGAACTCGGTGAAGTAAAAAATCATCACAGGAACTTGTGTGACAACCATCCACAACCAAAGGGGGAAGGTGGGTCCATAATCCTACTGATGGGTACCCTCACAAAAAAAAATCAGGGCCCCATCATTAATTGATGAAATCTGAGTATAATGCTTTTAAGTATAGAATGCAAGCTACAATTTATAATAGAAAGAATTTAAAATACAAGTTATAAATCACACATGAATAGAGAAGAATATGCAAGTTATGAATCATAACAGTGATAAAGAAGTTATACAAGTTATAAATTACACAGTGTGAAACAAGTAAAACAAAGCACACTTGCGTAACCTTGAGAGGGTAAAGCAATGACTTTGCTTACCCAGATCTCAAACGAAAGTCTCACAAGATTAGTCATGAATTACACATATAGGTAAGAAACCCTTTTTGCATACATAGAGAATAATATTACGAGTATGCACATTGTAAAATCAATGGAAAATAATTCGCAAATTCAAAGTCATTAAGACAAAGTACTAGAAAGGTTCTACCTTATTTCTCTATGTAAACTGAAGTATTTTACATTGTAACTATTTAAACAAAGAGGGAAATTATGAGTGGAGTGAGGTTTATATATGTAATTATGCCATATAAAAATAGCATAGGAATTGACAAATAGAAGGCCAATGTTATGGTACATCTGTTTATTAATCCTTGCCTATTAAAAACACAGAAGGTGAAATCATGAATCTGAAGCGAGAAATTGCCCAAATTCATTCTCTTTTACGAATATTGAATGTATTTTCCAAGAAGAAGAAGTATTTGTTACTTGTATCTATTTTCGCATGGATCTAAGAGGTTAACTCATAAAACACAAGATTTATTATTTTACACACAAAATGTGAATTATGAATTAACCACAAAAGGAATGAGAGCCATACTTTCTCACGAATCTACACTGTCAATAAAAATTACACAGACTGAATCTATGAATCTCATGGAGGGTCTATCATATATATATATATATATATATGCGTGTAGGGTTAAATCCGAAAATCGTCAGTGAGGTAATACAGAGTGTGACTCCTTTAAACTTTGTATTTGGCTTTCGCAGGGTAACTTTGCAAAAACACACCCAGAATAATTAAAACATTGCTAGACTGAGTTACATGATTTGCAGGGTTCACTCTCTAACACAACACATATATTTCGGGACTTCCCCACAGTTAAAATAAAAACATTATTACATGCGTGAGTGTTAATTGTTAACAATGTCCCACAATAAGGCAAGTAAATGCAAAAGGGACACTGAAGATTTGGGCCATGGTAGAAAATGGGACAAATAACCACGAAGGCGAGATACTAAGATTTTCTAACACCAACAGTTCCCAAAGTAGTTTTACCCACTAGAATTACATAAAACATGAAGAGAGAGGTTTTGGTATTACCTTGCACAGAGAGGAACCTGACCGGTTTCATTTCCAGAATCATTTACCAAGGCCAAAAGTATTTTCTCAAATTTGTCAGACACAAGAATGGAGCCACAAGGGTTTGCGAAGAGACCGAAATGCACACAGAGTGGAGGAGGGTTTTCGTGAAGCCAACGGAAACAATTATCGTAATAACCTCGAACACATTGCAAAACGAGGAGTAATGTGTGATAGGAACACATAGTATTATAGCCATCTGAATAAATAGATATGGCGAGCCCACATTGGGTCTGACTACCCAACTGTAAGATACAAGACATACCTATTTTAAATGTCTTAGCCAGTGGTAAATGAAATTACAGATCAATATGACCTGCCATTAACATGGATTCCAAACATATTCAATGTTGGGATATGATATGAGTCGGGTAGGGTTAACACTGATAGGTATAGGTTTAGACGTGGAATCCTTACAACATTAGAAGGGTTATGGCGTATGATACATAAAATTCTATGTGGTCATAACTACCTTATAACAGTCTCTTTGTAACGATAATACATGTGTGTATAACAACTAGTTAGTGTGTTAGGGCATGAGCTAAATGTGGTGGAATGTCTTGTTACAATAATACGATTTGTGGAATAGTGCAAATGTGTATTAATTCATATAACCCATGATACATATATATATGAGAAAGATATATATATAACGAGTAAGGGTTTATTTCGTATGCTAAATCAATCAATTTTGTATATATATGCATAGTGGCACATACTAAGAACTCCATGTGTGGGATTTTTATACATAGGTAAGTGTTAAGATTTCACTTAATGGTTACAAAACTGAATATGCTAAGATTTATATGTATGTGTTGAGACTTTGGTAAAACACTTATATAGTTAAGAATGGTATCCATGTTATGGTAGGGATACCATAGTTGCTAAGTAGATACAGTAGGAATTTGCAGACATCATTTTTGATAATACAGGTATCGTGAGCAAACTAAATGCTAGTCTATTATTCACAGCTTTTTATGCACTCAAATATTTTAATAAAACGACTTCACTTAGATAAGATAACTATCTTGGTTTCTGTTTTTTTCAATTACAAGGAGGTACATGTCATAATCCAATAGCGACGATAATAGAGTTATTCTTGAACAAGTATTGCAGAGTCAATGAGTTTTAATGCACCTAATAAAAAAATATATATTTTGCAAATTTGGGGTACATTACATATGGTACATCAAAGCTGAAGGCTACAACACTTGGACCTCAGGGAAAGGCAAAATTAGTTTATTTCATTTTATTTATGTTAAAATAAAAGGCTAACAAAATGCTTACTATTAAAAACAATTTTTTTATTGGTCTATTGTGATAATGGCAACATAGAATGAAGAGGAGATTAGACTTGAAAAGAATCCCGATCAAGGACCTCGTAAAGAACCTAGAAAAATTAGTGAAGGAAGTTCAGCCACCCATGTTCTAGAAACAATGAGGATCCTTATCGTTGAACTTCAAGTATTCAAGGCAAATAATGAGAAACTGAAAAGGCCACACGAAGACCAGCAAGAAATAAATGAAGTATTGATGTGCAACATAGTAACAAAGAAGAGTCCAAAATACAATGAAAAGGAGGAGGAATTCAACAAAAGAGCCTCAAAAAATTATGTTCATGAAACAAAAAATGAGAACGGTTCTTCCGATGACACAGAAGTGGTAGGAGACAAAACAACCACATGAAGAAAACGAAAAAAGGTGGATCACTTGGAAGGTGAATTCAAGAAGACCAAAGCATCCACCTCTGATGAAGAATACAGATGGGTGAAGAGGTTGAAGCATGGTTACTGGATATAAATAAATACTTCCATATTTATAATTATTCTAGTAACATGAAAGTTCGAATGGCCATTTATAACCTGAAGGGAAAAGTGAGTATCTAGTGGCAAGACCTGAAGTTGGCCAAGGGATTAAAAGAGAAACAAATGGAATGGTCAGATTTCAAGAAATACTTCAAGAAACAATATTTATTAGAAATCTATTATGAAATAAATACTAAGCAATTTTATGAGCTAAGGATCAGTCAAATGACCATGAACGATCAGATAAATAAATTTCTTGAATTATTGAGATTTCTTCCATACATCAAGGATGACAAAGTAAAAATACAAAGATTCTTAAGCTGTCTGCCACAATCATACATGGACATAATTGAATTCGACAATCCCAAAACTTTAAGTGAAGTGTTTAGAAGGGATCAGATGTGCTATGATCAGTATAAACAGAGGTATGAAATTCCCAAGGCATTGAAGGATAAGAAACAAGACAAAATGAATCAACAAAAGAAAGGCTTCCAATGAGCCCCTTTCCGGAATATGGAAAAGGACTTCGAAAGAAAATATTTTCATTTTAACAACCAGAATGCCCAAGGGGGAGGTAGACCAGTTAATACGGGAGTCAAGAAAGTTGGGGACAACCTCAGAGAACCATTAAAGTGTTGGGAGTGTGGAGAACCTCAGATGAGGAGGAACTATCCACGTTTAACTTTCACAGTAAGGACCATGGTCCATAACCTGCAAGAAGCCTCTATAGTAGGAGATGTGGGCAGAAGCATGCACATACTTAATGCAACTGTAGACGACAGAAAAGTTGATCATCAATCTACTATTGTGGAGGTTGAAGGTAAAGTTAATGATAATCGTATTTCTATTCTAATTGACCCAGGAGCTAGTCTAAGTTATGTTACTCCTAGTTTAGTTGATTTAAACAAGCTCAAGAAAGTAAATCATGCTATGTCCTGGTTAGTACAATTAGCAACAAGGACTAAGAGAAAAGTATTAGATTTCATTTCTGAATGTGAACTCAGTTTAGATGGCCAAAATACAAAGTTAAATTTGAAAATTTTACCTTTGGGATATTACGATATAATCATTGGAATGGTCTAGTTAGAGAAACGTTAAGTAATTTTGAACTATTACGAAAAGTCACTTACTTACAGAGAAGAAAACAACATAGTTAGGACAATACAAGGCATCATAAAACCAGTCTTAGTTAGGCAGATTTCAACCATGCAGTTTAAGAAATGCATGAATAATGGTTGTCAAATTTATGCTACTCAAGTAACTAATCTATTAGAAAAGGAAGATAAACCCAGTATAGAAGACTTTATAGTCTTGCATGGGTTTAGAGATGTATTTGTGGATGAAATACCAGAACTGCCTCCAAGAAGAGAGGTAGATTTCTCTATCGATCTACTTCCTGGATCTTCCCTGATATCTAAGGCACCCTATAGGATGAGTTTACGAAAATTAAAAGAGCTAAAAATTCAGCTACAAGAACTGTTGGACAAGGAATATATCAGACCAAGTCTCTTGCTTTGGGGAGCACCGGTTCTTTTTGTTAAAAAGTAGGATGAAACTTTAAGATTATGTATTGATTATTGATAGTTAAACAAGATGACGACTAAGAATAAGTATCCTCTACCTAGAATTAACAACTTGTTTGACCAAGTGGGAGGATAAAATATTTTCTCTAAGTTAGATTTAATGTCTGGTTATCACCAAGTCATAATAAGGGATAAAGATATAAATAAAAAAAAATTTAGAACAATATATGGACACTATGAGTTTGTCGTAATTTCGTTTGGTCTTACTAACACACCAACAACCTTTATGTGTTTGATGAATAGTATATTCAGTCAATATTTGGATAAATTTGTTTTGGTATTTATCGATGACATTTTAGTTTATTCGAAAACGAAAGAATAACATGAAGAACATATGAAAATAGTATTGCAGACCTTAAGGAATGACAAGTTGTATGCAAAATTTGACAAATGTGACTTCTACCAAAGAATAATACAGTACCTAGGACATGTAATATCTGAAGAAGGTATTGTAGTTAACCCAGAGAAGATAAGAGCCATTATGGAATGGCTTATCCCTAACTATGTAGATGACATCAGATCATTTATGGGAATTATCGGTTACTACCCCAGATTTATCGAAGGATTCTCTAAGATCGCATACCCAATTACATCTCTATAGAAAGAGGGAATAAGGTATACTTGGTCACAAAAATGTCAAAACATCTTTAATAAGCTAAAGGAACTGTTAACTACGAAACATATTTTAAGGGTAGAAGATCCGGATAAAGACTTTACAGTTTGAGTAGATGAAATCAAAGAAGGCTTAGGAGGTGTCCTAACTCAAGAGGGGCACATTGTCTATTACGAATAACGTAAAATAAAAGAACATGAAAAGAACTATGTCAAACATGACTTGGAATTAGTAGCTGTAATTCATGCACTAAAAATGTGGCAACATTGTTTAATGGGAAGGAAATTTATGTTGCTAACCGATAACATTGGTGTGAAATTCTTATTCAGTCAACCAGATCTTAATGCAAGGCAAGCGAGGTGGCTGGCCTTCTTGAGTGAATTTGATTTCTAGGTAAGACACATAAAAGGAAAATAAAACAAATTTGCAGATGCCCGAAGCCAAAGTACTAGTGGATTTTTTGAGATAGGTATTAGCAAAGCAAAAAATGACATTGAACAAAGAATTAAATCTGCAAGTTGTAATGACTCAAAATACATCAAAACAGTAGCATATTTACAAAGAAATCTAGAACAATTGGACAAAACAAATCTGAGTTTGGATTAAATTGGACTGCTAAGGTTCAAAAATAGGATGTACATACCAAATTTGTCTGATTTAAAGTTAAGAATTCTAGAAAAATTGCACAAAAATCCATACGTTGGTCATCCAAGATACCAGAAAATGGTAACAAATTTGAGAAAATTGTTTTTTTGCGTAACATGAAAGGTGAGACAACTGAATCTTATCCAAATTCCTAGATTGTCAACAAGTGAAGGGTGAACATCAACATCCAGCCGACCTTCTACAACCTCTACCTATACCAGAATTGAAGTGGGAGATTATCTCACTGGACTTCATCACAGGTTTTCCTAAAACACAAAAGAAGAATGATTCAATTATGGTAGTGATTAATAAACTTAGTAAGTCTGCACATTTTATACCTGTGAAATCTACTTATAAAGTAATTAACATCACTGAAATATTTATGAAGGAAATATTTAGATTGCATGGAATTCCTAAAATGGCGATTTTGGATAGAGATGTAAAATTTACATCAACGTTTTGGAAAGAATTGTTTGCAGGGTTGGATACTAAGATGAATTTCATCACAAGATACCATCTACAAATGGATGGGCATACTAAACAAACAAATCAGATTGTGGAAGACATGTTATGAATGTATGTAAGAATAAAACCAACTAAGTGGGAGGAATACCTACACTTAGTGGAATTTGCTTACAATAATGGTTATCATATGTCATCTAAGATGAGTCCCTTTGAAGCATTGTACAAAAGAAAATGTACAACTCCGATTAGTTAGGATAATCTTGTTGAAAAAATTATGATGGTACCAGAAATGCTCCAGGAAATGGAGAGAATGGTAAGAAAGGAACAACATAATTTAAAAGAGGCACAAGACATACATAAAAGCTACACATATTTGAAAAGGAGACACCAAGAATTTCAAGTTGGGGACCATGTATATTTGAAATTCAAAGCAAGGAGAAGCTCTCTAAAGCTAGGAAACTATTCAAAGTTGGTGCCCAGGTTTTGTGGCCCTTTCAAGATATTGGCTCAAATTGGACCCGTGGCATATCAACTTGCACATCCTGCAAATTTAAAAGTTCATATTGTTTTTCATGTTTCTTTGTTGAAAAAGTATATTCATGATCCTACTCACATCATTGATTGGAACATGGTGCAGGTGGAACCAGAAGGTGAGTTCCAAGTGGAACCTCTACGCATTCTAGACATGAAAGAAACAATACTACGGAATAGAGCCATTGCCCAGGTAAAAGTGAAATGGAAGCACTTTAGTCTTGAGGAGGCAACTTGGGAATTGGAGGAAGATTTGTAGAAATCTTATCCAACCCTATTCCGAGAGAGGAATGAACACTGAGGACAGTGTTGTACTTAAGGGGGAGAGGATGTAATATCCCCCAAAATAATTAATTATTAAAGTCTAAGTGTACTTGGGAATAAATTTATGATTTTTGGCAAATTTGAATTTGGAAATTATTTTCCATTTATGGCAAATCCGAATTTCAAATTTCATTATTGTAATTAATTATTTATGACTGTAGGGAAAGGATGATTTTCCCAATTAACTTTTTGATTGTGACACATGTAAAAGAAAAACCTTTTTATATATTAAATGATGGAAGACAAATGGAACAACTAGGTTGAAAACAATTGACCATGACTCCATGAGTGGGGAAGATATTTGAGTTGCCTCAAGGATGATTTTTACAAGTGTTAAATGAGGAATTTGACCACTAGTAGCCCCTAAAAATTAGGGATTTGTAAAGATGTGAAAATTCCCAAGGAGGGAAGGAAATACCTAGGAACAAGATGCACATAAATACAACATATGGAGGAGGTAGGACATTGCTTAGTATGTTGGAGGAAGGAAAATACTTGTTGTTATGAACATTGTTTAATGTGAGGCAAGGGAATTTCTGATCTGTGGAAGAGAATTGTAGAAAAGGAGGATCACTCAAAATTTTCCCTTATCGACTCATGGTCAGGCTAGGAGGTGAACAAAGCGAATAAACTGGTTGTCCTGTTCTACAGTTGGGTGGAATGTGGTTGTTCCATTTGTGTTCGAGCATCATATTTAGATATGTACCTGGACCTGTTTTCTTGTTAATATTCTGTTGATTATTAGATGTCAGAAAAGAGATAGTTTATGTGATGATTGTTTATACATATATACATAGTTGTACAAATATATACATATGTGTAATCATGCATAAGGAAAAACAAGAATATTGTTGTAGGTCCGTAAAGATCATTTAGTAGGATTATGCTTGTACATATATAACTGTGTGTGTGTGTGTGTGTGTGTGTGTGTGTGTGTGTGTGTGTGTGTGTGTGTGTGTGTGTGTGTCTATATATGTATGTATATATATATATATTCAAGATTCAAAGAAATAGAATTGCTACTGTATTTATAATAACCATTGAATTGGATGTAGATATATATGCAAAACTATTGTTTTAGATTCTGTACAAGTTTCATGAGAAATAGATGGAACAACTAGCACTCCTCCTTTATGCAAATTTACATATTTTGTATGTTTATAATCCATAGACAAATAGTGATTCAATAGTCTACAAATACATGCGACATCAACTATTATAGTAATTGAATCTTGTTCAGAATGGTGCTTATTTTACAACTTGTATATTCAATTAAAAATAAATTACAAACATTCTGTGTAGCCATGAAACCATGGTTCAAATTTATTGAGTACCCTAGGGAAAGGACTCCTTTACCACTGATAGACAAAATCTGAGAAGTTTTGTATAAAATGACAAGATCGGAACTCGACTACCTTTTTCGAACAAGGAGGCTCTCCTTGATTCTTTTCCTTCGAACGACATAAACCTGCAGAGATAAAGGGGTAGGGTTTAGCAAATTATACTATCCATTAAAATGGAATTTACTTATAAGAACTGAGATAAATAATTACATATCTTGAACTCGATGAAGTACAAATTCACCATGGGAACTTGTGCGATGACTGTCCATGACCAAAGGAGGGAGTTGGGTCCATAATGTCGCTGATGGGTACCCTCGCAAAAATAAAATCAGGGCCCCATCATTAATTGATGAAATCTGAGTATAATGATTTTAAGTACAGAATGAAAGCTATGATTTATAACAGAAAGAATTTAAAATACAAGTTATAAATCACCCAGGAATACATAAGAATATGCAAGTTATGATTCATAACATTGATAAAGAAGTTATACGAGTTATAAATTGCACAGTGTGAAATAAGTAAAACATAGCACAATTGCGTAACCTCGAGAGGGTAAAGCAATGCCTTTGCTTTCCTATATATCAAACTACAACTTACAGATATTTAGAATAACTCACATAGCGTAGAGTCGTGGATTCAACAAAGGGTAACAATGCCTTTTATTATACATAAAGTGTAGGTTTTACGACTTTTTCAGTGTTGTATAAGTATATGAAACGCAAAGGATTTAAGCTGAAAGTCTCACAGGATTAGTTATGAATTTCACATATAGGTAAGAAACCCTTTTTGCATACACAGAGAATAATATTATGAGTATGCACATTGTAAAATCAAGGAAAAATAATTTACAAATTCAAAGGCATTAAAATAGAGTACGAGAAAGGTTCTACTTTACTTCTCTATGTAAACTTCTCTATGTAAACTAAAGTAATTTACATTGTAACTATTTAAACAAAGAGGGAAATTAAGAGTGGAGTGAGGTTTATATATGTAATTATGCCATATAAAAATACCATATGAATTGACGGATAAAAGGCTGATGTTATGCTACATTTGTATATTAGTCCTTGCCTATTCAAAACATAGAAGGTGAAATCATGAATCAGAAGGGGGAAATCGCCCAATTTCATTCTCTTTTAACAATACAAAATGTATTTTCCAAGCAGAAGAAGTATTCGTTACCTATATATATTTTTGTATGGAGCTTAGAGGTTGAATCATAAAACATAATATTTATTATTTTACACACAAAATGCAAATTGCGAATTAACCCTAGAATGAATGAGTGGCATACTTTCTCACGAAGCTACACTG
>ML787367.1:224744-244237 GCA_009831015.1 Picea engelmannii
ATATATATATATATATATATATATATATATATATATATATATATATATATATATATATATATATATTATTCATTGTGTGACTAAATAATATATCGAATCATGGATTTTTTTCATGGTCCTATTACAGTGGTATCAAAGCCATAGTTGAGTGATTTAAAAAAATAAACCCATGTTCTAGTTTGTTTGTAGGAAAATTCCTTGTTCATTGACTGTGTGAATTAGTTAATTTTGTTTTCTATGTGAAAGGTTGAGACCATCATATCATCAAACGAATCCAATATACAATTATGATTTGACATGATGGAATGGAATGATCAAATGGTAAATTGTATTCACCATTGATTTAATTCAAAATTAGCGGTTTAATCCCATTTACAAGGGACAATACATAGTTTTTATGAGGTTCAAACCACAGTGGTTTAAAGTCCATTACACACAAAGTAAGATTTGAACTTGATTATATAGTCAATTAAAATGCATTTCTTAATTTCAATAGTGGGAATTGTGCTTTCTGCTAAGGAAAATTATCAGGAGTGGTTCGGAAAAATGATTTTTCTTTATTTATTTTTAATGACATGTTGGATGATATTTTTGAATCAAAAGATGAAATAAAATATGATAGTGAGTTAGAGGAACCTACAAATGATAAGGAGATTGAAATATGGAATATTAAAGACAAAATTACGTATTCTCTAATTTCCTCCTCTGTCAGTGAAGAGGTAAGCAAGCATATAATTTCCTATAAAACTTATTTTTCATCATTAAAGAAACTGAAATATATTTATGATTGTCATTCATAAATTGAAATTGTTCAACTCTTAATGAAGTTATTAAATTTAGAGATGAAGGATAATGATCCAATGAAGCTAGCATAAAAAATTATAGCTCTCTATCAAGATATGGAGGCCACTTGTGTAAAGGTTGATTTGCGACTCACTTCTTTCATTAAAGCTCTTTACCCTACCTATTCACACTATCTTGAATCTCTTCAAGCTAGTGAAAAGATGAAATACATGACCTTTTATAAACTTGTAGATAAAATTGTAGAGAGAGAAAAATCCTTTGGGTGGAAGGAGTCACTTCACAATGATGAGAGTCTATGTCTTGCACATCAAGGGAAGAATTTTAATGATGAAGCTACTAGACATGAAACTAGAAGCATAGGTCGTGGTAGAAAACAATTTATATCTAGGGGGGTGAAAATTATCAAGGTGACAGACAACATTATCAACAACAACACCATCATAGAGACAAGCAATCTATACCATGCTATAGATGTGGAAAAGTGGGTCATACTTCCAATGATTATGGAACTCCTTGGGAGAAGACTCGTTAAAAGAAAGAGAAAACAAAATACCAAGATAAGAAATGACCAGACAAAGGTATCCCACATGAATTTGCACATTATGTTGTAGCACATTGTAATATTGGCATTGAAGAAGTTTTTAGTACATCATTTTCTTCTTGGAATGACGCTTGGTTGTTAGATACTAGAGCCACATTCCATCTGACATTTAGAAAATACTTATTTGAGACATTCAATGATCAAATTCATGGAGTAGTTTACTTTGTAGACAATTCTCAGTTAAAAACTTTAGGAATTGTATCATTTAGACTTAAATTACCAGAATTTGTTGATTATATACTCCATAATGTTATTTATCTTCTCCAATTAAAGAGAAATTTAATTTCTCTTGTCCATATAAGATAACAAGGTAATTCAGTACATATGTTTGATTGCATCAGTGAGATTAGAAGGGCTTCATATCATGTGGTTTTCATGACTGGAGTGGAGGATGACAAGCTTTTAAAGATGAAAGTTACATCTTTTAATGCCCACAATTCTATGAATTTGGCTCAGGAAAGTGGTAATTTGTCTTCCAGCTTGTTCTGGCATGCTCGATTTGGTCACATTAATTATTATAGTCTCATACTTATGAAGAAGAAAGGAATTCAAGGGCTTCCTACAATTCTATGACAACTTTCCCAATGTGATGTTTGTATTCTAGGCAAGCACAGTAAACAAAATTTTCATGAATCTATGTCTTGAGTTTCTAGAAAGCTCGACCTTATTCATTCAGATCTGTTTGCACCCATGTGTGTTGCATCAACAAATGGAAACAAATTTTTTAATGATTTTTCTTGATGACTATATAAGTATGTGCTGGGTTTATTTATTAAAAGTTAAATCTCAAGATTTTGATACATTCAGAAATTTTCATTTGTGGATTAAAAATGAAACTCAACTCAATATTAAAGCCCTTGGAACTAATAATGGTTGTGAGTACACAACTAACGATTTTAAAAAATATTTGCAGGACAATGGTATTAAACATCAGACCATTGTTCCTTATAATTCACAACATAATGGTATGGCAGAACGCATGAATAGGACTTTGTTGAATATGATCAAATCATTGATGTTTTTTAAGAATTTTAAATTAATGTTTTGGGGAGAGTCAATTATTTGTGTTGTCTACATTAGGAATAAAAGTCCTTATGATACACTTTAAAACAAAACTCCTTATGAAATGTGCCATGTTCATCGTCTAGTTGTCAATCTTTTAAGATATTTTGGCTCCATCAGTTATGCTTTGATTCCTGAACAACAAAGAAATAACTTGGAAGCAAGAAGTATAAAGTGTATACTTCCGGGATATTCTAATACTTCAAAAGATTATAGACTGTATGATGAAGCAAACATAAATTTTATTTTTTCTAGATATGTTATATTTCTTGAATTTGACAAATATGCACTCAATGTTGACAAAAGACTTGCTCATATTGATAGATTTAACTCTAAAAAATTCTATCATGAATGGGATAATGAACTTCCAAATATTAAAGGGGGGATTCTTGTTCGAAATCAATATTTGAAATTTCCTTTCACAACAACAACTTCCTCTTCTTCTCCTTCTCCATTAGAGAATGAGGATAATTTTAATGACAATATAGATTCTAAAGAATCAGAACCATCTCTTGAAGAACCTATTCTTGAATGTATTTCAAAGACTCTTGAAACTGAGAAAACACCGCAAAAACTAGTACATAGATCAACATGGATTAGTACAATTCCAAGAAGGTATAATGAATTTGTCACACTTGTTTATCATACACATGAACTTGGAAAAATAGGGACAATAAGTTCTTCTAGAAATAATGAAGAAAATGTAGGGGATGTGATCCAAAAGGGATCCAGAGAAGGCTAAGAAAATCTCAAAACTCATAGAGGCAAATCAGAACGCTCATAATGGCTCTAGTAGATAGAGAATAGGAAAAAATTCAAATTTCCCAAAACTCAGTGAAAACGACATGATCGCGTCGCAAGATTTCTAACGACGTGAACAACTCGTCAAAGGGAGTTACGAATTGAGATATATACACGGTCAAATTTTGGTCAACCTTGCCCAGTCAATAGGGGATGAGTCAACTTCCGTACTATTGACGTCAACATACATATAGATGATGTCAGCATTCATACAACGCACGTGGTAGGAGAAGGGAAGTGAGACATGGTATGATGACATCAACATGATGACATGGAAGCATTAGAGGCTACCACATCTCACCCGATTATTGGATTTTCAGACCAATCCATGGAGCATTCGGATCGTGCCACATGGTAGTCCATATAGTCTGTACGACTGACGTGGCATGATGACATGGCATGATGAATTGGAAGGGGGAAGCGTGGTCCAATGAAATTCCACCACGTGGCCCAATCAGGGGATGCCACGTGGTAGGTGGGAAACGCCCAAGGACAACCCATGAACGAATTTTGAAAACAAAAAATGGCGGGTCCGCTAAATATGATGAACCATGCCAACTTTGGAAAACAAGTTGAAAGAGATTCCAGAGACACTGCTAAAGTTATCGAATAGATAAATATGTATTGCAAATATATATAACAAACACACCACAAATGGAGTCCATGGGATTTGACCCTGAAACCTCTAACTAAGCCCAAGCCTTAATACATATTCCCATGATCGCTATGTCGCGGGTACCACTTGGTACAATCCACCCACATTTATTATTAAAAGGTGCATTCTGCCCAACTACAGAAGATAGGCACGGACCGAATGACCTACGAGCACAAATTTCAAGGTGGTACAGTCATTATTGCAGGTTGGAGAGGGCACAAAAATTGAGACAAAGTTCTTATTCGACTTGGGAGTGTCAGAGTCAGATCAAGGCATGGAGATAGTCAGTTTTTGGTAATTTGACACCAAAAACTGAATGGTGTTGTTTATTTTCTTATCTGAGCATTATTTCTGCAGCTTGATTTCAGAATGAGGTATACTTATGTATTTTTCCAAATTCTTTTGCTGAGTTAATGAAAGAGCCTACCCATTTCAGAGCATTACCCGAAAACGTAGTCCACTAGGGATGAACTCCATTATCAATTTTTTGTTTTCATATCTAATGCTTATGTCTCTTAATTCTTGATTTTTCCCTTCTTTAATGGTGCACTTTAATTTATGTTCATTTAATGCAGTTCTTTATAAGTCACGATGAAAAGATCCTAGATCCTGTTGGTATCAGAACAGTCATCTTTGAATTGAATTGTTGAGTTTGAATACTTAATAGTGCCAAGAATAAGCACGGTGAAGGAACTCTTAATAATTTCAATCCTGAAGTTGGTCGTGCATCAAGAAGGAAGAAAATGGCAGAAGAGGACAAGTGTGATGAATGGGAGAAAAAATTTCACATGGTATTTTACTGCATGTCAGAAATGGTCGAATGAATGTATGGAGATTATGAGAAGAGGATGAAGAAGAAAGGGAATAAAAAGGAAGCACAAGCAGATGATGATGCTTCGATAAACCAAGGGGCTAGAGGAGATCCTCTTGAGCCTCTATCTTCACCTTCGATTTCTAGTTCTTATTCCTATGAGCATTCTCATCATTCTCATCATTCTATCCATAAAGCCTCTTTTAAGAAACCATTATTAAAGCTTGATGTAAAATTTTCTTTACGTGTGTTTAATGGAGATGCTAATCCCAAAAATCTAGATAATTGGATCCGACAGGTTGAAGTGTATTGTCGTGTCCAACATATTGATGAAGAGGAGTTTAAAGTGCAACTCACTTCTCTTCAGTTGGAAATAACCGCTCTTGTATGGTGGGAGAGAAAGCTTCAGGACAACAATAAGTGTGGTAATATTCTTTCCTCATGGTCGGAATTTAAATCAGCGATAAGGAAACAATTGTTTCCATTAGGGTATTTACATAAAACAATGATGGAATAGAAAACTTTAAGGAAAAGTAAAGGTCAAAATGTACAAAGTTTCATAGAAGAATTTAGGAAGAAAGCTATTGCATTGAACATTCCTTTGGAATCTTATAAAACTTTAATGAAGTATATTGGCACACTTCAAATTTATATTCATCATAGTTTTCTCTTGTTTAAACCCACTAGTCTTGACGAAGTTTGTGTGCAAGCCACTCACCATGAGAATAGGGGAAAACAAGTTCAAGAATATCCCACAAAGAAACCTTCCAATTTCCCACAAAAGAATTTTAAGAAGTTTAAAAGGAATGACAAGAAGACCTCTATAGTGACAAGAGAAGGAGGACAACCATCTTGCACTCATTTCAAGAAGAGAGGCCATGATGAAGAACATTGTTGGAAACTACATGCAGAAAATAAACCAAAATAGTTTGGTGGAAAGGGGAAGACAATGATCAATGCTATAGTGCAACAAGATCTTGGTTCCAATTCAAGAGATGAAGGAAAGATCACAGTGGTTAGAGTACAAGGTAAACATTCTCTTCATGCTAATTATAGTTCCAATGATGAATCTCATGTTGATGAATGAAGGAGGAATGAGTTATTTCATATAAGAGTTGTATCTAAACATACTAAGATAGATACATTATTTGATCTGGGTTCCCAAGTAAACTTAATATCTGAAGCACCTTTCAAGAAGATGGGTCTTGAAACTAAACCACATCCAAAGCCTTATCCTCTTGGTTGGATATGTGATAAAGAAAACTTAATGTCACCAAAGAATGTAGGATTATATTTTCTATTTCTTCAAAGTTGATTGATGAAGTGGATTTGGATGTTGTACCACTTGATATATGTGGCTCAGTGTTGGGAATTCCTTATCTTTATGATAGAAAAGAAGTGTTCTTTTGTCATGAGAAAAAATAACACCTTACTAAAGGGGGAGTGGAATATATTGTTAGAGCTCACAACATGAGGGTAAATACAACACTTGTTAGTGCAGGGAAAATGAAAAGACTCATAAACACTAATAAAATATATGTACTCATGGTCGTCAGAGAGAAATATGTCGGGACATCCGACGCTTTCCAAGGGTGTGACCCATATCATAAGAAGGAATTAATGAATATTTTTTCTAAGTATGATGATATTTTTCAGGAACTAGATGGATTACCTACTAAGAGGGAAATCCAACACGAGATACATCTTCAGCAGGATTCTCCTCTTCATAATATGGGCATGTACAGGATGTCAGTTGTGGAAATGAAAGGAATCAAGAAGCAGATGCAGGGCTTACTAGATCAAGGGGTCATCAGGCCCAGTTCATCTCCTTTTGTTTCTTTGATTATGATGGTTCCAAATAAATATGGCACATCGTGAATGTGTGTCGATTATCGAGCTTTAAATAAAATCACAGTGAAAAATCGATACCCTCTTCCTCGTATAGATGATTTACTTGATCAATTGAAGAATGTTGTTTATTTCACTAAGTTGGATTTGTGCAGTGGATATCATCAAATCAGAGTCGTACAATAGGATTCATGAAAAACTTCCTTTAAAACCAAACAAAGATTGTTTGAGTACTTATTTATGTCGTTTAGGCTTTGTAGTGCTCCGACAACTTTCATGCGTGTGATGAATGATGTATTCAAGCCTTTCCTAGATGACTTTGTGATTGTATATTTAGACTAAATTCTTGTTTTAAGCGGGACTTGGGATAAGCATGTGAGGCATGTAAAGAAAGTATTGGATAATTTGCAAAGGGCAATGTTGTATGTAAAAATTTCTAAATTTGAATTTTTCAAGACTGCACTTGTGTACTTAGGTCATATTGTAGGAGGAGGAAAATTGAGAATTGATCCTTCCAAAATTGATGTAATTGTAGAATGGCCTGAGCCAAAGAGTGTAACCAAATTTCGAAGCTTCTTAGGTGAAGTCCTATATTGGAGGAGATTCATTCCCAACTTCTCCTTTATAGCAGCTCCTTTGCATGCCTTAATCAGTGTGAAGAACATTTTCTAGTGGGAAGGAAAGAAACAAAAATCTTTCAACATTTTGAAGGAGATGATCAGTACCACACCATTATTAGCACTACTGAATCTTCAACAAAGTTTTGAGATCGATACTTGATTGAAGAAGACCCCCTGCCCTTGGGCCAAGATCCACACAGGATCAATATTCTTCAAATCCACATAACTAAAATAGTTCTTTCGGGCCCTCACTAGAACCCCATGAATCTGATCCACAGGTCCTTCGAAAACCCCACCTGTGTGAACAAGCACTAGGTGTGAGCTTCACCTCCATGTGACCACGACATTGTGGCTATATCGGGATTTTTGTAACCGTGATTTTGAAACGTAGCGGCCCAAATCACTGGTCACCCCATTCCCCGAATTCCCGAAATGGGCTCGGATATTTTTGGGATTTCGCGAACCGAGAGTTCATGATGCAGTGAATCCAAAATGTCACCTCCTCTGCTTCTCGAAACCTGAAATGTTGAAATGTCGAAACGGGATCAATGACTCTAGCTCGTGCTATTTCCTCTTAATGTTTTTTGGGCTTCACAATTTTCGCGAGTCAGGACTCCACATCTCCCGATTCCTGGCCTCTCGACCACCCGGGTCCCGAAATGCTGAAATCTACCCGACCACGGTTCACTTTTTTGGGATTTCGACATTCACGATACCCCAATTCCGGCTACAGACAGTTCTTGGCGCTTCGATCTCCTGGACCCTGAAATGCCAAAATGCTGAAATGGCTACTTCCTCTGGGACGACACCCTGCTCCAAGAACACATCCCATTTCGCTACTTTGGGGTTTCAATGCAAAGTGCCCCATATCCTTCTCTTCGAGATTGCCAAAATTCTCAACCCTGAAATACCAAAATGAAGAAATGATAATAGGCACTCAACCTTAACCTTCTCACAGATCTGTGAGATCCGATGGTCCACGGGATTTTTGGCACTTCTCCATGAAGTGTCTCCACCATCTGTTTAAGCTCTTCTCCTGTTGTTTGGACATGAAACTTGAATTTCCATATCTCGCCTCTCCAACTGATCTAATGAAAACTATTCTTTACCTTGAGCATGGCCTTCTTCTTTTCCCTTGGAAGATTTTCTAAAGTTTCAAAGGCCTCAACCTTTGCTTCCTCTACAAGATCATTTCCCTTGAATATCGCCTGCGTTCTAGGGATGTTATCCCTCCTAAGCTTTGTTCACTCTGAAACCTCAAAAGGTTTCACGACCTCTGCACTCCTTGTAGGGTCCCTACGCACAACTATGCTATCCGTCCTGAGCTGTATTTCCCCAAGCCTCTAGGGGACTCACCCTTCTATGTCCTCAAAGGGAAATCTGGTGTCCTCCTGGTGACCTTCTGCTCAATCCCTCCTCATCGATCTTAATAGAGTATTTAGTAACTCTGTAAGTGTCTCTCCTTGACACTTCTCTTATCTTAGGACTCGAAAAGAGTCCTTTTGTGCACTCTATGCAACTACTCAATGTCCTCCTGGAAGAGTTCTCTAGAATCCTCGGTGACTCTGTCTTCTGTGAACCCAAAATAGAGCTCCTCCTATGCACTGCTTGCACTCGCTCGATGCCCTCCTCACAGATATCTACAGAACCTTCATTGATTTTGTTATCTCTGCACGGTCTTACCTCCAAGGTGTTCAACAACCTTGAGGTTTCTTCCTAGGTCTAATACTTCCTCTGGTGCACCCTCCTGACACAACTTTGTCCAAATTCCATAGAATTCAGAAGTGCACTCTATGCACTAGCTCAATGCATCCTGTGCATTTGCTAAATGCCCTCCTCCAGAGCCTTTACATAATCCTCAATAATTTTGCTTCTCCTCTCTATGCTCTCATGTACATAGTTCTTCCTTCAAGGTGTTCAACAACCTTGAGGCTTCCTCCTTGATTCAATGAATTCAGCTAGTACGCCCTCCTGGCACATCTTTGTCTGAAATTCCGCAGAATTCATAAGTGCACTCTTGCACTGATTTTTAGAGACTGTAGTACTCTGTCATGCACTCTTTCATGACACCACAAAGCACCCAAACCTGAAAATCAAAGAACTCAACAGATAGGGAAATCTATCTATCCCTGCAAATCCACATCTAACATACATCAATAGTATATCATCAACACATAGAGACGTTCATTCATGACCTAATAAACACATGAACAACAACATGCAGGAAAAGATGCTCTGTTTGTATTAATCAAGAATGCTTGATTACAATGTGTTCGAGCTCGAACTGCAACAGAGTCTCGTCTCTCCTCTCCTATCCAACCTATTCTCTCTATTCTTCTCTACCTTCTACTTTTTTGAAAACAAAAGAAGATGTTTTTACAAAAGGGGGCTCCTCGAGCGCTTCCCTCCATCCTCACCAACTCTCATTAATTTACATTCAATTACATTGAATGGTTATCTAGTCTGAATCAGATCTAGATCTCAACATTAAAACCATTTAAGGAAACCTTTATCTAAAGCCTGCGCTCATGCATGGCTTTTGGCTCTACCAACCTTAGAACATTTAATACAATTTTCAAATTTTGAAAAACAATAGGTCTGTGCCTCTCTCCTTCCATTGAATGTGCGCTTGATGTGCTGGATGGCTGGTGCATAGTTGGCTTGGAGTGATGCTCCTACATCATACTCCTCTGCTATGAAAAAAACATGATCTCCTGCTCATGAGCTTCCCAGCATGGGTGTCAAAATCCCCCTAGATTCCAAGCAGATCTTTGGAGTTGTCGATCCGCTCCACCGCTTCGCTGTTACTGTTTCTTCTACTGCCCTGCTACTATGGCATGTTCTCCTCTGCTTAGCTTCACTTTGTTGACTTCTTCTACTGATCTGATCATTAGCCTTATGACCTCCTCAATTATCTCGTCCAGCTGCTCCAATGGTTGGCTCTCCTTTTGAAGCCTACTCCACTGCACTTCTTCCCTACAAATGGGTAGATCAACTAGATCTCCCATGCCATATTCTTCCTCTGTGGCCTCAACTTGCCATCTTGCTACAAAATTCAGCTCTGCAGTCTTATCTTATTGACTGATCTGTTGTTCAGTCATTTTCTCTAACAAATTTTCTTCTGCCATTTCTCCTTGTGTTGGTTGAATTCCATCTTCCTCCAGCTGCTCCTCAAACTAGAATTTTTCTTCATCTACTGCTGCATGCCTCGACATTGTAGTCATCATCAACTGTTCAGCTCCCTAGCTAAAATTTTTAATAAATTCCTTGGAATTCTCCTCTACTAACACCTGCATGATTGTCTTCTATCGGCAGTCATCTACTGGTTCTAGATGGTTCAACCAATCCTCCAACATTTCTAACTCCTTCTCCCATGGAGTGAGCATCTCAACTATGTGCTCCTCTTCTTTTCCTTGGGTAGCTTCTGATATCTTCTCCTTTATCATGACAATCTATGATGGTTGTCCTTCTATTGCTATACCCACAACATCTCCCCTGACCTCGTCTTGGCTGCTTGGTAGGAATATCTGAATTCCTCCAATGATCAAGAGATTCCTCTGATCCTTCTCTATCAACTCCTCTTGTTGATACAAACTCACCTCTGAGTTCATTTTCTCTCCCTTGCCCACCTGGCAATATGGAGTTTCTCCTCTTCCTCTGTCCACCTGGCAGTCTATGAGATCAACCAATCCCATCTCAGTGCCTTCCTGTCAATTTGAACTTTCAACACCGCCTTCCTAGCTGTATACGAGACCTTCACTTGAAATCTTTCTGTTTCCCACCTGGAAATTTGAAAGTCCATCTCTGCCCACTTGGCAATATATGATATCTCTGCTCAATCTCTCCTCTTCATCATCACTGAGATTTCTCCCAGCTTTTGGTTCATAGGCATGAACCATCCCCTGTTCATCTCTGAGGCGTTCAACATGCCTAAGCCATCCTATTAACAACCTTTTCTATTTTTTGGCCAACAATTTCTTGACTAGCCACTTTTATTTCCTCCTCAGAGGCCATTCATACACCCAATGTGTCTTTGCATTCTGCTGCACCAGCAGTGCAAGCTATTCCATTCTCACCCTCATCTCAGCGAGCTCTTTATCCATTTCATCTTTTCTCTGTTGCTAGTGGTTGTTCTTTCCACCTCATCCATGGCCTTCAATAGCCATCTTTTTGTTCCTGTCTGCCCTCCTGGCAAACTTGATGCTGTCACTCTACAACCGTAAGTACTTCATGCCTTTCCTACAGTCTTCCTGACTATCTATTGACTGTTGTGCACCTTGCAACAATCATCACAAAGTTTCAGCACTCTATCTTCCTTTTCCTCTAGCTCTCTCTACCTGCAATATAAAGACAAAAACAAGCTATGATACCACTTGATTGAAGCAGACCCCCTACCCTCAGGCCAAGATCCGCACAGGATCGATCTTCTTCGAATCCGCAGAACTGAAATAGTTCTTTCAGACCCTCAGTGGAACCCCACGAATCCAATCCACAAGTCCTTTGAAAACCCCATCTATGCGAAAAAGAACTAGGTACGAGCTTCACCTCCACACGACCATGACATTGTGGCTATATCAGGATTTCAGTAAATGGGAGTTTGAAACGCAGTGGACCAAACCACTGGTCACTCCATTCCCTGAATTCCTGAAATGGATCATGCCAAAATGGGTTCAAATCTTTTCGGGATTTCACGAACTGGGAGTTCACAATGTTGTGACTCCAAAATCTCGCCTCCTCTGCTTCCCAAACCCTGAAATGCTGAAATGCCAAAACAGGCTCAACGACTCTAGCTCATGCTATTTCCTCCGAATGTTTTCAGGGCTTCATGATTTTCATGAATTGGGACTCCACATCTCCCAACTCCTAGCCTCTTGACCACTCGGGTCCCGAAATTCCGAAATCTACCTGACCATGGTTCACTTTTTTGGGATTTCAAAATTTGCGATACCGCAATTCCAGATACAGATGGTTCTTGGTCCTTCAATATCTCGGACTCTGGAATGGCTACTTCCTCTGGGACCACACCCTGCTCCAAGAACATGTTGTGTTTCGTGACTTCGGGGTTTTCAATGCAAAGTGCCCCGGCTCCTTGTCATCGGTATTACCGAAATTTCAAACCCTAAAATACCGAAATGCCGAAATACTAAAAGGCATTCAGCCTTAACCTTCTCATAGATCTGTGAGATCTAACGGTCCACGGGATTTTTGGCACTTCTCCATGAAGCGTTTCCATTGTTTGTTTCAGCTCTTCTCCTGTTGTTTGGACATGAAACTCGATGGTGCAGATCTCACCTCTCTAGCTGATCTAACGGCAGCTGTGATCTACCTTGAGCATGGCCTTCTTCCTTTCCCTTGGAAGATTTTATGAAGTTTTAAAGGCCTCAACCTTTTCTTCCTCTGCGAGCTCAATTCCCTTGGATATCGCTTGCATTCTAGGAATGTTACCCCTCCTGAGTTTTGTTCACTTTGAAGCCTCAAAATGTTTCATGACCTCTGCACTCTTTGCAAGGTCCCTATGCACAACTGTGCTATCCGTCCTGAGATTTATTTACCCGATCCTCTAGGGGACTCTCCCTTCTATTTCCTTAAAGGGAAATCTGGTGTCCTCTTGATGAAATTTTTCTCAAGCCCTCCTTACTAAGCTTAACAGAGTATTCAGTAACTCTGTAAGTGTCTCTACTTGACACTTCTCTTATGTCAGGACTCGAAAAGAGTCCTTCTGTGCACTCTATGCAACTACTCAATGCCCTCCTGACAGAGTTCTCCAGAATCCTCAGTGACTTTGTCTTCTCTAAACTCGAAATAGAGCTCCTCCTATGCACTCCTTGCACTCACTCGATGGCCTCTTGGAAGATCTCTACAGAACCTTTAGTGATTATGTTATCTCTGCGCCTTCCTCTGCACAGTCTTACCTCCAAGGTGTTCAACAACCTTGAGGTTTCTCCCTGGGTCTAATACTTCCTTTGGTGCACCCTCCTGGCACAACTCTGTCCAAATTCCATATAATTCATAAGTGCACTCTATGCACTGGCTCATTGCATCCTATGCATTTTCTCAATTCCCTCCTGGCAGAGCCTTTACAGAATCCTCACCAATTCTGCTTCTCCTCTCTATGCTCTCCTCTACACAATTCTTCCTTCAAGGTGTTCAACAACCTTGAGGCTTCCTCCTTGAGTCAATGACTTCAGCTGGTGTGCCCTCCAGGTACGTCTTTGTTTGAAATTCCGCAGAATTCAAAAGTGCACTCCTGCACTGGTTTTCAGAGACCGAAGTACTCTGTCATGCACTCTTGCATGAAACCACAAAGAACACAAACTTGAAAATCAAAGAACTCAACAGATAGTGAAATCTATCTATCCCTGCAAATGCACATCTAACATACATCTACAACATATCATCAACACATAGAGATGTTCATTCATGAACTCATAAACACATGAACAACAACATGCAAGAAAAACTGCTCTATTTGTATTAATCAAGAATACTTGATTACAATGTGTTCAAGCTCAAATTGTAATAGAGTCTCAACTCTCCTCTCCTATCCAACCTATTCTCTCTATTCTTCTCTTCCTTCTACTCTTCTGAAAACAAAAGAAGATGTTTTTACAAATGGGGCCTCCTCGAGCACTTCCCTCCATACTCACGAACTCTCATTAATTTACATTCAATTACATTGAATGGCTATCTAGTCTGAATCAGATCTAGATCTCAACCTTACAATCATTTAAGGAAACCTTTATCTAAAGCATGCACACATGCATGGATTTTGGCTCTACCAACCTTACAATATTTAATACAATTTTCAAATTTTGAAAAAAAAGAGGGTTGTGCCTCTCTTCTTCCATTGAATGCGCACTTGATGTGCTAGTTGGTTGGCATGTAGCTGGCTTGGAGCGATGCTTCTGCGTCAATACAGATGCCAGCGAAGTACGCCATGGGTGCAGTATTGATGCAATATCGTAAGTCTATCTGTTACCACTCTGAAACTTTTAACCAAGTTGTTTTTAACTATCCTACATATGATAAATAGTTATATGCATTAGTCCAAAGCATAAAGAAATGGAAGAACTTCTTTTTAGGGAAGGAAACAATCATACATACAGATCACCAATCATTACAGTATCTTCAAGCATGGACCATATTGCAAAAATATCGACGCTACACATGGATAGGTTTTCTACAACAATTTCATTTGGTAATCAAGTACAAAAAGGGTACAAGTAACAAGGTAGATGATATTCTTTATAGACCTCCTATTGTTTCTTCTATTATTTTGAATAATACTTCTTTATCTCATGATATCTATGTAGAACAATATGTCAGAGATGAAGAGTTTAAAGAAGTATATGCAAAGATAACTCGTGGTGCACAGGCAGAGAATTATTGTATGTAGGGAAAACTTCTCTACCATGATGGAAAACTATGTATTCCTGTAAGTGAACGAGTCCATGTAAAATGAAAAGATCACACTTCTCTTGTGTATGGTCATTTTGGGGTAGGAAAAACTATGGCTCATTTGTATAGGTTTTGTTATTGACTTCAAATGAAAGAAATTATAACTAAATATGTAAATCGGTGTGTGATGTGTACTAATTTTAAGCCCACTAATATAAAACTAGGGGTATACTCACCACTTCTTGTTCCATGCCATCCATGGGAAAGTGTCTCCATGGATTTTGTAAGGGGTTTACCAATGACAAGAGGGGGTCATGATTATTTTTATGTTGTAGTGGATAGGTTCAGCAAGATGTGTATCTTGATGCCATTTAAAAAGAAGATCACTACTAAGTAGACCGATAATCTATTCTTTCAACATGTTTGGGTTCACTTTGGATTACCCACATCCATCGTCTCAAATCGAGACACTCAATTCCTTGGGGACTTTTGGATTAGCTTGTGGAGAATGATGGAGACCAAATTGAAGAGGAGCACTTCTTTCCATCAACAGACTGACGGAAAGACATAGGTGGTAAACTGAACAATTGTACTTTTGCTTCAAGGATACTACAACAAGCATCCCAAGTTATGGGATGAATAGATACCCTATGTACAACATGCACACAACCGAGCTTTACATTCATCCACTCGGAGTTCACCTTTTGACACATGTTTTGGGTACCGACCAAAGGTTCCTTTGGAATTCATGTACGGGAGAGATGTTAATGTGAATGAAGAATGAACAGAGGAAGGAGCCCGCAAGTTCATCCAGAGGATCCAGTAGATACACCAGGCAGTTAGGGAACAATTTGATAAATGTCAAGCACAGTATAAATCTTGAAATGACAAGAACAAGGTTGGTCATCAGTTCTAGGTTGGAGACCATGTAGGGATTCACATAAGTAAGGAGAGATTGAAGGGTGAAGGCAAGAAACTCAAGCCCATTCATTATGGACCCTTCACTATCTTGGATAAAAGTGGTACCAATTCTTTTCGTCTGGATCTTCCACCTTATATGAAGATTTACTCAGTTGTGAATGTTGAGAAATTGAAGCATTTTGTGCCTCCCATGATCATGGATCAAGATGAGGAAGTTTCAATACCTTCAGTTGATGAGTTTTCACCTGATTATTTGGATGAGCTACAGGAAGATATCATCCTGGAAAGGAGAATGAGGACTTCACGCAGGGGCAATGTTGATTATCTTCGAGTAGGATTAAAAGGCACACATCCAAGCAAGGCAAAGTGGATCGAAAAGGACAAAGTGAGGGGACTCTTCCCTTACTTACCTGCTGATTGATGAAAGATTTTTATGGTCCAAAAATATCTCAGTGGGAAGATGTGATCCAAAAGGGATCAAGAGAAGGCTAAGAACAACTTAGAACTCACAGAGGCAACTTAGAATGGCTCCAGCAGACAGAGAAAGGGAAAAAATTCAAAGTTCCAAAAACTCAGTGAAAATGTCATTATCATAAGGAGCGCGTCATAATATTTCTAACGGTGCAAAAAACTCATCAAACAGAGTTACGAATTGAAATCTATTCACAGTCAAAGTTTGATAAACCTAGCCTAGTGAGCAGGGGATGAGTCAACATCCATACTAATGACATTAGCATCTATACGAATGATGTCAACATCCGTACAATACACTTGAAAGGAGAAGGGAAGTGACACATGGTATGCTAACATTAGCATGATCATGTGTCAGTACCATAGGCTTCCATGTGTCCCCCTGTTACTGGATTTTCAAACCGATCTACGGACCAATTCGATTGTGCCACATGTCAGTCTATATGATTGATGTGACGCATGGATGTGGTGTGTTGACTTGGTAGGGGGAAGCGTGCCCCAATGAAAGGCTGCCATGTGGCCCAATTAGGAGCTGCCATGTGGCAGGCAGGAAATGCCCAAGGACAACTCATGAACGATTTTTGAAAAGAAAAATTGGCGGGTCCGTCAAATCTCGTGTACCATGTCAACTTTGGAAAACATGTTGAAAGAGATTCTAGAGACACCACTAAAGTTAGCAGGCTGGTAAATATGTATTGCAAATATATATAACAAACACACCAAAAATAGAGTATGTGGGATTCGACCCCGGAACCTCCGCCTAAGCCTAAGCCTTAATACATCCGCCCATAACCACTACGTCGCAAGTAAGACTTGGTACAATATGCCCACATTTGTTATTAAAAGGTGCATTTTTCCCAGATACGGAAGAGAGGCACAAATTTGTGACCTATGGGCACAAATTTCGAGGCGGTACAGTCATTATTGCAGGTTGCAGAGGGCATGAAAACCGACACATAATTGTTCTTGGGCCGGAGAGTGCCAACGTCAGATCGAGGCATGGAGACAATCATTTTTGGGTAACTCGATGCCACGAATTCAGTGGTGCTATCTATTTTCTGATCTGTGCATTATTTCTGCAACTTGATTTTAGAATGAGGTATACTTATGTATTTTGCCAAATTATTTTGCTGAGTTAATGAAATAGCCTACCCATTTGAGAGCAGGACCCGAAGATGTAGTCCACCAGGGATGAACTCCATTATCAAGTTTTTGTGTTCAGATATGATGCTTATGTCTCTTCATTCTTGATTTTTCCCTTCTTTAATGGTTCACTTTAGTTTATGCTCATTTAATGCAATTCCTTATAAGTCACGATGAAAAGATCTCAAATCAGGATGTTACTTCAATCTCAAGTAAAATTTCTCATAGTTCATATGATTGTGAATGAAACTTATATTTTTTTGATGAACTTGGTTCCTTTCAAGAAGAAACAACTAGTGATGCATGAAGAAGTGAAATGCAGAGAGAGCATGATGCTCTCATAAAAAATGGAACTTGGAGGTTCCTGGACCCTCCATTCAGAGACAAACCTAATGCATACAAGTGGGTATATATGAACAAGTATAAATCTGATGGCTCACTTGAAAAACAAAAATCAATACTTGTAGCAAAAGGATATGCTCAGAAAGAAGGGGTTGACTACACAACATATTTTTTGTGTACCAAAAAATAAGGCACTATTCGAACTTTGTTTTCTTTAGCAACACAAAAACGATGGAAAATACATCATATGGATGCTAAGACCGCCTTATTGAATGGAGACTTGAAAGAATATGTCTATATGACTCAGCCTGAAGATTTTACTATCAAAGGTCAATAACATAAGGTGTGTAAAATGGTAAAATCTTTGTATGGCTTGAAGTAAGCACCACAAGCATGGTATGAAAAATTAACTAAGCACCTTCTCAAATTAAACTACCAGCATTTCAATCTAGATGATGCAACTCTATTTGTCAAGAAAGATGGTATATCAATTGTATATCTAGTTGTATATGTTGATAATTTGCTAATCTTGGGAAATAATTATGATTATATAGCATCCATTAAGAAAGAGATAAGGAAGGCTTTTGATATGTCTCATTTGGGCTTGCTTCATTATTACTTAGGAATTGAATTCACTCAAAATCCTAATTTCATTTTTATTTCTCAGAAGAAATACATTGGAGAGTGATTGTGTAGATTTGGAATGAAAGACTGTAATTTTGTTTCTACTCCAATGGAGAAAAGTCTGAATAATTTTTCTTTGAGTGAAGGAAATGCTTTTGAAGATGCAACCAAGTACAGATAGCTTGTTGGAAGTTTGGTTTATCTCACTACAACTCACCCTGATATTACCTTTGCAGTAGGAATTATTTCCATATTTATGGATTAATCCTGTGAAGGACACTGGGAAGCACCAAAACGAGTGCTCAAATATTTAAAAGGAACTCAAAATTTTGGTTTGAGATAAGAAAAGATACCAAACATTCATCTTATTGGATATTATGGTTCTGACTTTGATGGAGACAAAGAACTTGGGGTGTCTACTTTAGGTTATTTGATGTGTCTTGGATCAACAATTGTCACTTGGAGGTCAACAAAACAATCAGTTCATGTATATTCTACAACTGAAGAAGAATATGTAGCAGCAACTCAAGCCACAAAACAAATTGTGTGGCTCAGGAAAATCCTTGAAGACTTGCAGGAGAAACAATTGACTTCAACACCTCTACTTGTTGAAAACACATCTACAATTCAATTGGCCAAGAATCCCATATTTCATGATCGAACCAAGCATATCAACAACATATATCACTTGATTTAACATCATATTTAAGCTAAAACCATTCATGTGAGACATTGTTCCACTTCATAGAAAATCACAGATATCTTTACCAAATCCTTGGGACATGAAAAAGTTGAATGATTTCGAATGTTGAATGGAATCAAGGATGTCTCCTTGGATTAACGGGGTAATGTTGACTAATCCTTCAGGATCTTTGTAACTTTAGTTAACTAGAGGGTAGTTTTGGTAGTTTAAGACACCTACGAATTTCATAACTAATTTGTATATATATATATATATATATATATTATCATTGTGTTGATGAATAATATATTGATTCATTGAGTTTTTTCATGGGCCTATTACATAGACTCCCTAATTACAGTGAAATAAAGTATCGAAGTTATGGACTTGCATATTCACAGGAATATATAAAGTGTTTGAAGTGATTAAACATAAATTATAAAATGGAATGGAAAAGAAGAGAAACACTCTACTTGACTTATACTAACTTCAAAACGTTTCTCTTCAGTATGAATCACATCATGAGAGGGATATATGTGAAAATGAAATTTATCGAATAATTTCCACAAGGTTGCAATTGAATGGATTATTTTATGTTCAAATCTGGAAATTCTAACATCCAGACTAAAAGAACGCAACTTCCAATATGTTAAATGGAAAATTGTAACACTAGATTGGTTGATTTTAACTTTTAGGCTTTAGTGCATGGC
>ML787367.1:262996-293234 GCA_009831015.1 Picea engelmannii
AAAAAAAAAAAATGATAGAAATGATTGTATGTTTCTATTGGTTATATATATATATAAGTGGTTTTATATACATATATGTGTTCATGCATAAAGGAAGGAATGACTATCTTCCTATTGACCATTAAATTAGATGTATATTGAATCATTATTTCAAATCTGTACAAGTTCCATAAAGAATAGATAGAACAAATAACAATCCACATATATAATTACATATTCTTTATATTATCAATAACCATAGAAATACTGATTCAATAGTCTACAAATGTATGGAAAAGTAGCTGTTACATTCAATGAACCTCGTTCAAAAATAATTACAAAACAACATGTGTATTTAAATGATCATGGTTCAAATATTACAATGACCATAGGTCAAAGACTCCATTACGACTTGTAGACAAAATCTCTAAAGATTTCATAAGTATCTATGCCTAGATAAGAACTCAAATACCTTTCGAGCAAGAGATTTTCCTTGATCTGCTTCCCTCGTTTGTTTTACCCTACACAAGGAAAACAAACGATAGGTTTAGTAAACTATGCTAAGTAATTAATGAAAATCAAATCACCACTTGTGCTTGTGCAACAATCTGTCCATGATCCAAAGGGGGAGGAGTGGACCCAAAATCAGCTAATGGGTACCCTTGCAAAAGAAAACAAGGCCCTATCATTAATATAATGTAACTGTGAATAATGTCTTTGAATATATAGAGCATAAGTTATGATTCATACAGTGGTAAAGTAAATACACAAAGCACAATTACGAATCCCCACATAGGCTAACTAATGATTTTGTATACACATAGCATAAGTTATGATTTATACAGTGATAAAATAAATACACAGAACATAATTGTGAATCCCCACAGAAGGTAAATAATGTTTTTTGTATACACAGAGCATAAGTTATGATTTATACAGTGATAAAGTAGATAGACATAGCACACTTATGAATCCCCACATAGGGTAAATAATTCCTTTGTATAAATAGAGCATAAGTTATGATTTATATAGAGTTCAAATAAACACACAAAGTACAATTATGGATCCCCACATAGGGTAAACAATGATTTTGTATACATAGATCATAAGTTATGATTTATGTAGTGTAGTATAATTACATAGAGCGTAAATATACAATTTCTACAAAGGATTAATAATGCTATCTATAATTACATAGGGCACAATTACGAATCCCCCACAGAGAATAAGTAAGGCATTTGCATGCACAGAGAATGAATTATGATTTACATAATGTTAATATATATATTACACAGCGTAATCACGAATCCCCACAGAGGGTAAATAACACCTTTGCATACATAGAGAATGAATTACAATTTACAGAGGGATGATATATATTCTACACAGAAGGAGGTCATGAATCCCCACAATGGGTAAGGAATGTTTTTTCATACACAGAACATGAACTACACTCTACCGGGTTTTAATATATGTTACACAGCATAATCTTGGACCCCACCGAGCGTGAGTAATGTTTTTTATATACAGAGCATAAGGCACGATTTATAAAGTGTCAAGGTATTCTACACAGAGAGTAATTATGGATCCCCACAGGGGTAAATGACGCTACTATACACACAGAGCGTAAATTATGATCCCCACTGAGTGTTAACATAGTTTACATAGAACTTAGTTACGAAATCCCATGGAGGGATTTACAATACGATTTATAATTTCACACAGGACGAAACCGAAGAAAAATCCCACAGAGGTTTTATTCTACCTAAAATATATATGGAGGGATTTCCCACAAAGGGTTATGGAATATGTATATATGCGTAAATGGTAACCATGAAAATCCCTAAAGAGTTTGACAATAGATAATTCGGGAAGGAAACAAGCTAGGGTTCGACCCCTACAACATTTTGGGCCACAAAAGAACCGTAACAAGTATGGGTAGAAGAATAGAAGACACCCGAGGAAAAGGAAATAACCTCCAGACCCAAACCTTAAACACCGAGTAACAGAGAGAGATGGGGAATCTGCCTATTAGACCCCTCTTACATTACATCAACAGAGTATTCTTTCACAAAAAACATAAGCAACAATATTATCTTACTTACCTTGCTCATAAGAGGAACCATATATGTGTTGCCTCCTCCCATTTGGTTTACCAGAGTCAAGCTCCCAAGTCGTCGGACATGCAGAGTAGGGGCAAGGTTGGCATACAGAGTAAAGGGCATTTTCACGTTTCAGCGCAGAGACACATTGTTACAAGAGAAAAGGGAAAACAATGGACAGTTGTTACCTCGGGGTCTTGTTAGAGGAGTAACGCGATATGTATGCGCCAATACCTCTTCCATGTGAAACCATGGAGATGGTGATATTACATTGGACCCGGTGGCTGAAGTGTCAAGTCCAGGAGTTAGAGTTCAAGTCTCCATTAATGGATTAGCCAGGGGTGAAATGCCTATGGGACCCGAACTGACATCCTCCATTAAACAAATTCAAACCAATTTATTGTTCATTCGTATTTCGAGTCCGTTAGGGTTACAAACTTTATGCGTGTAATGGTATATGTTCTCTAGTCTAAGATAAGGGCATACCTCGTTATGGTTCCCAATAAGTTAATACTTACAATTAACAACAGGTATTGTTGGGGAATGTTTCTAGTGTTATGCTAATCTTGTAGCAATTTGTGTGTTAAACGATAGCTATGTCGTTAGGCTAAAATCTTATTTCGCGATAGTATCATGTATACTAAACGTTATGCAATACTATGGATAGGTTTAGTGTCATATATTAAATGATATATTTATGTTATGGATAGTGTTGTATATAGTATCCATGAAGTACATAATATGGTAAACAATATATGCATAGGTATGTTGATATGGATAGAGTTAAAGTTATGGTATCCATAGGCTAATTTATGTGATAAACTATTTATATATACCTATTGACATGAATAGTGTCAGCACTATGGAATCCATATGATTGTTTACATAGTAAACTATATGAATGTATGCCATTATCTAACTATATGAATGTATGCCATCATGGATAAGTTCTAATAGTTATGGATAGATTATATGATAGTCTTTAGTCTTCAGGTTATTACACACTGTAATTTTTGTACACTATAACTTAACACATAAATGGTAGATATCCTAAGGGCTATGATAACACTGGTTGCAATTGTACTAATTAAAAAATAAGTATAATATTCCAAATCCAATAGTGACGATAAATCTACTATGCTTACAATAAAGGAAATAAAAATGTGTTTTGATCAAATGTTGAAGAGTCAAGGAGTTTTAATGTCCCCTAACAAAAAAAAATATTTGAGAAATTTGGGGTACATTACATATGGTATCTGAGATGAAGGTTACAATACTTGGACCTCAGGGCAAGGCCAAATTATTTTAAGTTTTTATTTTTCTGTTAAGAAAAACTAACAAATATGTTTATTGTTACAAACAAAAAAAAATTGTTACAAACAAAAAAAAATATTTATCCTAAATCTATTACTAAAGAAAGACTAAGGAATTCTACGAGCTAATACTTGGACAAATGACCAAGGATGATCTAATAAATAAATTTCTAGAACTTTTGATATTTGTACCATATATCAAGGAAGCCAAAGTAAAGATACAACGATTCTTAAGTTGTCTACCACAGTCATACAAAGACGAAATTGATATTGACAATCCAGACTTCAAGCGAAGTATTTAGAAAGGCTTGTATGTGCTATGATCAGTACAAACATAGGTCTAAAATTCCCAATGCATGGAAGGACAAGAAACATGATAGAATGAATCAATGGAAGAAAGACTTCCAAGCAACACATTTCCGAAATATGGAAAAAGGTTTCCACAAGAAAGACTATCATTCCAACCTCGAGAATGTTCAAGGAGGAGGTAGTCCAGTTAATCTGGGAGTCAAGAAAGTTGGGGACAACCCTAGAGAACCATTAAAGTGTTGGGAGTGTGGAGAACCTCACTTGAGGTTCACTCTCAGTTACCCTTAGTCAAGGTTCTAGATCTACCTCCTAGCAAAAGTCGAAGTCTTGATGATGTTGTTGGGATTTTAATTTACTAAGAGGGAGTCATTAAAGACATGCACAAGAAAGTCAAGTGAATGGTGTTTAGAGATCTCAAGAATTTGAAGGTCGTTGTAGGGAGCCTCGTGATCATGTCTAAATGGAGAATCTCATCAATGAATAACGATTAATGTAAATTACCTAATTAGAATTGGATTAGTAAATTATAAAGTTAAAGTAGGACGCTCTATATCTCAAATGACTAGACGCTTTAATCTTTATTCTAATTAAATCTAGAGCGAACATGTGAGTTCCCTTACTGGAAAAATCAACTATCATAACATCCCAGAAAATCCATTCAAAACAAACTTGCTAAAATTTATATTCTTAAATTACAGAGTTAAATAAAAATTAACCGTTGGATTGACCTTTACAGGGATTACGATTAAAGTGAAAGGGTGACGGAGATCGTATCCACCGAAGTTACTCGCGATTTCAGATCAAATAAGCTCGGTTAAGAGATGGCAAGACACGACCCAGGAACAGTTATCATCATTCTGTAAGAAGGGAACAAGAACTTAAGGACTGCAACGATTCTTACCAACCTAAATCGCGAAGGGAAAAGCAATTCGCTGTTGGGTGAATGGATTGATCTCTCCGGGTATTCAAGGAGCGCTTGCCATTTCCAGTCAGGGAATTCTATGATGGATTTTATCGATTAAAAAAAGAAACAACTTCAGGGTCACCCCAAAAGGTGGCTGAGCGAGAATATGAGTTCGTTGGGGAACAATTTCACTGACTATACATTATCTATGGTTATTAAATTAAAGGAAAACACTGGCAACACAGCATCAAATGCAAAGCATTCATAAATTCGATATCTGTCAGTGACATCACGGGCTAACAAAAGTATCACTGACTAGCATTGATGTACTGTCTAACCTCATCCATCAATACGAAGTCACAGTATTACGCGGTCATACAACAACAAGTGCTAAATAAAACGTGGTCATACAACAACAAGTGCTAAATAAAACATGGGCATACCCGGTAGACACACTGTCCCTTAGCACAAAATAACAATCGCCTCCAGGCATATATCATTACCTTCCCAAACGCCGAGGTAACGTTGTCAGACCAACACTGTTGGCTCTCCATTATATAATCGCAGAGTAATTTAAATTGTGATGAAGTTGTCATTAACCTATAAGACGCCATCTTAACTATTAAATCTGCTGTGTAAAAAAAAATTCTCTCAAATACGGTATGGATTACCTGTATATAAATATCTCTATGTAAAATTAATTAAATTCTGGATAGCCTTAGAGTTCTCCGTTATGAAACTAGAAGTCAAGGAAGTAAAGCTATCCAACCATCAACCGAATTCAGATGTAGTAATAAACAATCCAACGCAATATAAATATGTAAGTGACTAAAATTCAAGGCGGTAAAATCCCTGTAGTCGGAAAAAGGAAAAAAAAAAAACGGGCGCTAAGGAAAATGGGAGAGAAATCTAAACAGCCAACGATTAACAAAAACACTAGTCAGCTAATCGTTAAAAGGGGTCACACAACAATAGTTTAGGAGCCACTTGTTCCATAGCATTCATTTAAAATAAAAACGTTTAAGGAGAAACCGACACAAGGCTATCACTACATAGCAGTCCCTTATTCAATCACACAACAATTCGTAATCAACAAACGTCTATAGCAATAGCGTGATACAACAGTCATTAAAATCTTAAATAAAGGAGAATGTACAACAAATCTTTTCTATAAAATTTAGAATACACAACAATGGTTGAATAAAAATGGAATGCACAACCATGTTTCAATGGACAACTTGTCAACAGAATTGAATCACAGAGTAGGAAGTAAGCAACAGCAGAGCATAATCACAATATTCGCAGAGATGTTATCAATCATAAGCGTAGGGATTTTACCGTTCAAACGCCGTGAGTTTACTATTAAAAATAACGCAGAGATGTATCATTCAAGCGCAGGGATAATCACGGTTAAGAAATTAAAAATGCCGAGTAATCAATTGCAAGAAATGCAGAAATAAACATCCTTCGCTCATCATCCATGCACAGAAAAACAGGGCGTTGAGATCCATAGGTCTATTAACGCTCAGGCGAGGACTGATGAGCTAGGGAGAAAAGGTAAAACAACCACAATCTTCACAAATCAATACACCACAGGGCATACAAGACATGCCACGAATCGAAGGCCATGGAAGTCAATCATTCATCGGGCTATAGGATATGGAAAATGTAGTCAACAACTGCTAAGACAATCAATTTTCTTACCCAATTAAACATGCAGATCCAAAGCATAAATGCTACTACAATCTACCATACAAAAATAAAGAAATCATATTGTTTCCTGATCGCCCGCTGTGAGTTGATGACCTGCACGCTTCGTGCAACTCCCGCTTGTCGGCCGATGAGACTTCACCGGTACCGCTCAGCCAACGGTAGGGGTACTCTTCTTCCCCCTTAGCCCCCCCGAGCTGCAAAGGGGCCACACACACTATCCAGAGATTCAACCAGCTCCCAACTTGTCTCGCAAGGTGGAGCTACCACTCCTCACCGAGCTGGGTATCCCAACCTCCACAAGCTAAGTCAGTCAAATATAGATTTCTACAGTGTAAGGTTATGCAAACAAAAGAGATCCTTCATCCTTCTCCTCCCTTTATTATACAGAGTTTTGAAGTCCCTTACTTTACTAAATCCCATTTTATTTAATGTTTAATAAATTAATTCATAAAAATTATGCCCTGTACAAGCGTCACCCATCCCCTTTATTCCTCCAAAAACTAATTTTTTTAATTAATTATTTACCCTTATTTCTCTCACCCATCTAGAGTCACTCCTAGAATCTCTCCTAGGTGTCCCCAATTTCCTTTATAGGTTTTTAATGACTTTCCTCATTTTTAATTTGCTAGTTCAGTTTTAAATTAGAAAGTTTTTAGATGGTAGATACTTTACTAAGTTTGACTTTCTACTTTTTCCCTTGTGTTTCCCTTTTCTTTTTATGTTTCCCTCTTTTCCTAGTTTCCTAATTATGTTAGAATTCTCTCTTTCCCTTTTTTATTTAGAACTCAAATTGGCAGATGTAGAAATTAACTCTTTCCCTTTTCCCTTTTTAATTAATAAACTTTAAATTATCATAATATAATAAAAAAATTATTTATTTTATTTTTATTTTTATAAATATATATATATATATATATATATATATATATATTACTTTTTTTTTTCTTTAAGGGATAGAGAAAATTTTGTCACTACTATAATTTCGACCTAGACTTTAATTTTCGTGTTGGGTGACATTTTATTAGGGAATTATTTTTAAAAATTTCTTATCACGTTATTATTCCTAAGGCCATCTTGGTTCATTCATTTATCATTAACAACGCGACGGTCCCTTTAGGAAGCACTGGGTGCTCCAAGGGTGCCACTCATCTCATTTGTTTCCCTTGTGCGACGTACCCTTCAGGACACACTACGTGCTCCAATGATGCCACTCACCTCTTTCCATTTTTCTTGCGCGACATGCCCTTCAGGACGGACCACGTGCTCCAAGGGTGCCACTCACCTCTTGAGTGACTTAGTTGACATAAAAAAAACCTGGAGTGAATACTCCACTAGGTGAACTTGTGGGAGGCTAAGGACCTCTAAGGAATAAGTCCCCTGGCTTATTGTGTGCCCCTTAGAATAATCGTGAGCGACTGTCACAGTCTTCCCTAATGACATTGTGGTCCTATCGAGCTAGGTAATTATTAACCTAGAGTTTGATCCACACGGGGGAGTGCTAGTAGGATGTGGTAGGGTTGCTGTCCACACCTCTCCGTCAACATCTCCGGTAGTCCTGCATGACCCCTCTACTCCACATGTGAGTCTGGTTGGCAAACTATCATCAACATGCATCATCAACAAATCATGTTAGTAATATACCCATAATCATAACATCTAACCAGATGCACTAATATCATATATAAAACAGTCAAACCTCAATGGTTCACTCGCTGACTCGATTTGGAGTCCAAGGGGTTCCATCAATGCCTCTGCATCCTCGAGCTCCAAAATCCTGCACACTCAGTAAAACCAAATCAATAGCACCTGTCTATGTCAATGTAGTAAAACAACATGCCATCAACCCATAATGCCTCATAATCAAATCAATGTTCTAATAGCATAATAATCTGGATCACTTGTGAGAAAGTGTCCTGAAAGAATATGTTCACTGAGTATACAAGAGAGGGATGTTACATAAACCCCCTCTTGGTTTAAAGTTCGTCTCAAAGTTTCATAGTATAAATGCCAAAATAATGTGTATCACAGTATCATAATTCTATCTATCAAACAAAAATGGAAATTGTTGGTGCATATCATATGCGTCCTCCCAAGTTGTCGAGTGCGGACTATAATTTTCCCATTGGACCTTGACCTGATCTACTTTCCAACGTCGTAGTTGTTCAACACGACGATACAGGATGTGGATTGTATCAGCCATGAGAGCCCCCTTGTCCAACATCTGCAAAGAACTCATGTCAATAACATGTGTAGGATCACTAATATAATGTCTCAAAACAGATACATGACAAACATTGTGCATACGCCTCAAAGAATCAGGCAAGGCCAGTCAATAGGCCATGGGCCCCTTTCTCTCCATAATCTCGAAAGGTCCCACGAACCTAGGACAGAGTTTAGCTCCCTTTCCAAACTTGATCGAACTCTTATGCAGTTTAACCCACAGGAAGACTCGATCGCCGACCTTGTAACTACGGTTGACACGATACGCATTGACACAACTCTTATGTCGATCCTGCACTTCTTTAATCCTTCATCTTATTGTTTTCATTTTCTCTTCCATTTCTTGGATCTCTTCTGGTCCCACCAGGACCCTATCCTCAAGTTGATCCCAACTCAAAGGCTTCTGACATGGTTTCCCATAAAGAAACTCGAAAGGCGCCATCCGAATGGTGCTTTGGTAACTGTTGTTATAAGTGAACTCCACCAGTGGCAAGAATTCTTCCCAACACCTTTGTTGTTCCATCATGTACATGCGCAACATGTCCTCCAAGGTCCGGTTCATTCATTCATTCTACTTGTTAGTATCTAGGTGATACATCATACTGAAGTTAAGTAGGGTTCCCGAGGCCTCTTGGAAACTCATCCAAGATCATCCAGTAAACACTGATCCTCGATCGGATATAATCCTCTTAGGAATGCCATGCAGCCTCACAATCTCACTGATGAAAACTCTAGCTATGTCAATTGCCTGATACATTTTACGCATAGTAATAAAGTGAGAAATCTTCGTCAGAGTGTCTACTACTATGAAAATCGAGTCATGTCTCATTGCTATCAGTGGAAATCCAACAATAAAATCCATCGAAATAACCTCCCATTTTGATTCCAGAATAACATGTGGTTGTAGTAATCCTGTTGGGTGTCTATGTTCATCCTTTACCTACTGACATTCTAAACATCTGGCCACATAGTTTACTATGTCTGCCTTCATTCCCTTCTAGAAGAATAAGGGTTTAAGGTCTACCCTCATCTTCTTGACTCTCAGGTGAGCCATGTATATGGCTCTATAAGCCTCACTTAGGATCAACATCCTCAACTCGTCTTTCGGCGGTATGTAAATTCAATTTCTAAACCTCAATAATCCATCGTCTTCAAACGTAAATCCTTCAAATTTTGGTACTATCATTGTGTTTTGTCCGATAGAACCCTTGACCTCTTTGTACCAGTCATTGTCACACTGTAAAGTTAGAATCTTATCACGTAGATTTGTTTGAAGAGGAAACACAGAAAAAATGTGTGGTCTCTGACTCAATGCATCTTCCACTCAGTTCACTGTTCTTTTTATGTAAGTAATCTCGAAGTCATACTCTCTAAGTAATTCTCAGCAGCGTCATTGTTGCACGTTCAGGTCGCTTTGTGTAAAGATGTGTTGTATTCCACAGTAGTCAGTCTTTAGTTTAAATTTTCTTCCAACAAGGTAGTGTCTCCAAACCTTCAAGGCATATATGATGGCTAACAACTCCAAATTGTGCGTCGCATATTTCTCCGTGTGCCTTCTCAGTTTCCTTGAGATGTAAGCGATCACTCATCCGTCTTGCATCAAGACTCTACCTAAGCCTTCCTTGGATGCGTCAGTGCATACCAAGAAGTCTGCATCCATGTCAGGGACCTTTAGTATCAGTGTTGTTTTCAACAACTCCTTGAGACTCCGAAATGCTACCACACATTTCTCAGTCCAAACAAACTTCTTGTTTTTTTTTTTCAATTCCTTGATTGAATTTGCTATCTTCGAAAATCCCTCAATGAACCGTCGATAGTATCCTACTAGACTCATGAAGCTATGTACTTCCTAGACATTTGTCGGCACATGCCATTCCATAATAGCCTCGATTGTCACTGGATCTATGACGATACCTTCACCGGAGATGACATGCCCTAAGTTGTGAACATTCGATTGATAAAATGAGAATTTGGACAACTTCCCATACAATTTCTGCTCTCGCAGACATTGTAGTACCAAGCACAAGTGCTCGTCATGTTCCTCCATTGTCTGAGAGTAAATCGAAATATCATAAATGAATACTTGGATGAACTTGTCCAAGTACTCATGAAAAACCCCGTTCATCAACCTCATAAATATCCCTGGGGAGTTTATCAATCCAAATGGTAAAATAGTAAACTCGTAATGTCAAAACCTTGTCTTAAAGATGGTCTTAGGGACATCATCCTCTTTGATCCGTAAATGGTGATACCTGATCGCAAATCGATCTTTGAGAACATAGTCACCACCATGACCCATCCATCTTTTGTATGAAAATAACAGGCGCACCCCATGGTGACATGCATGGATGTATCAATCCCAAATCTAACAATTCCTTCAGTTTCATTCTCAACTCCTATAACTATGGGGTCGAAATTCGATAAGCCATTCTAGCTATCAGTTCAGTCCCTAGTTTTAGGTCTACAGTAAACTCCAATTCCCTCTCTGGCGGCATCCCAGGTAACTCCTTCGGAAAGATATCTGCAAACTCTCTCACCACTGGAAGGTGTTCTAGACCTTCTCCTAATCCCTTCTCATTTAACACAAGGATCACATAAATCTTACATCCCTTGCGCATGCTCTTCCAAAGCTGCAAGGAAGAGATGAACCTCAGGGAAACTCCCTGGTTTCGCCCTACAATCATGCATCTCTGTACCTCATCATTAACCAATCTCAACCGTTTCGTCTTACAATTGAGTATTGCCTCATTCGATTCCAACCAGTCCATACTGATCATGATGTCATAAGATCCTAATATTGTGACGTACAGGTTGACCTTGGTGAAAAACTCTCCCAGGTTAAGGATACAACCCGTAACCATTCCTCCAACCTTCTCTTTGTCTCTAGAAGCCATCTCTACAAAGCTAAACTCGTCCTGTTTGACTGCCTTCACCTTAATTCTTTTTAGTGACGCACCAGAAATGAAACTCTTGGTAGCACTGGGATCTATCAAAATACTAAGGGTCTGGTCAATGATGGTACCTGACGTCTCGAGAACACTCGACTGGTGCTCTGCCTAGAAGTTATTCACCGCTACATGAATCTGATGGGCCTTGCCCAAATCACCCATGGTAGTGGGTCTCATTGATCCAAATTCTCTAGTCCTCTCCACAGGGAAGTCGCACTGGTAGTGTGGCTCCCCACATGTCCAAAACCTCTTCTTTGGTCCAGTACTCCTGGTACCCGAAGTAGAAGATAATGGCCATCGACCTGGAATCCTAGTTTGTTCTGCTGTATAAGACTAAATTATTCTTGCTGTGATCAATGTTACTGTTGAGGCACTGGTCACTGAGGCATAGTGAAATTGGATCCCCTCTGGAAGCCACAATATCCTGGCGTAAAACTGGCTGGTGTTTGATGCTACTATGCACCAGACGAAACTGGCCTTGTTGGTTTCTCTAGAGTCCTACTCTTACCCCCGATGATAAGCTCCTCCTCCACTAAGAGGGCCTTCTGGATGACATCATGCAAGTTATGGGGCATCAGAATCCTAACCCTTGCACGTATGCTACAATTAAGTCCTAACACAAACCTCTTGACCTTAATTTTCTCAGTATTAAGATGTGGAGCATACCGAAGCAACTCCAAAATGGGCCTCATACTCGAGCACTCTATGACCACACTGTCGTAAGGCGTTGAACTCATTGAGATGACGTTCAATGAATTCATTTGGAAGGTACCTCTCTTAGAACCGTTCCTTGAACAATTCTGAAGACACGTCTTTGATGACCATGTTCAAAGTGGCAGGAGTGTCTTCCACCAAAGAAGAGCACTCCCCTTCAGTTGAAATATCGTCATGTAGACCTTCATGCTGAAGGTCATAATCGCGAAGCGTGAAGCACAACACCTTGCTCTACAACTGTGCCTTGATAGCACAGTCGTCCGTGACACTCGTGGACTCGAGAACTCAACTCTCTCGAGTTCTCGGTGGATGTCAATGGTACAGGTGCCCTAGCCTCATCTTAACACTGATGGTGAATCAAGGCCCTTTGGCATTTCCTCGAAGGGCCTTGTCAGACCATCATCATCTCTTACAACAAGCAAATCCATCCCAAGGACTTGTTCTTCTCCCCCCTTGGGGGTTCGACTCCGAGGGTGTGAGAACTTCTAGAGGCATTGCACCTTCTCCCACGACACCACATTGTGAACCTCTGAGACGTCCTCTAAATGCAATCACCATATGGACACATTATGATTTTTATTTAACACAACAGTCAATACTCCAAGTTTACTTGCAGTGGAAATACTGGTGATCCACAGTCGCAGGGTTGAACGTGCTCTAATACCATATGTAACAAGCCCTCAGCTACAAAACAAGTACCGGTATAAACACGGTAAAAAAAAAATTGTACTAAGAACTAGAAAATTTTAAAAAGTCAAGACATTATTAATAACACCGTTTAATGGAGCAAGAGAATCGAAGTACTCAACAATCATACAACCTTGCCCTAAAATTGAGGGACGACAGAACAAGGTTTCAAAAGTTTTCCAAGGATTAGTGATATTATGGAATATCACTAACAATATGGTGGGATCACTCTCTACATAAATTTTGCTAAAATCAATTCTAAAGTCCATTCATACTACCTTACATAGATTGAAGAGTTGGTTGTCAAGAGTATAGGTTCACTCTCAGTTACCCTTAATCAAGGTTCTGGATCTACCTCCTAGCACAAGTCTAAGTCTTGAAGGTGTTGTTGGGATTTTAATTTACTAAGAGGGAGTTAGTAAATACATGCAAAAGAAATTCAAGTGAATGGTGTTTAGAGATCTCAAGAATTTGAAGGTCGTTGTAGGGAGCCCCCTAATCATGTCTAAATGGAGAATCTCATCAATGAATAATGATTAATGTAAATTACCTAATTATAAATGGATTAGTAAATTACAAAGTTAAAGTAGGACACTCTATATCCCAAATGACTAGACGCTTTAATCTTTATTCTAATTAAATCTAGAGCGAACATCTGAGTTCCCTTACTAGAAAAATCAACAATCATAACATCCCAGAAACTCCCTTCAAAACAAACTTGTTAAAATTTCTATTCTTAAATTACAGAGTTGAATAAAAATTCATCGTTGGGTTTACCTTTACAAGGATTATGATTAAAGTGAAAGGGTGATGGAGATCGGATTCACCGAAGTTACTCACAATTTCAGATCAAATAAGATCAGTTAAGAGATGGAAAGACACAAATCAGGAACAATTATCATCATTATGTAAGAAGGTAACAAGAACTTAAGGACTCTAGCAATTCTTACCAACCTAAATCGCAAAGGGAAAAGAAATTCGTTGTTGGGTGAATGGATTGATCTCTCTAGGTATTCAAGGAGTGCTTTCCATTTCCAGTTAGGGAATTCTATGAAGGATTTTATCAATTAAAAAAAGAAACAACTTTAGGGTCACCCAAAAAGGTGGCTAAGCGAGAAAATGTGTTTGTTGGGAACAATTTCGCTGACTGTACATTATCTCCAGTTATTAAATTAAAGAAAAATTCTGGCAACACAACAACATATGTGGTTGATACTTTTCTTGTTTGTTGTCCAGGGCTACATATATCCTTGGTACATTTCTACCCAGGTCCTCCATTGTTTTGGATTTCTTTACATTCTGAACAGTTCTCACTTTTTCACCTCTATGAGGACAATCTCTAAACATATGATCTCCTTTACAACCCCAACATTTAATAGGTGGCTTCCTTGGCCTTTGACCTCCTATCTCAATCATTTTGGGTTCTTTAGAAGTTGGATGTTCCTAAGGATTATTTCTGAAGAATGGTGGCTTAGTTCCCTTCTTCCTCTGATCCCTCTTGAATTTCTTCTTATCTTTGCAATCCTTTTGGAAACTTGGCCTTGCTTTTTGCTGATCATATAGGAATTTAGCTTTCTTTATGGTCTCCTCCAATGTTTTGGGATCATTAAATTGTATTTTTTTCACTGATGAATGATGGAAATCCACTCAAATACCTCTAAATCTTAACTGTCTCATCATTGATGAAAGAAACATACTTTAGCAATTCTAAAAACCTTCTTTCATATTCATATATGGTCATATTCCCAAGCTTGAGTTCAAAGAACTCTTTCATTTTCTTATCATAGTATCTCTTAGTCAAGTATTTATTTTCAAAATACTTCTTGAATTCCCTCCAATTAATTTTTTTCTCTTTAATGTGTTGTTCCTACACAAGTTGATCCCACCACATGGGAACCTTTCCCTTGAGTTGATAGGTGGAAATTCTTCCTTCTTGATGAGAAGAATAATTATGCAATTGAAAATACTTTCTCATGCCTAGCAGCCATGTCTCTGAATCTCCATCCTTCTTGTGCTCACCATCAAATGTAGGAGGTTTGATTTTTTTTTCTCCTCATAGCTCATCTACCCTAGACCTCTTATGCTTCCTGACAGGGGATGGACTTGAGCTGCTATGTGCTCTCATATTGAAATGCCTCAGGGAGTGATGGTGACATCTGCTAACACTTCTTGTTTTTCTTTTCTCATCAGTAGACCCGTGACTTCCTAATTTGCTTGAGCCACTCTCCTTATCCAATTTATTTTCTATTATGTTCAAGATCTGCATCAAATTCATGTTGAAGTTCTCTTATTGTTCCTCGAATATCATAAGGATTTCATTATCAACTTTATGGATTTGGCCATCCTTTTGCAAATTTTTAATGGTCTCTACCATATTCATGTTTTCATCCCTTCCTTCTCCATGTCCATTGGAGTTTGTTCCTTTAATGCCCATATGGACATCCATCCCTCTGATCTCATCTTTCTAGCTATAGGACCCCTGTGCATATTCCATTTCTCTGCACTCTGTGTTGATCCTTATATGATCTATTTGTTGTTAAATCTACAAAATATAAAGCCAACAGAACTTTGTCAGGATAATTGTTTCAACAATTTCATGAAAATATGAACCATTCTTGTTCAATAATGCATCGGAATTATTTCTTATGATTTCCTGAAAATTGAATGCCTAGATCAATTTTATGGGTGAATAATTATATTATGTTTTCCAAGACCTTTCCAATGCCTTTTTCTGTTAGCACTCTGTAAATCTGTTTGTCCGATAAACATATGACATAGGTAACTTTTCAACCAACTTTGAGACCCAAAACTAGTCTTTCGGATCTAGAGAGGGCTCTCTTGGGAGACACTGTCTCAGTGTGGAATATGGATTTAAAGTTGTTGGATACATTTAACACCTTTTCATAATAAGTATTGGTTTCATTGGCGTAAGATAGCAAGACCTCGGGCTATGGAGTCGATTCAAGAAAACGATAGAAACCAATGAATCAGTGACTAAAGTTGAGAGGATAAAGGCTAAGTGAGCAACCGTCTTTAGTTTCAAATCATTGTGTGTGGCGAGGAGAAAACACACGAAGTAACTTGGAGTGCCGCTGAGGATGAATTCAGAGTTAACTTTAGAGGAAATACATTTTGTCTAAATCGCCTGAACAAGGGGTGTTGCGCGGCGAATCCGAGGTTCAAAAATTCATTCTGATTCATACAAAAGAAGATATGAATAAATAAAACATGTAGCACGTACGCAAAGAAAGGAAACAATACATCCAACTCCTACAATTAGAATCTTTTCATCAAAGCTACAAGAATTTTGCATTTTGTTTCAATCGAACACAAATTACATTCAATAGACGTTGTCTATACTAATCTTGCCAACCAACCTGGCTTACATTGAAAATAAAAATATATAGGCAAGGGTGCCACTTGGGCTGCTCGTCTCTCTAAATACTGTCCCTAGAACTTATGAAACTAATTGTTCTACGCTAATGACTCTTAACATGACGCCTTTCCAAAAATAGAAAACAATTGTATCTGGTTGCATCATGACTATTGTATTCCACAATGGGGATTTAGTTATCAGCAAGGTCTCATCATGGGGAGAGTGATGTGTCAAAGCCTTCCTTCGACGAGGTATCTGAATGATCAAGTATTCACAAGATCCTTCCATCTACTGTAACGACCTTGGTTTTTGCCGAGTGCTTCTTTGCTAGGGTGCGTACGCGACAAGTGGTTCCTAACTATCGCGACTATTATCAAAACAAAAAAATGGTTTAAGGGCGATGCCTCCTTCAAAACTGTCAAGAACTGTTCTCTGCTTGATGATATGAGAATTAACTCAGCTAATCATGCTTCTTCTGCACAGTGGTAAGAGTTGCACGAACTCTCTCTTCGGTTGCTTCAAATTCTCTGAAATGCTTAACATTCGTTTCTTTTGACAGTCGTTGTGTTTCGTGCAGTTGTACAATTGTATCTTGTTCCTCTCTGAGTTGTCTTTTGAGCCATGTCACGTTTCCTTCATGGAATTGCGATGCTGACACTTCAAGGGGATTTGCTTCTAGGTGTTGTCTCAGTTCCCTATTTTCCTGGTAAAGTTTGGTGATAGTGAGTTGCGCATGCTTCAACTACTAAGATGGCTCTCGAACATTAGTGCCCGCGACATATGTCCTCCTTGTTCTGCTCCATATTCCTCATCATGTAACTTCAATAGGCTCTAGTTGAATAATGCAAAAAGGTAATTTTTCGACAACTGATTTCGTACGCGGCTTCTTTGGGACTTGGATTTCCCCAGCTTCCTTTTTCTTCCTTCTCCTGACCCTTCTCCAGGGCATATTTTGTTGGGGAGAAAAGGCTTCCAACTTCTTTCCTTCTTGCACAACTTCTTCCACTCTAGGCTTTGAGCGGTGTGATATCCTTGCTTCTGCGGGCAAAGGTGAAACTCCCTTTGGATCCTTGGGGGTGCCTGTTGTGAGTGAGAATGAATCTTAGTCACTTTGGGGCTCGGGCTTGGTGCTTTTGCCACTTTATGCACCCTTTCTTATGTTTTTGGAGGTTGCCACGGTGCAACCATACTTGTCTTGTGCACGATGGATATGGAAAAGGCCCAAGACAGAGAATTTGATCACCCTGGGCTTGCGAGAAGAGCTTACAAACAATGCATAAACCTTATTTGCAAATAGAATGCATGTAGAGCATCTGGAATTTAGAATAGAGCACGTGGGAGGAAGAAACGTGCCAAGGAACACTACATTCATGGAAACTGGATATTTTCAAATGAACTGTAGATTTTCCATAACACATCTACACATGTAGAGTACAGATGATAAGAGTTGCAGAACATACATGATACAAACGTCACAATTTTTCATTCTTCCAGCCTTCATAATGAGCCGATAATGGTTACAACACTTGCCGATGTGACTTCTTATTAACAAATTCCCTAGAACTGGGGCACATAGATGCTCCCTTTTTGACAGGACTCGACTCTTTGGGAACATACGCGTACCAATTTATGCATGTTTGGACTCTAACATCCCTTCCCAACGCGAAGAGCCAACTGACCACGTACTGACTTCGACCCCTTTGTTGTTACATACCTGACCTCACATGTTTTGACACATGGGCCATAACTCAACTAAAATTGACTCTAAATGAAAAGAAAAATGGCAATGCTAACAACTTCCATGCTCAATTCTGAGTCTTGAGCATAAAGTTATGGTTATTTGAAAATTGTCCCTTAATTTGTTTGTTCACTCTTCAACTTGGTGCAATTCTGCATTGTAATTATGCATTTATGCACCTACTCTATTATATTTTTAGTAGGTGCTCAATTGGGTTTATTAATATACATATTTTGGATAGTTTTTCCAAGTTTCACCTCTTTCTGTGTTCCGGGTTGCTAGGTACATCCTACTGAAGTTCTACGCCAATTAGTGTTTTTGATATGTAATGTTACAGGTACCTTATTTTCCATATTAAACATTTTTAGCATGCCCCAAAATTTAATTCAGATCTAGGACTGTCTTCTATGGTTCAATATATTCTGATAAACTTCTTCTATGCCTCAATATAATTCTAGAGTAGAAAGTTATGGCCCTTCGAAGTTAGTTGGGTCTTAAAATTTACCCTCCACTATTTCTCCTGTAACTTCCTCATAAAAGCTTCATTTGATGAACGATTTACACCATTAGAAATCTCTCTCTGAACTCTTTCATTTGATCTGCAGAGACAAAGTGTACCTTGGTACTTTCATACACTCAGTTCTCGAGGTTGTTTAGTAGCTAAAAATGATGTTTAGGGGCTCAAAAATGTGCTGCAAAAAAATGACCTTCAAACAGTATAAAATGTCGCAGTAATTCACTAGTTTTCTACTATTGTAGACCATCCAAATGAATTTGCGCACATAAATTTGAACCTGTACACAAATATTTATCATGCTCAACAACACCATAAGGTAGTGCATGCTCCGTGCACCTATAACCGATGTGGATCACTTCTTTTTCACACCAATAACTAGTGTGCACTACTTTTGTGTTGCACACCAATATCCACCATGCACAATTTTGATTCTTGTAATAATACTTGTTGCGTGCAATTTTTTTTTGTCTCGCGCTAATAGTCTGCATGCATTTCAATTAGCGCATTGCACCATGTCAAAATTTAGTACACCCCCACCGCGCACGAGAACTTCGCGCACACCCTTCATTAAATTGTCGCGCGACAACATATACCCACATTGAACACAAACCAACAAAACTCCTCTGTGCTCTATCAATACTGCGCACGCCACACGTGCCATTATTATTATGTAGTATTACGCATGTGCCACTCAATCCGCATCATGCAATGATAAATTTAGTCCGCACACCTGCACACCAAAATTTTCTGCGCATTACCACTTTGCATCCTGCAGCACCGAAATTAAGTGTGCACACATGTGTGCCAATATTTTTCGTGCATTACCACTCTGCACTGCGCAATGCCAAATTTTAAGTGCACACACCCACACACCAATATTTTCCACGCAATGCCACTTTGCACCGTGCATCACCAATATTTTTCTGCATATGGCAAGCTTTTCACTACGCATCATGCATTTTTAGTGCTCCCACCTGCACACATTCATTTTTATGTGCATCAAGATCTCGTGAATTCTGCTAGAGAAATTGGAGCTTTTTCCTAACTTTTTCCCAATTTTCACTATAGACGTTCTACAACTATGAAATTTGTTCAATTTCACCCTCATAACACCAATTCAACTTCTACAACAATAAAGAAATGTTGGTTAACATTCTTGGAATGATTTTTTCCTAAACTCAATTCACAAATTCAGAATTTTAATAAAAATATCTCGCTACATCTGTCATGGCTTCCCTGTAACTTCAAATTCGACCAATTCCATGTCTGAATTTGCTAGAACATATATTAATTAAGAATATCTCACTACTTGGCCAAATTTCTCAATTTTCCGATGAATTTAACAACATAAATTTGGGCTTTTTCCCAATTCCATGCAATTGCTTCTAATTTTTACCATGGGCGCTCGGTAACTTGAAATTTGGCAGCTTAGAAATTAATCCTCTGTGAAATTTCATTTCAACTCAACTTTCTCGATGCATCCAGGCTTAGTGTTGAAAACTGAAACTTTGATACCATGTTGTAACATACCCAACCACCCAGGTTGGGTCATTCCACCAAAAATCCATCCCCGACATTCAACTGGGCTATGCCACGTAAACATTTTCGAACTATATGAAAATTAAGACATATACACACATAAACTCATGCAGAACTTTATATATATAACTTAAAATAGAAAAATACATTTTGTAAATGCACAGATTCATATAGAAAAAAATTTAAACATATACATGCAACATAGACAGGAAATACCCATAAATATAAAGACATGTATAAACCATACACAAGAAAAAACCATAAAAATAAACACATAAATAATAATGGAGGATGTAATTTAACAAACAATTGACACTTATCTTGGTAAAAATATCACCAACTATGTGCAGACCTTCCACGAACCTCTGAGCCTTAGACCACACTCCTCACCACTCTCAGCAGTGGGTCACCCCGAGATGGGACTAAGATCCACCCATGTAAAATGATTCCTAACTAAGCTGACGTATCATAGACAACATGAAATACTTCATCATAGGTGCCAAATCAAACTAACAACGTCAAGTCCCTCATTCCCCACATGCATGTCTCAGCCCAGGAAGTTTGCCCCTTCTCTGCTCAGTAGTCCCTTGGATGCCCCACTTCCCTTCCATGGTTTCAACAATATGATGGATAGGAAGTATCAAAGCCTTGTAGTTGTAGTTTAGCACCTTCGAGAATCAATTCCCAGTAATTCTCTCACCTAGAGAGAAATTTCTCACAAGCCTGACAACTTGCCTCTTCAAGGTCACACGGTCCTAACAACCTGCTTCTTCAGTCCAATTACCCAGCTAACCAGGTACAGATACAGGTATAGGTACAAATATGGGTACAAGTAAGGATGTAGGTACATGAAAGTACGAAGGACAACTGAATGAATGCGTGAATAATGATGGAATGAATGACATACCCCCCAAATGCACTAATTCCAAGATATATGTATGCATTTTCCCAACTTGACACTTCTCATGTTGAGAGCTAATTTTGTCCACTTGTCCCCATCCTTAGAAATTAGGATAAAATAATTATCCATACTTTATATTTTAAGAAATATTAATATAATATTCATTTTTGGCTTAAGCTCCCTAGATTAACCCTTTTCCTTAACGTTTATCCCCCCCTTTCCCTAGCTAGTGTATTTTAGTCCCCCATAATCATTTAACACGGACGGTCTACACGCAATGATGTATTATATTAATGACTAGACATATACAAAAATAAGCTCAGTGGCCTCTAGCATTTAGGCTCTCTGGCCTAATTCAAAGCAAAAACCTCCTCGCCTATAATAACTGGCTCACCAGTCTATAAAACAAAACATATACACAAAGTCTCCCTAGCCTCAAAATCACATGCACTTAAGTTTGTTGCACGTTGTATCCTGGAATGTGCACACTTCACCATTTTAGTGTGCAATACATGTACTCACTATGTTAAATTTGGTAGCATCGACAACCATTCTCCAATGAGAGGCCATATGGGCCACCCTGAGGCTAGCCAAGGAGATTTGGAGAATCAACCAGACTTGTGAGGTATTGACAAAAGCCAGGGGGAACGTACAACCTCTGTGAGTCAAACCAAAAGTCAAGATGAACGAGATGTTGTGTGAGTCTAAAGCAAAAGTCAGGGGGAACGTACATTCTCTGTGAGCATAGAAAGTCTAGTGCAAAAGTCAGGGTGAACGTACAACCTCTGTGAGCATAGATAGACTAGTGCAAAATTCAGGGGGAATGTACAACCCCTGTGAGCCTAGTGAAGCCTCGTGATCCATGAGCAAAAGTCAAGGCATCGAGCAAAAGTTAGTTTGAATATAAAATTCATATGAGCTAGAAATAAATGATATTCCTAATATTGCAAATGATATAAATGTATTGATCTAGTGTGTTGGCATGTGTAACATTATCCCCCATGAAGAGAATTTTGAATTGCCTTGTAAAGAGTCGAGTTGTTTTTGAAATTTTATGTCTATTTCTATTTTAGAACTAAAGTGTAATGCTGAGTTGTAACTGAAGTCTTAAGTCTAGTTCTATTTTAGAACTAAAGTGTAATGCTGAGTTGTAACTGAAGTCTTAAGTCTAGTTCTATTTTAGAACTAAAGTGTAATGTTGATTTGTAACTGAAGTCTTAAGTCTAGTTCTATTTTAGAACTAAAGTGTAATGTGGAGTTGCAACTGAAGTCTTAAGTCTAGTTTTGTTTTTGAACTAAAGTGTAATGTTGAGTTGTAACTAAAGTCTCAAGTCTGGTTTTGTTTTCGAACTCGAGTATACGAGTCTCGTGTCTAGTTCTATGTTTGAACTAAAGTATGAAGCTGAGTTATGATTAAAGCATGCAAACAACTTACTATTTTGAGCCTCTTCTCTTCTTTTCTTCATCCTATATAAGCATAGGTCCACCCCTCTCTTCAACACAATTTGATATGCAGGTTAAGAGTGAAGCAATAGAGGAGCATATCAGTGATAAAAAAGCATCATACCAAAGAAGCATATCAATGTTGTATATCAGCAATAGAGGCTACATATCATAGGCATATATCAAGAACATATCAGTGTTGTATATCAACAATAGAAGCAACATATCATAGGTGTATTTCAGCAAGGTCTCTTAGGTCTTTTTTAGGTCAAATTCATCTTGACAAGCTCTTTAAGAGAAGAACATTCATGGTGGATATTTGTAAGTGATCTTACATTATTAATGCAATAAAGGAATATCGTTTGATGGGGGTTTTCTCCCTATACAAGGTTTCCCCAGGGTATATGTGGTGTTGATGTGCATGCTTACTTATCTACATAGTTATTTCTATCCGGTTATGATTTGTTATTGTTGAAGTGTATTAAGCTGGAACCAAAGTGTTGAAAAAAATAAAAGAATTAATCTGCATAAGAAATGAAGCTCATAATTTAACATGGTATCAGAGGTTAGGGTGTGTTAAACTTATTGAAGTGCAACAACAAGTATACATAGATCCAATCTAGCTTGATTAAGTTTCTAGTGTGATGTCCATGGCATCCTCCATTTCATTCAAGGCTGAGGATAGGCTCAAAGGAGCTATCAACTTCAATGTTTGGAAGCTACGGATAACAAATATCTTGCAGGAGCATGATCTTAAGCAGTATGTGACCACAATGGTGGAGGAACCCACAAATAATGTAGGAAGAGCACCCTTCAAGAAGAGTCAAGCAAAGGCTAAGCAAATCATCTTTGTCTCATTCAAAGACAGTATAATGCTTTCAATGAGTTCGTTAATGACTGCCAAGGACTATATTGATACCTTGGTGAACCTGTATGAGAAACATGCTCCAAGTCAAAAGAGGACACTTAATAACAATATTAAGTATTTGAATATGGAGAAAGGTGAATTAGTGGCATCTTTCTGTTCTAGGATAGCCTAGATCAGAGATTAGATTTTGGTCACAGGGGTGACAGTGGACGATGATGATTTAGTGCAGGCCATTTTTTACGATCTTCCTTCTTCATGGGAGACCTTCTTATTCAGTGTAAGTGGGAGAGAGATTCAGCCCGTGTTTTAGAGTTTATGGCATGAATTCCTACAAGAGGAGAGTCACACAGTTTCCAAGAGTGAGCCAATGAAAGAAGAGCACTCAACTTTAGCATCAAGATTCAAGGGAAAGAAGAAAGGCACTTTCCATAAAGGCTCTCAGAGGAAGCCAAACACCAAAGGTACATTCAAAGGAAAGAATATTGATACATCTAAGATTAAATGATTTAGTTGTAATATGTTGGGTCATTTTATTAGAGATTGTTGGTTTAGAAAGAAATATCCTAGGAAATGGAAACATCATGCCTCAATTGTTGAGGATGATGAATCCAAAATAAATCAAAAAAGTCCTTCTAATGAGAAAGAAAATAGAAAATAATATTACTTGGTTTCTTCCTTATCCAGTTTAGTTTTCATGGGGCTAGAAACTTGGTTAGTAGACAGTGGTGCATCAAAGCACATGACATGGTTCAAGGAGATCCTCTCAGATTTTGAGACAAAATATTTTGTAGAGCATGTTGAGCTTGGGGATGAAAAATGTTACAATATAGAGGGAGTAGGCTCTATCTCCTTCAAATTGGAATTTGGGGCTAAACTTCATGTTGATGAAGTATTATATATTTCAGGGCTCAAGAAGAATCTACTATTAGTTGCAACCCTTGAGGACAAGGAATATTGGGTGATCTTCAAGGAAAATAAGGCACTACCATTGGCTAAAATTAGCCACTTAAGTACAACAGAACCCATTGGAACTCATAGTGGAGGATTGTATGTTGTGTCAAGATAGTCAGTTTAGGAATTGGCTCATGATGTGACTAGCTCCAGGGATTTTTGGCATAGATGACTTGGACCTCTTCATTACAAAGCTCTTCTATATCTACAAAACATGGTATGTGGCATGCCCTCTATTTCTCTTAGTAAAAATGAAATTTGTAAGGGATGCATGCTAGGTGAAAATATAAAAAAGGCATTTCCTAGTAGTGACAACAGAGCTTGGGGCATCTTAGATCTGGTTCATTCTTATGTATGTGGTCCCATTTTATCTCCCTCACTCAGTGGTTGTTTGTATTATGTCATTTTTATTGATGGTTACTCAAGAAAATATTGGATATATTTCCTTAAATCTAAAAGTGACACATTTGATAAATTCAAAGAGTATAAAGCCTTTATTGAAAAGCAGACAGGGAAACACATCAGAATCCTTAGAACAGAAAATGGAGGAGAGTTTGAATCTCTCCAATTTGAGCATTTCCGTAAGTCAACAAGAATCAAGAGATAGTTGACTGTGCCATATAACCCTCATCAAAATGGAGTCGCTGAGAGGAAAATAGGACAATTTGTGAGGCAGCAAAAGCAATGATGTTTGACCAGGATCTACCAAATTCTTTATGGGTAGAAGCTACCTCCACTGCTGTGTATATCTAGAATAGGTGTCCACATGTTATCTTGAAGGAAATGACTTCTGAAGAGGTCTTCTTAGGTATAAAACATGAAGTAGGGCATCTAAGGATATTTAGGTGTCTTGTCTATATTGATGTCCCTAAGGAAAAGAGGACAAAGATGGAACCCTCGGGAATGAAAGGGGTTTTTGTGGGGTACGGTGAGAACTCCAAGGATTACAGGATTTATGTACTAGGTCAAAGGAAAATAGAGGTAAGAAGAGATGTGACTTTCCATGAGGAAGTCACATTTAAGAAATCTAGAGAACTTCAACAGGAATTAGAAGCAGTTCATCCAACTTCACCCTCTTCTGAAAATGAAGAGTCAGATGATTGGAGGGAGGAATCTTGTGAAGGGTCATGCAATGATCCCCTAGAACCTACTGAAGTTTTATAAATCACTCTTGAAGAACCTCTAGCCAAAAGGAAGCCATGGTGGCTTAAATAAATAGTGCAGGAAGAAGAAAGGATAGTTTCTCCCAAAGGAATTTTTAGGGAAAGAATGAGGCCTCATAGGTTTGGAGGCTATGTTTCACTGATAAGAAGCATTATTGATGCTAACAATTATTCATTTGAAGAAGAAGATAAATTACAAGTATGGAAGGATTCCATGCTTGAGGAATACAGGTCTATTATAAAGAACAATGTTTGGGACATTGTCCTAAGGCCAAAAGACAAATCAATGGTTTCTTCTAAATGGATCTATAAGATCAAACATCAAACAGATGAAAGTGTGGAAAGGTTTGGAGCAGGATTTGTAGCTAGAGGATTCATTTAGAAAGAAGGAATTGACTACGAAGAGACTTTTTCCCCTGGAGCCAAGTATACCTGCATTCAAACTATTATTGCTTCATCTTTCATTCTTGGTTGGAAGCTACATCAGATGGATGTAAAAACAACATTCTTGAATGTAAAGATTGAACAAGAGGTCTTTGTGGAACAACCATATGGTTTTGTACTGCATAACAAAGGCACTCATGTATGCAAGCTAAGGAAGGCCTTGTATGGTCTTATCTAGGCTCCCAGAGTTTGGTATGACAAGATTGATGGCTTTTTTAAAAGCCTGGGCTTTCAGAAAAGTGATGTTGATACAAATATGTACTTCAAGGTAAGAGGTAACCAACTTGTTATGCTAATCCTGTATGTTGATTATCTCTTTCTAACAGGAGATGAAGGGATGATATCCTGGTGTAAGAGGGAGATAACCTCATAATTCGAGATGAAATACTTAGGCTTGATGCATTACTTCCTAGGATTGGAAGTGTGGAAAAGATAGAGCGAGATATTTCTGGCACAAGGAAAATACAAAGTGGATGTACTAAAGAGGTTTGGTATGATGGATTAAAAATCCATGTCTACTCCGATGGTTACCAACCTGAGGAAGCTGCATGATTCTGATATAGGTTTAGATTTGATGGATCCCACCATGTATAGGCATATGATTGGATCATTGATGTACATGATCCACACTAGGCCAGATATATGCTATGCAGTGATTGCAATGCGTCAGTTCATGACTGAACCGAGACAAAGACATTGGGTGGAAGAAAACAACATCTTGAGATATCTCAGAGGGACCATTACTTATGGTATGAGATATACATCTAGTGGTGTTTAATTTTTTCATGGGTCTGCAGATGCTGACTAGATAGGAAGTCCAGTGCATCGGAAGATTACTTCTGAATACTGCTTCAGTTTAGGATCCAGTATGATCTCTTGGTCAAGCCAGAAGTATGGATCCATTGCACAGAGTACAGTAGAGATTGAGTACATTGCATCAAGTGATGCTAGCAAGGAAGCAGTATGGATAAAAAAATGGGTTTCTGGTTTGTTTGGTGACAAGCTCAAGATGAAAGTGATTCATTGTGATAATCAAAGTTGCATAAAATTGATAGAGAACACGATATTTCATGATAGGTCAAAAAATATTGACATGAGGTACCACTACATCTGAGACTTGGTCCATAGAAAAACTATAAAGTTACAATACATAGCCATGAGCGAGCAGGTAGATGATATCCTGACCAAGCCTCTGACCTCGAGACAGTTTGTGTAGCTGAGAGGCAAGCTTGGTGTGGCTGACAATGACTCCCTCGCTGAGAGGCAGTGTTAAATTTGGTAGCATCGATAATCATTCTCCAACGAGAGGCCATATGGGCCACTCTAAGGCTAGCCCAAAAGATTTGGAGAATTAACTAGTCTTGTGAGGTATTGACAAAAGCCAGGGGGAACGTAGAACCTCTGTGAGTCAAACCAAAAGTCAGGACAAACACGATGTTGTCTGAGTCTAATGAAAAATTCAGGGGGAATGTACAACCTCTGTGAGCATAGACAGTCTAGTGAAAAAGTCATGGGGAACGTGCAACCTCTGTGAGCATAGATAGACTAGTGAAAACGTCAAGGGGAATGTACAAACTTTGTGAGCCTAGTCAAGCCTTGTGAGCCATGAGAAAAAGTCAAGGCATCTAGAAAAATTTAGGTTGAATATAAAATTTCTATGAGCTAGAAACAAACGATATTCCTAACATTGCAAATGATATAAATGTATCGATCTAGTGCATTGGTATGTGTAACATTATCCACCATGAAGAGAATTTTGAATTTCCTTGTAAAGAGTCAAGTTGTAACTAAAGTCTTAATTCTAGTTCTAGTTTATAACTAAAGTGTAATGTTGAGTTGTAACTGAAGTCTTTAGTCTAGTTCTATTTTAGAACTAAAGTGTAATGTTGAGTTGTAACTGAAGTCTTAAGTCTGGTTCTAGTTTAGAACTAAAGTGTAATGTTGATTTGTAACTAAAGTCTTAAGTCTAGTTCTATTTTAGAAATAAAGTGTAATGTTAAGTTGCAACTAAAGTGTTAAGTCTAGTTCTATTTTCGAACTAAAGTGTAATGCTGAGTTGTAACTAAAGTCTCAACTCTAGTTCTATTTTCGAACTAGAGTATACTAGTCTCAAATCTAGTTCTACGTTCGAACTAAAGTACGAAGCCGAGTTATTATTAAAGCATGCAAACAAGTTACTATTTCAAGCCTCTTCTCTTCTCCTCTTCAGCCTATATAAGTAGAGGTTCACCCCTCTCTTCAACACAATTTGATATGCAAGTTAAGAGTGAAGCAATAGAGGAGAATATCAATGATAAAGAGGAAACATACCAAAGAAGCATATCAGTGTTGTATATCATGAATAGAGGCTGCATATAAGAGGCATATATCATCAACATATGAGTTTTTTATATCAACAATAGAAGAAGCATATTAGAGCTATATTTTAGTAAGGCCTCTTAGGTCTTTGTCAGGTCAGAGTCATCTTGGCAAGCTCTTTAAGAGAAGAACATTCATGGTGGATATTTGTAAGTGATCTTACATTATTAATGCAATAAAGGAATATCGTTTGCTGGGGGTTTTCTCCCTATACAGGATTTCCCCAGGGTATATGTGTTGTTGATGTGCATGCTTACTTATCTACATAGTTATTGTTATTCGATTATGATTTGGTATTGTTGAAGTGTATTAAGTTGGAATCAAAGTGTTGAAAAAAATAAAAGAATTAGTCCGCATAAGAAAACAAGCTCATAATTTAACACACTATACCATGGAAGGTGCATACAAAAATCATATCAAACAACTCACTAGCTTAATTACATTTGCATTTATATTTACAATTGGGTTCAGCCTAGGGGTATTACATCTAATCTATTTCATTGGAATGTTAGGACACTTAATATCATTTTCATCACCTAAGTTTTCTTCAATAATTTGATTTAAGTACTTATTAGAGAAAGAATTAGAAGAACATGGGCATATACCTATACCCATAATAAAATATTCTTCCACGATAGTTGAGTATTGAAGATTCAATCGTTTAGAGGAAAAAAGAGTTTGATTGTTAGTGAGAACATTTTCAATAGATTCTACCTCCCTTGCTTGTTCAATATTTTCTAATGGATTCCTCTCATCCTGCAAACAAAATGCATCTTGCAAATGGGTGTTAGAACATGTAATTGATTCATCATTCATGATTGAATATGGCTGGATGAAAGGGGAACAAACATCAAAGAGAAGATTCAGTACAAATGACATGTCGTCAAGATGAAATTTACAGATGACATGATCGATGCTTGTTGAAAATCCTCCTGGAGATGAATCACCATTGATTAGTAGAGCCTGAAATTCTTCACATAATCGATTGTAATCATAAATTTCAAAAGTGTCAAAAAATTCATCTACAAATTGAAACCAATCAACAATGTAATATATTGTAAAAGACTCAAACCAATGTTTAATCTGACCCCTAAAAGTGAAAAGGAATAATCTGCATAAAACCTTTAAATCATAAATATCATGCTTGATGCACTTACACCAAAACTTGTTAAGATGGTATTTTCTCGATACATTCCCCTCGCCATCAAAGGTGAGTTTGGACAAGCAAGAAACTGTCTTGTTGGTAATAGAAGGTAACGAGAAATGGAAATCATGTTCCAACACAATGGTTTGGGCAAGAGCCATGAGAGATTAGATACATTCGAAATAAAGACTTCGCAAGGCCATCTTGTCATTATGTCCTGCCTTCTAGTGCATTTCATGATGACAAAGAAGAAGAATTTATAAATATGGAATTATGACAGGCGGAAGGGTGAAACATTTAATCATTAAATTTACCTCTTCCCTCCTTCTAGCACCATTTTTTGATGGGAATATGTGAACACACCGTCAACTATGAGGGAAATACTGGTCCAAAGTTGTCTAAATAAACAAAGCTTCTTGGGATGACTCACCCTGACGGGTTTTACGGATCCATTGGTTGATAAAGGGATCTAATATAAACTACAAAACTAAAATAACTAACTAATTATCTACTATATATATTTACGTTTTCTTATATACAAAGTGTACAAATATATAGATTGCAAGATTTACGAGAAACCTTGGAAACAAATATTATACAAAAGATATAAATCTTAGGAAGAATGTAAACATATCTAAGATATACTGCTAATCTACTTTTACCTTTAAAAATAAAAGAAAGGAAAAGAGTGAATGTGGATGATAATGTTATGTCTTAAGTAGACAAAGTATTTAATCTTAAAGACTAATCTACTTTCATAAAGGAAATACAAAACTAAATAATAAAAGCAAAGAAAAACTACTAACCTAAAATTGGCCAGCATTAAAAGTGAAAATGTAGGTGTGCCTTCTCGAACCAATCTACTCCTATAATCTTCTTGTTAATAGAAATATATAGTAGACAATTG
>ML787367.1:295888-306233 GCA_009831015.1 Picea engelmannii
GTTTCCACGTAAAACACTGGTGTACTGTGTATGTGTATGATTGTTCATTTGTTCATTGCTTATTTACTCTGCAGTTATTGGATAATAATGCTTCATTTATATAACACTTGGATTATATGGTTAAATTTCTCTATTACTGATTCCCCCCCCCTCTCAGTAATCCAACAAAAGTCACTTCACTTTGACAGTTCAAATCTCATTCAAAATATAGAAAGGATAACATTTTGTATTAGATCATATGCAATAAGAAATAAATGCATGTTGAACAAATAGATCTGTGCAAACTCAAAATATATGAACCGATTCAATACAATTCAATATTTACTTCAATATAATACAATCATCTGAAACTATACAATTTGGAATCATGGATTGTTAAAAGATTCAAAGAATTAATATACATATGATATTAATTAACCATGAATTGATGAAACAGACTAAAGCTAATTTAAATCAATCCATAATTGATTACTTTGAATAATATAAGCCATAACACCAAGATATTATAATACGAACTAAATTCTTTAACTTGCAGGACAAAAGCCTTGGTTAAAGCACGATTCTATATCCTTCAATAAAATATTTAGGAGTCCATCTCCCAAAATTTTCACCACCATATCACTCCCAAACTCAAGAGTATTTAAATAAAAATAATAATACTCGTATCCATACGATAGAGACAAATCTCTCAAAAATATAGTGTTTTTAAAACTACATACTAATATGAGTTTTTAATACTAATTTTTACAACAACTTACAAAAGTTTGTTATAACAATCATTCAAAACATATTCAGAATTGAAATAGATCATACTTCTAGACCCAATACTTCATGATCTTCATTAACCAAGCAGCGCACATGACTTGTTTCCATTCATTTTGAGACCTGAAAATAAAAATAAAAATCTAATTAAAAATCACATTAACTTAAATTAGTACAAGCTACAAAATGCTAGTCTAAAAATAATGCTTAACAAACAAATCAAATAAAAATCAATCTTAACAAAGAAATCCAATAAAAATAAAAACATATATTTATTTACCAAATTAAACATTGGAAAATGAGGATTTGTGCATCTCTAGTCTCATAATAGCATTGACATCGGTTGAATTCTTAATAATAATATCTCTCGATTTCCTGGGTTTCTTGTTTTCCTGAGGAACATTTTTTTCTATTTCAAACCTCAACTCTCAATTTTCTCTTTCAATATCTATATTCTACATCATAGCCTGGTTAAGGCGCATTAGTAGGTATGAGATGTCTTTTTAATACCTCTAGATCCACACAAAGAATTTGTCACAACACAGGTTCCAAATCCAAGAGAAATTATTGGTGGTCTTAATCTGGGGGCTTTTCTTGCACCAACTTAGCCTTTATATCATCCCGAATTCCTGAGAATTCATCACAACCTTGGAGGAACAGGAGAAAATTAGAAACAAAGTCATACAGGGGATGAGTATCCTTTGTAGAGTCTGGGATTTTACTCTCAATAGATTTTAGATATTTTATTATAATCATTTGAATGGGATCATTCCTCTGCTTATGCCTATTCCTTATCATTCTAGAAAGGATGAAGTCATTCCTTTTGTTTTTAAACTCAACCTCATAGACCTCTTATAAATTCCTAGGTTGTTTACCTTGTTCTTTATGCTTCTCCTTGACTCTTGGCTTCACAGACTGTGACCGATCAACAACACTTAATGAATGATTCTTCAGATGACTAAGGACAACTTCTAAGGGTTTCTTAGGAACAAAAAATTATATTTTGGGCATCAATCTAGCTACAAAAAAATCCTTTGTTTGTGCAGCAAATGAAATGATAGGGTCATTTTGAATCTGAATCTCAATTTGAAAATCATGAGATGAATTAGGCGAAATCTTGGGAGAGAAAGGATATTCAAAACCTTGTGTTAAATCGATGATGGGGTCAATTTGCGCGGTTAAGAATTAATTTGTTTATAGAAAACCTTGCCAAGTGTCCCCCATGCTAACCAAATGGAATTCGACCAAGATGTGGATTAGGCCGTGGTGAAACAAGCTAGTCTTAGGATTAGGGCTTGGCCATTGATAAAAATTCGACATGTTTTGCAGGATTTTAAGAAAGTATGAGGCTAAGTTTAAACAAAATCCTTGAATTAGGTGAATATCATGATCATGATTTGGAGTGGGTCGAAGAACTTTGGGAATATCTTCAAATACTTTTAAATACTTATCAATGATCCCTGTTATATCTAGGGGAATAGATGGCTTAGATGTTTGAACATCTAGTGAGCATAGTTGTGCAATTACACCTTGATGCCCCTTTTTCAATATTTTTTTCATGCCATTGGAGCTTATCATCTTACTGGGTTTCCTTGTGGTACCTCTTAACTCAATTTCTTTTCCTCCCAATGAAAATTTCTTGAAAATTAAAAGCCATTGTTCCTAATGATTGTAACCATTGGATTCCTAGTATGACATCAACACCACTCATGGGTATAGCAATCATTGGACTATTCATTACATATTCCCCCATAATAAGATTGATCTTATTGCATTTTCCTTAGCAAATGATAATTCCTCCGTCCGCAATCATTACTTGAAACTTTGGTGCTGGATATACAAAGCAATTGAGAGGTTTGGCTACTTTATAGTGAATGAAATTATGAGTACTACCATAATCAATTAGAAATATTACCTTTTTCTTTTTGATATATCCTTCGATATTGAGGGTTTGAGGAGTGCTAATTCCATCCAATGCATTACACAATATTGTGGGAGTCAACTTTTCTGAAGAAATCATGTCTACATTTTCATCTTGAGATGGTTCTTGTTCGTGTTCTTGTTCTTCATCCTCTTCACAATATATGTAGAATAATTTCATCTCACCACACTTATGTTCCTTACTGTACTTGTTGTCACAATTAAAGCATAAACCTTTTTCTTTTCTTTCCTTCAATTGTTGAGGTGTCAACCTTGTAGATTGAGGTGTTTTAGAAGAAGGAACATTATTATCTCGATAGATGTTAGGAGTGGTCCTTCTAGTAGCCATAGCCATATTTTTAATTTCAACATTTGTTTCCACCCTATATGCATTCTCCAATGATTTGGGTTCCCAAAGACGAACCTCATGTTGAATGTTATCCCTTAAAGTTCCTATGAATACATCAATCAAGTGCTCATCAAGAATATTTGTTACCTTTATATTGAATCTTTGCATGTTTTGAATTTGCTCTGTAACTGGACCCTTTTTCTTGAGATTTATCAATTGGCTAAAGAAGGTATTTCTCCTTGTATCCTCATAGCATTCTATCATTTCTTCCATGAAAATTGTCCAAGTGGTTGTGTCCTTTCCATCAAACTTCCTCGTATCGATCTTAGGAAAGTGATTGGTCTTCAACCCAAAGTTAGAGTTTGTCCATTCTTGATTCATCTTCCTTTTGTCCTTATCATGCATTTGATGGGATACATTTTCACTTTCAGGTGTCCTCTCTATTATGAAATTTTTCAATCCTTCCATGATCTCCCTTTTTAAACCATCCATCTTAGTATCCATTATTGCCTCCAACTTAGATTTTGTTGAATCCATCATCCCTTGTAGTTCATATTTTGTTACTGTCTTCTTTTCTAAATCATTTATGTCCCTATGCATTTCTTCAGCTTCTTGATATTCCAAGTAGGACTATTTGGAGGCTTATTTGGTGTAGAAGTTCCCTTTTTTGGTGGCATGTTGGCAAAGTATCACATTAAACCTTGATTTTGAGGTGGTTATTCTAGACAATCTTTCTTTTATTGTATCTCCAAAATTTTGGCCCTTATGGATATGAAATTTTCTTTTTTCTAGTTCTCTAATATAGTTTCTCTGAAATGCCATAGTTCTGATCAAAATTGGATGTGCCAAGAGGAATTTAAAGTAACTTCCCCACAACTTGTTGATTTTTGGCATTTCTAGGAGATATCACTTGTATAGCATGCCCCGCACAAAATAATTGATATACAATTATGAAACTTGTACCAAAAATACTACAGACTGTCCACTATCCAATGAAACTAGTCTCACTCAATTTGGATACTCTAGGAACAATTTATGATTGTCTTACTCGGAATAACTGCTTGAGTCTAGTCAATAGGACTGGTCAAATACCCTATCTTCCATAGGGTGTATATACAAATGTAAGATGACCCAGATGATGAAGTTTTTATCACATATAAATTAATACTTTGTGTGAATATTCTCTGTATTTCAGGGTCTGAAACGTTACAAATTTTTTTTTATAGAAACAATTATGCGATGACTCAATTCAGGATGATTCCATAACCCTATCTTACACAGGCTGTATCTCCTAAAGAATAAGGCCTCAGGAGATTAAATTTTAACCCAACATACCTTGATTCATCTACTAAATATCCTCCAAAGGGTTCCTTCTGAAACATCTTAGAAAACAAGTTATAGAAATAATTCCAAGGTGTCTCATATGTAGCAGCGAAACCCCAAGACCTTGAGCTCTGATACCATATGTTAAGAACCAAATATCAATATAGCATAGAAAAACCTCAGAATAAGTACTCAATGCCTTGAAAAAGAGATAATTTCATGTAATAATCCTCTTTGAGGGGGAAACCTCCTTATACCCCACATAAATGTATAAATACAAGATGATTCTAAATGAAAATGTCTCCTTGGTATATATAGGAGACTAGGAGGTACAATTACAACTAAGGGACTCAGGCTGACATAAATAAAATAACATTACTAATGTAATATACCCCAATTAAGGCGTAATGAGCCACTATTTAGGGCTTAACAGGGGCAACTCTTTCACTTGAGGAAGATGCATTTCCTATTGGTAGATGCCAAAGGATATGCACAAAACTATCCATCATCTAGTTACTCTGTTGTGTGAGGGATTCCTCGAGAAACATTTTAAAAAGATATCCAGTCCCATCGTCTTTCTCTTCACACACCATAAGAGGTTGCTTGGGTGTGCGATAGCTTTTTTCCTAAAGATAAACAAGCTTGAGACCCAATTCTTTGTACCTTGAACTCGTCGGGGACATGCATTAAAACAACAAGGAGGAGACCACTCTAATACCACCGATCCATATTTTATAAACATAATGAAATGAATCTAGATTATTATTATACTTAACACAGAAACTAAAAGAACTATAACAAAGATACAATAAAATTGGCTTCTATTCAATAATGAAATATGATGAAACTGTAAAAATAGAGATTGAAACAAACTTACAAGAATGATGGAGGTTTATCTCTGAGAAGAGATGTGACAACCACCCTCATTCACAAAAATATAGTTACAATGACTCTTTCCAATCCTTTTTACAATAAAAATGAATGCCATAACCCTAGGAATAAAAACATCTAACCCTAGGAGATGAAACGCCAAAAGTCATGTGGGCCCCGTTGGGGTAAGTTAGTACATCAACTTCCTGAGGTCATAATTTTTCATATGATCTCTATTTAGGTGCACGATAGCCCGTTCGAAATTTCTATCTGAGGAATACACATGTTTCTATCAAACTCTAACTTCGTCTAAATTCTAACTATGGCGAGCCCTAAAAACGTTGTTTATGGCCTCAGAATGGCCCCAAAATTTTGGGACCTGAAAACTAGAAACAAACTACCAAATTGGAAAAGACCAAAATGAGCTAAATGGAATAGGTGGGAGGCCATCAACATCCATCAGGATTATTATCCCTAGTGGCATATGATAAATCCCTGGTGACATATGATAAATCCCTGGTGACATTCCTCTTCACTTGCCTTAATACTCTCACTTCGTTCTGGTGATAAATCCTTCAACATAATACGATCATCTAAATTTTCCTCCTGTATGATAGACAATTCAAAATTTTCACGACAAACATCTAATCTTTCCTGTGGATAAGGTATGATTTCTGGATGAAGTTTTAAGGTTTTTTCTTCAAATTGTAGATCTCCATCTCTAATCTATTTCATTGGAATGTTAGAACACTTAAGATCATTTTCATTAGCTAAGTTTTCTTCAATAATTGAATTTAAGTATTCATTAGAGAAAAAAATAGAAGGACATGGACAAATACCTATCATAATCTACATAAAACATTTAAATCATAAATATCATGCTTGAGAAACTTACACCAAAACTTGTTAAGATGGTATTTTCCCAGTACATTTCCCTCGCCATCAAAGGTGAGTTTGGACAAGCAATAAATTGTCTTGTTCGAAATAGAAGGTAATGAGAAATGGAAAGCATGTTCCAACATAGTGGTTTGGGAAAGAACCATGAGAGATTAGATGCATTCAAAATAAAGACTTCGCAAGTCCATATTATCATTATGGCCTACCTTCTAGTGCATTCCATGATGACACACAAGAAGAATTTATAAATATGGAATTATGACACGTTGAGGGGTGAAACATTTAATCATTAAATTTACCTCTTTCCTCCTTCTAGCACCATTTTTTGATGGGAATATGTTAACACACCATCAACTGTGAGGGAAATCCCAGTCCAAAGTTTTCTAAATAGCCTAATTTGTTTGGGATGACACACCCTGACGGGTTTTATGGCTTCATTGGCCGATAAAGGGATCTAATCTAAACTATAAAAATAAAATAACTAACTAATTGTCTACTATATATATTTATATTTTCTTATATACAAAGTGTACAAATATACAGATTGCAAGATTTATGAGAAACCTTGGAAACTAAGATTATACAAAATATCCAAATCTCAGGCAGAATGTAAACAGATCTAAGATATACCACTAATCTACTTTTACCTTTGAAACTAAAATAAAGGAAAAGAGTGAATGTGGATGATAATGTTATTGCCTAAATAAGCAAAGTATTTAAGCTTAAATGTGGATCTACTTTCACAAAGAAAATACAAAAATAAATAATAAAAGGAAAGAAAAACTTCTAACCTAAAATTGGCAAGCATTAAAGGATAAAATGTAGTTGTGCCTCCCTGAACCAAAGTGCTCCTGTAATATGCTTGTTAATAGAAATCTATAGTAGACAGTTGTATAATTCTAAGACTATGGAATGTCAAGAGAAAGTCGCTTCACTTTGAGAATTCAAATCTCATTAAAAATACATAAATGACAACATTTTGTATTGATAATCCTAGGTGAAGATATAATTTATCAACTACAATAAGAAATAAATTTATGTTGAACAAATAGATCTGTGCAAACTCAAAATATATGAACTAATTCAATACAGTTCAAGATTTACTTCAAGATAATACAATCATCTTAAACTATATAATTTAGATTCATGGATTATTAAAAGAATGAAAGAATTAATATAGATATGATAATAATTATCCATGAATTGATGAAACAAACTAAAGCTAATTTAAATCAATCCATAATTGATTAATTTAAATAATATAAGCCATAACACCAAGATATTATTATATGAGGTGAACTCTTTAACTTGGAGGACAAAAGTCTTAGTTAAAGAACGATTCTATATCCTTCAATAAAATATTTAGAAGTCCATCTCCCAAAATTTTCCCCGCCATATCACTCCCGAACTCATGAGTATTTAAACAAAAACAATAATAATCCTCATATCCATACGATATAGACAAATCTCTCAAAAATAGATCCATTTCATAGTATCTCATTAAATGGAGGAAACTACCGGCTGAAGATTCCACTTGGGAACATGAGTCTTTTATACAGAAGCATCCAGAGTTACTCAAGCATTGCAGACAACACTTGTCTCAAGGGGAGGGGAATGTTAAACCCTAATATTGGCTCATTACCCCTTAGTTGGGGCATATTATATTAGTAATTTTATTTTATTTATGTTGGGTTTAGGCCATTAGTTGTAATTATACCTACTAGTCTCCTATATATACCAAGGAGACAATTTCATTTTGAATCATCTTGTACTTGAACATTTAACTAGGGTAAAAGGAGGTTGCCCCCACGAAGAGGCTTATTATCTGAAATTATCTCTTTTTCAAGGCGTTGAGTACTTTTTCTGAGGTTTTTCTATGCTATATTGATATTTGGTTCTTAACATATGGTTTCGGAGCTCAAGGTCCCGGGGTTTCGTTGCTATATCTGAGACACCTTGGAATTTTCACTATAACATTTTTTCTACAATGTTTAAGAAGGAATGTCTTTGAGGATATTTAGTAGCCGGATCAAGGTACGTTGGGTTCAAAATTCACCTCTTGAGGAATTATACTTTCGGAGATACAACCTGTACAAGATAGGGTTCTGGAATCATCCTGAACTGAGTCATTGAGGAATTGTTTCTATAAAAACTTTTTTGTAATGTTTCAGACCCTAAATTCTAGAGGATATTTACAGAAATTAGTAAGGTGTCTATGATAAAATGTTCATCTTCTGGGTCATCTTAAATTTGTATATACACCCTGTGTAAGATAGGGTATCAGACTAGTCCTATTGACTAGTCTCAAGAAGGTGTTCCAAGTAAAACAATCATAAATTCTTCCTAAATGATGTAGGAGCATCCCCGAGAGCATCCACAAACCATCAAACGAGCAGCGCGTGGAGAAAAAGGGACAGCTGGAAAGCGCCAGCATCCAAGATTTTGAACCATTGTAATATATGGCTGCGCCAAACATTAAATGTTTTGATGAGATGAAGCGCACTGTACATTGTAACGGACCTTGAGCGGATAAGCTCTAGTCCTTAGGTAGCTGAGGCATTTACTTAGAGTTAATGCAGGTAGATAGAATAATTAACTGTAGATTGGACAGTTTTAGTTTAGAGAGGGAAAACGGAATATAGACACCCTCCATTGTATCATTGAGAGAGGATTTCATTCATACAGGAGCAAGGGAGAGCAGAGCAGAGAGCTTGTGAAGAAACCTCCATGTACAACTATTGAATTAATAGGAAGAACCTGATTCAATTCCATGGACGCGTTTGACCTATGTGTATTGCTGATATTGTGCCTTTGTATGTTTGCATCTTTCTATGCTTATTTATTATATGCTGTTTATGTAATTGCGTATCAGGTCCGAAACCAGAGAGAGTGAAGAAATGGGTTTCCATTGGTTCTCTGTTTAAGCCGGGAGATTCCTGCAGAGAGGCAATAGAATACCTCCGCATAGAGTGCGTCGAGGAGGCTAAACAGTGAACCTTGGTTCTCGTTCGCCCAGAAGTTGAGTTGGGTCACTCAAGCCGAGTAGGCGAGTACAGGTCGAGAGTGAACATCAGTGGCAAGTCTGAGGAGAGGAAAGGGCAAACTATTGCAAGAGTAAAGGCACAGGAACCCAGAAGACTTCAACACTTCGGGAAGTGATTGAAGATCGAGCACAAGAAACAGGTTTGGGAATTCCTTGAAGGAGTTCAAGCTAGCGAAAGCTCACGAGGGATAGCTCCTTTCGTTCACTGAAGAAATCTGCCCAGTGGAGCCGCACAGGATGCAGGAGGGTGGCGGAGCGGAAGTCTCTTCCTAGAGGAAGAGAATCGACGAGCTAAATCGTCGCGCATATTCGCGAAGTCCCGTGGATCATTGGATCTGGGAGAAGAAGCGAGGAGGTTAACCCTCAGGCAACGGAGGGAACCATGGGCCACCGCATATCGGAGAATCGGGGTTGGTGAGTGCAAGAGTCACATGCACGTTGAAATCGCGAAGGGCGATTTCCTGATACGATAGGGGTCGTCGATTTGAGCACGGACAGGTGGCACAGATCTGTAAGCCTCGGGGTTTCGCCATTCGGGGTTCACAGCAGCAGGAGACTTGGAGTCGTGGACCCGCGAGCCACGAAGTCTCGGCATGACGTGGCAGTGAGGGACCCGGAAGTCAGGGGGAGACACGTGGAAGCATCTCGGAATATCGGTGTTCGAGGTTTCGAAGGGTAAGTATCTCACTGCCCTTCATCCTCCGATACCCCGATAGAGGAAAGTCCGACACCCGAACGTTGACCGTTGTCTATTGGAGATCGGGGATCGGGGTTTGAAGAGGTAAAGGAACGAGCCTGTGAGACTCGCGATATCGCGAGGTCCGATCTCCCGAGTCCCGAAGGGAGAATCGTGCGGAAGTGTATCTGTGGGTACATCATTCCCGAGGGGAATAGGAAGGGATTGGACCCTTCGGGTCTACGTACGAGGAGGTCCTGGTGGAGCGACCGCACCAGTGAGGGCAGGTTGCGTCAAGAGTGGTATCAGAGCCGGAATTGGAATTCCTTTTGTTCAGAAAGCAGAAGGAAGGAGATACATAGTGCCGCCCAGAAGAGAGAGACAGTCACCTGATCGTGAAGAAAGGGACGTGCGAAGAAGGGGTAGGCAACCAGGGAATCCAGCCGGTAACCCAGAGATGGAACGCCAAATACGAGATCTCAGGGCGAGACTCGAGGATATGGAG
>ML787367.1:318546-360603 GCA_009831015.1 Picea engelmannii
ATCTTGTACTTGAACATTTAAGTGGGGTAAAAGGAGGTTGCCCCCTTGAAGAGGCTTATTATCTGAAATTATCTCTTTTTCAAGGCGTTGAGTACTTTTTCTGAGGTTTTTCTATGCTATATTGATATTTGGTTCTTAACACTATTACATGGTGACTACTAGTAAAATGACTGAATCTATTACATAGTTATTACTAATGAAAACAACGCACAAAGAAATAACAAATATAAAGCAAGGCAAATAATATATACTACGAAATAGAGCATTTAATATTGTATATGCTCGCATATACAATATTAAATGGATGTTTTAGATCAAATGATATATTTCCCAACATATACAACATTAAAAATTGTGCTACTTACATATACCCAAACCACTAAACTTTTATTTATTTATGAGAGAACAACATCCAATAATCATATACCGAACTATTATATATATATATATATATATCTATATATATATATATATATATATATATATATATAATGGATATGTGAATCATTATTACATGGTGACTATTAGTAAAATGACTGAATCTATTACATAGTTATTACTAATGAAAACAACTCACAAAGAAATAACAAATATAAAGCAAGGAAAATAATATGTACTAAGCAATAGAGCATTTAATATTGTATATGTTGGCATATACAATATTAAATGGATGTTTTAGATCAAATGGTATATATCCCAACATATACAACATTAAAAACTGTGCTACTTACATTTACATATACCCAAGACACTAAACTTTAATTTATTTATGAAAAAACAACATCGAATAATCACATACCCAACTAGCATGTAAGATCCATTTCTACGGTCTCACCGAAAGACAAACATCTGGTTTCAGAGTAAGAGCCTTTATACTTATTAATGAGCATTGTGTTAAATCGATGATGGGATCAATTTGCGGGGTTAATAATTCATTTCTTTACAGAAAACCTTGCCAAGTGTCCCTTGAGCTAACCAAATGGAATTCAACCAGGATGCGGATTAGGTCGTGGTGAAACAAGATGGTCTCAGGATTAGGGCTTGGCCGTTGATAAAATTTTGACCTTGTTTGTAGGATTTTAAGCCAGTATAAGGGTAATTTTATACAAAACCCTTGAAACACTATTAAGAACCATATGTGGAAAAGGAACATTAAACCATAATGCCCTTCACAGGTAATGAATTGATTAATAATCAAAAATAAATTGTGCCAACATGTGTTAAATAGCTCTAACACATACCCTTTACATGGTATTGCAACCTTTTGGACATCGACAAAGACCGCCATGGAATATTGGCTACCTTCATATTTTTAAACCAAGTTTCTCCTTTATGAGGAAGACTTTTTTCCTTAGCTATGAATTCCTCCATGACCTGTATCTAAACATCCCTAATTTTGGCTTTGGTGCCATCAAAAGTCCTGGAAAAATCCGTGGCCACTTCTAAATTAAAACCATTAAATGACTGGACTAAACCTAAGAAACTGAACTGGGAAATCCTACCCATCGTGTCGTCATGGGACAACAAGGTTTGTGGGCCATTTGGCTCTATCCTCACTATGGGAGCCATAAACTCAACAGGGGTGAACCAGAAGACACAAAAACAAAATTCATCTAGGGGAAAATGCTATAATCATAATAGACCAAGCCCATAAACAGTGAAGGAGGTCGAACGAACATAACTTTCGATAAAAAAACACTTGAGGATTTGAGGATGCTCTACCATTATCTCCCACTCCAAGTTTTGATTACCTCCAATAGACCAGAGGAAAAAGATATTAGAAGCTAACAAACCCATGAAACCCTCGCAGTCTGCCACGAACTATTGATTCGATTTCGAGAACATTAACACAATGCAGAGAAACAATTCATGTAACAATTGAAAGGTCAATCCATGTTAAGTGACCATTACTAAAATCATGTCATGATATGACAATGGTGGGTGTCAAAAAGTTACGTCGAGACTATTTAGAGAGGTAAGGTTTTAAATGAAACCCAATATCATTCATATCAATGATTTATCGATAATTTTAAACAAGGTTTTAGTTCATGCTCGATACTTAAGTTCATAAATCGTTTAAATCAAACTCATATCTCTTAAAATTGAGCTTAGTTTCTAGGAATTGATCCTTTCTTAGGTGTTTTAACATAATTCATACACTTTCAATTTAAAACATAGCTCAAGGATCTTCTTATTCAGACCATAGATTAATTAAAGAAAACAAACAATAATATTTCATCCATGCAAAGGAATATTGTCACATGAGTTCAATCAACAATTCGCACGAAACGAAGCTTCAATTTCATGCTTTACAGTCATGAAATTGAAGCTAGAAAATGATCAATAAGTGACACAAACATATTCACACGAAATCTTCAAAATTCAAACAAGATTGATTAGCACTAAACAATCACAGTTTTATACAAAAACAAAATCAATCAATCTGATGTATATACATATGAGGCAATGAGTATAAAAATGAGTTTGTATTTCAAATAACAATGAGAAACAAGATGCTAGTTGGGCCGCCAACAAGGTCTTATTACCACCTTCTACGTTAATGATCACAACCAAACTTAGCACTGACACCCCCCTTAGCAAATATCTTACTAACACCTTCAACTTTGGTGATTGCAACCACACTCAACAATGACGTTCTACTCTACAAAAAACTTACAACCACCTTCAGCCCTTGGTTGATAGAAACCAAACTTCATAGTGGCATCCAACAATTGGGCCTAAGATACAAGTATAAGGAGCCGAGGAGAAATGAACTTAAGTAGCCCTAGTGTTGTAAAAACACTCCCAACCCATTATGCGACACATACCAAGGTAGAGCAATCAACAATTCTATTTAACCAAAATTACAAAATCCCAAATCAAAATACATAACAATGATAATTTGCATAGTCCCTTAATCATGAATCAACAAACACATAAATAGAAAGGTAACAATTTTGTAATCCCTCTCAATATAACATTTTCCAACATTTGTCTCTTATCTTTCCCTATTCATATTGTCCATCCAACATATCAATATATACATATACACCAACATCATCATAATCAATCAAACTATAATATGAAATATCAATGATAAACCATTATATATATAATGGATATGTGAATCATTATTACATGGTGACTACTGATAAAATGATTGAATCTATTACATAGTTATTAGTAATGAAAACAATTCACAGAGAAATAACAAAAACAAATATAAATCAAAGAAAATAATATATATTAAGCAATAGAGTATTTAATATTGTATATATTAACATATACAATATTAAATTAAATAAATGTTTTAAATCAAATGATATATATTTCAACATATACAACCTAAAAAATAATAGAGTATTTAATATTGTATATATTAACATATACAATATTAAATTAAATAAATGTTTTAAATCAAATGATATATATTTCAACATATACAACCTAAAAAACAATAGAATATTTAATATTGTATATATTAACATATACAATATTAAACTAGCAACAACCACATTGATGTAAAAAGTGGTTGATATACGCCGATCGGCGCCATTTTCCACTTTTTTTTTAAATTAATGGCACCGATCGGCGTATATCAACCACTTTTTACATAAATGTGGTTGTTGCTAGTTGACAGCCAGCATGCATAGCCAGAACCATGAAAATATTTTGATACAATTTAAATGTAATATTTAAATATTATTTAATAATTACTTATTATTTAAAATTAAATAATAAAATAATTTAATTAATATTCATATAAAATTAAATAATTTTATAATAATACTTAAATAATAATAAATAATAATTTAATTATTAAATAAAAATAAATTATTATTTATTTAAAAAAAATATTAAACAATAAATAATTTATTAGAAATTGATTATTTAATTATAGAAAATTAATTAATTAGAAATTATATAATAATATTTATTAATTAATAATAATTAAATTATTAATTCTGAATTGATTATAGATAATAAAATTAATATTAAATAAAAAGTATTTATAAATTAGAAAATAATATAGAGAAATTAAAAAATTAATAAAAAATAAATGCATTATTAAAATAATACAATAATAATGGAAAAAATACATTTATATAATATAAATTAATTTATAAAAAATAAAATAGTAAATAACAAAGTATTTAATAAAGTTAATAAAAACAAAAATAATAAAGTATTACATATAATAATAAGAAAGTAATAAAAAAAAGACATTGTTAAAATAATATATTATATAATACATTAACTAATATTAATATATTAGTTAATATATTAAAAATATTAAATAATAACTAAATTATTAAAAATGATTATTTAATTATCAAAAATTAATTAATATGCCAGCATCTTCAATTTACAACCCTATGATTGAAATTTATGATTAAAAGATTGATTAATCCACCGATTCCAATAGGGGGGACGCCTATTGGCTTAATTAAATAAATGTTTTCAATCAAATGATATATATTTCAACATATACAACCTAAAAAACTGTGATACTTACATTTACAGAATACCCAAAACACTAAAATTTTATTTATTTATGAAAAAAAACATCGAATAATCACATACCAGACTAGCGTGTAAGATCCATTTCTACGATCTCACCGAAGGACAGACGTCTGGTTTCAGAGTAAGAGCTTTTATACTTATTCGGCCAATACGTGACCCAGATCTTCCCTTCAACTTTCCATCTAAATGTCCGCCCTTCCATCTTCGGCTCGAACTTCCATGTGATCCCTTCCTTACTACATATCGTAATCCCCCCTTTCGCGCTAAAACCACTGGACACATAAGAATCCTTGTCCCGAAACCAGCCATTATTCTTCTGGGACGGCCTGTACCCTGTCACCTTTTTACCAGTATCTTTGTCTACCAGAAAATAGAGGTATTTGCCTTGGCCTTGGCCTACCTCCACTGTCTGCTCGAAGTTCCACGGCCTGAAATTCGTCCTCCATCCCTCCTTGACCCCATACGTTACCGAGCCTCCGATGATTATGGGCAACTTGGTTTCCCAACTTAAGCTGCCACTGCAGTTCGTCTCTGTCGACCGCTCGACCAAGTCGTTATTCGTGCAGGTACTAGGACTGGCGGAGATTATGTTGCAATGACCCAGTAGTGTCACATCCACTGAAATCTGGGAGGGGAAGTGCTTCTCGTTTGCGACGCTTTCTTTCAGGGTGTCGGTGGGGAGCAGCTGAAAGACGTCGCAAATCACGTTCGCTAAACCTATCTGTACTTCGATAGAGTGGGGAGTGAAATTCAGACTATATTTCAGCAGTAGACACGCTTCCAGATGCAAAAACCCGAGAGCGAGGAGAAGGTCATCGTCTTTGGGGGATTTTATTGGCTTCTCATCAGCTGCTTTCATTGCGAACACGGGCGCGTAGACCTGGAACTTCCATTCGTCCTTGGTGCTGTAGCTTTGGGAAAAGGAAAGCGGACTGCCGATGGTGTTGTCCCTCGACAAGTCGGAGGCCATGCGGTCGATGAGGGTGAACCCCATGGACCTCATCACCAGCTGTGCGTTATTGCTCCCCACTGCCTGTAACAACAGCTTGAAAGAATTCTGAGCACCGCTTGCTCTCCACTGCCTGTCCAACGCTTCCAAGCACCGCGGACGGATCTCGATGGGTGCCTTGTATACGGATACGCTGAGGGCCATGAGAAAAAACGCGCAGTTGAATATCTTGGAATCAATCGGTGCTTCGCTGGTCTGGAACTGCGGCTCCTCTTGTGGTGGCCTGTCTTTCAAGATGCGGTCGATGAAGTCGGAGAAGAGACTCGACATCGGATTGTCTTGGGCCGAATTACCATCTGCATGAATGAGATTGAACGCATTCGACTTCCACAGGACAATTGGATTAGGCTCGAAATTCGCGCGTAGCGAGAGGATGATATTCGGCGGCTCATTCCACGGTTTCAGAGTTTCTTTTTCGGCCGTAAGGAGTAGGGGCAATTGCGATTGTTTGCCGGGGTTGATGGACTGGCTATTGGTTTTCCATTCTGATACCGGTGGAAAAGCGGCGATCCAGCCCCAGATATCCAACCATTCCTCGCATAACGGATCATTAGACATCGGTGCGTGCTTATGGTTGTCCAGATACGTCGAGAGAGGAGATTTTCCAGGTTACCCAGAGGGAGGAGATTTTCCAGAGAGCTGAAAATAAGTATTTTTCCTCCTCGGATTCTATATAATGTCTGTTGATGGAAACAGATATGAATGATTCAGTGAATCATCTTTTCATTTAAAGTAACAGACGTGAATGATTCAGTTGGGAGGGAGCATATATTATATAAAAAACATCCCACCACCATTATCTCATATAAAATCATCCCACTATAAGCATAATCCATCAACAGATGATCTCGGCGTCGGTGGGATGATTAAATCATCCCGCCACCATTATACTATATAAAACTATCTAACTATAGGCATCATCCGTGTTGAGACAAATGGTTTTGGTGGGATGATATTATATAAAACCATTTCACTACAGCCATCATCCATGTTGAGACAGATGGTTTTGGTGGGATGATTTTATCGAATATATTATGTCTTAAAAAGAAGACTAGATTTTGGTGGAATGATTTTATATTCTCTATCTCATCAACATGGATGGAGGGCTATAGTGGGATAAGAGATGGAGGGCTTTAGTGGGATAAGAAAAAGACTAATCAAGCTTCCTTATTGCTTGTGCGAAGGAAGGATCTTTTTTCAATCTAGCACGAATGGAGTTAGTAGGAATGTGGACTATATTATGGTTTTCTATAAATTGTTTTTTTTGGTCTTGTATTTGGTTGTAGAGTTGGTCTTTGTTTCTTCGAAGAGATTTTGTTTATTCTCAAGCTTTGTTGTTAAAATTGTTTTTTGCTCTTGTATTTGGTTGTAGAATTGGTCTTTGTTTCTTTTAAGAGACTTTGTTTATTCTCAAGCTTTACTGTTAAAGTTTTTTCTTTCATTATCTCAGCTCATGGCTGAGGTTTACTGCCTATTTCTATAATGTTATCTTTCTCTTCTATGAATATAAATACTTTTTCCTTTCCTGGCCTAAAAAGTATTTCAAAAAAGTTTTATGAAATGATTTTATATTCTATTAACACTTTTTCTTTTCAGGCCTAAAAAAAATTATTTCAAGAAAGTTTTATGGGACGATTTTATATCATATTAATAAGGATGCCTATAGTGGGATTAAGCACTTAAAAAATGTTTGTACAATAGAGTATTTTCACGAAGATTATAGTGGGATAAGCACTTCAAAAAATTTTATAGGTTAGAGTATTTTGACGTAAATAATGAATAGATTGAGGTTTTTAATTGGTTCATTTTTCTTCATAAAACATTTACTATAGAATCATAGTAAAATCTATATTTGCTTTGGATAACGAATCATAGTAAAACCTAAAATTCGGTATGGATAATGAATCATAGTCAAACTTAAATTCAGTCTCAATTGATGGACTTAACTTAATTAGTTGAGTTTCTTTTTAAATCGAGGTAGCAAAAGTTGAAATATATATTAATATTCGATATTTATTATTGATAGTCAAATAAAACGTGAGGGCTATGTTTAAACAATAATCTTGAGCTATAATTATCATACAAAATGTACACATGCTGAGAGGAAGAGGGAAGAGCTGGGATTAATGGTCCAGACGTCTCACTACTGAACAGTTTCAACCTCTCATTTTATCATTTGTTTAAAGAGTTAGTGAGCTTTTTTAAATGCTTGGTATTCAAACATATCTTTGAATACTTTTAAACTTTGTTTTTCATTACTCAAGAGCTTCAACAACTCTTTAAACTTTGTTTTTCACTACTCAAGACATTCAACAACTCAGAGTTGGGAAGATCTTTGTTCTAGATTTGATTTTGATTTTACTATTTTTTAAGTATTTTTTAATGTATGGTATTGAAAGATATCTTTGAATACTTTTAAATTTTGTTTTATGAAAATGTGATAAAATTCATCACATTTAATTTTTTTTTTTTTTTTTTTTATCCAAATCAATTAAAAAATGATTATTTTATCATTCAAATCAATTAAAAATTATTATTTTTCATCCAAATCAATTTTTAAAGAAACATTTACTACACTAATAAACTACTCCCATGTTATACGGTGAATATGTATGTTTATATGGATATTTTTCTTTCTATAACTTATTGTTAACTAATATATAAATTTGGTGGGATACAAATTTGTTAACTAATATATATGACATGATAAATTTGGTGGGATAAAAAGTTGTTAGTTAGATAAAGTGAAAGCACGAATGTCTCCATTTGTTAGATAAGGAAAATCTATCCAACCTTCATGTGCGTCATATTTCATGTTAGAATGATGAATCAACAATTAACAATAACTTTAATATCCCTAGGAACCATAGTGCCTATGAACAATATGAACAATAGTCAATGTCTCATTTGAGGAGGCATTAAATGTGTTCTTAGTAAGTCCCTCATCAAGAAAATCATTAAATACATTACCAAGTAATTAAAGTCCCATTATCCCCGCTAAATCATTAAATAAGAACATAACACATCAAAAAAATAATAATTATAATCCACCTCAAGAACAACCTAACAATGTGTTTCATTTTAGGATGATAAATGTTTGTTTTGACAAACTATGTGTTAGGGGGAGAAGTTAATCCTCTTTGTGTGTTTATGAGAAATGAAGAAATGACTCAACATAGGCATGGCAAATTCTCTCATGGTAGAAGTAGCTTGTCTAGAGGGATATTTCAGAAATGAAGTCATGAGAATGATGGGTCGAGTTTTTTTAATGTTGTGACGCAACCTGCCCTCGGCGGCGGTCACTCTTGCCAGGACCTCTTCTCCTCTTGACCCCCTAGAGTCAAATCTCTTTCAACTCCTCTCAGGATTTCTCGCTACCCACAGCTATCTCCTCGGCGATCTCCCCTTTGCTTCTCGGGAAATTGGCGTTCGCACTATCGCGAACCCTGTGTGCACTTCCCGTGCAATTCAAACCTCCGAACCCCGATCCCCGATATTCAATGGTCAACGGTTTCCACTTGTCGGGGATTTCCCTCTCGGGATATCGGCATATGAAAGATCTCACTCCACTCACCTTACAAACCCCAAATGCCGACGTGCGATGCCACGTGTTAGCACTCCACAGTACTCCTGTGGGACCCATCGCAACTCGGGAGTTCGCTCTTTCTCCACGGACCTTTCAATTATGAAAACACCGATGTGCTGAGTCCCGACTCCCCAGGATCTCGCGCCACCTGTCCCCGCTCTGATCGACGGTCCCGAATAACTCGAGAAATCGCGATTCGCGATTTCGACGTGCATGCTACTTGCCTCGTCAAACGCCGATCGTCGAACCCCGATGGGCGTTGGTTCTTACCTCCTGCGCCAACGGACTAAACCTCGCGCAACTTATCCATGATCCAACGATCGACGGGATTTCGCGAACCTGCTTGGCGAATCCTGGGCGTTTACTTCTCTTCCTTGGAGAATCCTTCCGCTCCAAAACTCTGCCTGTTCAGAACTCCTCCTGGTTCTGTTCTCACAGTATTCGCAAGGAACTATCCCTCCTAAGCGTTGTTCCTCTGACTCCTTCAGAAACTTCTACGCCCGCTCCCTACACTCGACCTCCAACAACTCTCAGAGTGTTCAAGTCACCCGGACTCTATGCACTTCTTGCAACAACAGTCCTCATCTCCCCTTCCTCAGACTCACCTCTGAGACTTCAAATCCGACCTGCACTTCAACTGCACGGTTCGAATAACCCAATACATCCTTGGGCAGATGAGAATAAGAGTTCAACTGTCTGCCCTCATCAACGCACTCTATGCGGATGAATTCGGCTGCACTCTATGCAGGAATCTCCTAGCTCAGACAGAGAAACAATTGAACTTATTCTCTTCTCTCTCACCGATTTTGAATCTACCATGAAATCACATACACAGCATATAAAACAAAGGCATAACAAGAAGCAAATATGCAACAACATAATATTAACAGCACATAGAGAATAATCACATCCATGGAATTGAATCAAAGCTTTCCTATTAATTCAATATCTGTACATGGAGATTCTTCACGGGTTCTCTGCTCTGCTCTTCTTGCTCTTAATGCTAATAATCTGCTGCTCTGAATGAATACAATAATACAAAGGAGGGTGCTTATATTCCGTTTACCCTTACGAAAATAAAACTGTCTAATCTAGACTTAATTATTTTATCTACCTACTTTAAATCTAATAAATGCCTCAGCTACCTAACGACGAGAGCTTATCTGCTCAAAGTCCGTCTTACAATACAAGTTTGCTTCATTAAACCATGCATTAATGTTTGGCGCAACCACTATCAAGGTAAAATTCAAAAAGAGGTTTGTTGGCTTGTCCAACTGTCTTTCCTTGCTCCATGCGCTGGCTCGCTTGATGAGGTGTGGATGCTCCTGCATCATACTCCTCGGCTCAAAATATTTCATGGGCTCCTATCCATGAGCTCCTATACAGTCTACCCGTGCTTCTGTATCACTCCTTCTATCTCCCAGTTGGCATCCTCCACTGGGTGATTCTTCCATTTCACCAGGTATTCAAAATACAGCTTTCTCCTGGTCTTCCTGCCTACTCTCTTATCCAGTATGCACTCCATCTGAGGCTTTTGTGAAATTGGTAATTGCTTCTGCCACTGGACCACTGGTTGCTCATCACTCTCAGCTCCTGCATCCTCGGCCCTGTATGGGTATAAATCCGAAATATTGAAAATCGGAGATATCTCGATGCCCTCTGGCAACTCAAGCTCATAAGCGTTCTCTCCGAACTTCTTCAGGACTCTACATGGCCCAATTTTCTTCATCTTGAGCTTGTTATATGTTCCCCTCGAGAACCTTTCAAGTGTGCCAGAACCATGTCCCCAACTTCAAACTGAAGTTGTCTCTTCCTCTGATCGGCTCTACGCTTATACTCCTGATTTGATTTCTGCAGTCGCTGCTTCACCTGCGTGTGAAGTTCCTCCATCGCTTCAGCGAATTCTTCAGCATGATCGCTGCTAGTTTCGGCCTGTCCTGACTCCCTGAGCTCAGAAACTCCCCTTGGCTATGTCCCATACAAAATCTGGAACGGGCTTCTTCCTGTACTCCGATTCACCGAATCGTTGTACGCAAACTCTGCTTGTGGCAATATATGGTCCCAACTGCTGTGGTGCTCCGTCACCAGACTTCTCAACAGATCTCCCAGACTTCTATTTACCACCTTCGTTTGTCCATCCGTCTGTGGATGATAAGCTGAACTAAATGCCAGATTAGTTCCCATCTTTTTCCATAGAGTCCTCCAAAAATGACCTTTGAACTTGGTATCTCGATCCGAGACTATACTTCTCGGCAATCCATGCAATCGCACAATCTCTTTGAAAAACAAATTCGCGATGTGCGTCGCATCGCTGGTCTTATGACACGGAATAAAATGTGCCATCTTCGAGAACCGGTCCACCACCACAAAGATGGAATCAAATCCTCTTTGCGTCCTTGGCAATCCTAGAACAAAGTCCATACTGATCGCCTCCCATGGCCTCTCAGGTATGGGCAATGGCTGATAGAACCCTGTGTTCTGCTTTCGACCCTTTGCATGTTGACATATCCTGCACCTGTAAACAAATCTTTTTACATCTGTTCGCATGCCTGGCCAATAATATGATTCCCTCAGCTTGGCGAATGTTTTGTCATGTCCAAAATGACCAGCTAATCCTCCGTTGTGTTTTTCCTTTACCAGATTCTCCCTCATGCAGGAATTCAGAATGCACAGTTGATTGCCTTTGAACAACAATCCTTCCTGAATCATATATTCCAACCATGGACTTCGATCCCTGAGAACTGGATTCTCAGCTGTCTCGTATGCTTCTGCAAAATCTGCGTCACCTGCATACATGTCTTTTAAATTTTCAAAACCCAAGGTTTTGACTCTAAACTCCTGCAGCAGCAAACATTTCCTTCTCAAGGCGTCAGCCACCTTATTAGTAGTCCCCGAAATGTGCTTGATCACAAATGTGAAATTCTGCATATACTCTACCCATTTTGCATGCTTCTGGTTCAACTTTTCCTGTTGAATTACGAACTGCAATGCATGATTGTCGCTGTACAAAACGAACTCCTTGGGTATCAAGTAATGCCTCCACTTTTTCAATGCTTGTATAATGGCATAGAATTCTTTTTCATACGTGGATTATTTCAGCTTTGCATCATCCAGCTTCTCGCTGTAATATGCTACAGGTCTGTCATCCTGACTCAGGACCCCTCCAACAACATACCCACTGGCATCACACTTCACCTGAAATGTTTTCTGAAAATCAAGCAACACTAGAATTGGTTGCTCTGTTATCTTTTGCTTCAACAGCTTGAAGATTCTCTCAGCCTCGGCTGTCCAATGAAAAACTTTATGCCGTTTCTTCACTGTATCCATCATCGCTGCACTAATTCCACTGAAATTCCGAATGAATTTTCTGTAGAAACTAGCCAAACCATGGAAGCTACTTACTTCAAAAACATTCCTCGGTGATGGCCAATTCCTGATGACTTCCACCTTCTCAGGATCCATCTTCAATTCATTCGCCGAGATTACAAAACCCAAATAAACGAGTTATGTCTGCATGAAGGAACACTTCTTCAAATTGATCAGCAGCTTCTCCTGCTGTAGTCTTCTCATCACAATGGCTAAATGCCTCAAGTGTTCAGTCCTAGTCTTGCTGAAAATTAGTATGTCGTCCAAATACACGACCACAAATTTACCAATGAATTCCATCAAGACTTCATTCCTCAGCCTCATAAATGTTCTCAGCGCGTTTGTCAAACCAAACGGCATGACCAGCCATTCGTACCAACCCTCGTTTGTTTTGAATGTCGTCTTCCATTCATCTCCCTCTCTCATTCGGATCTGATGATATCCGCTCTTGAGATCAATCTTCGAAAAATAATTTTCCCCACTCAGGAAATCCATCAAGTCATCCATTCTCGGCAGTGGAAACCTGTACCTGATGGTGATCTTATTAATTTCCCTGGAGTCTGTACACATTCTCCATCCTCCATCCTTTTTCGGACTCAGTACCGTTGGAACGGCACATGGTCTCAGACTTTCCCTCACTAGTCCTTTGTCCTGCTGATCCTGTACCTGCCTCTTGACCTCCTCGTTCTCCTGAGGTGTCAACCTGTATGCTGCCTTTTTCGGCAAACTTGCTCCGGGTATGAGGTCAATGTGATGACTCACACTCTGCATCGGTGGCAACGAACGAGGTAGTTCATCCACAATGATATCAGTGAACTCTCCCAGCAGTTCTTGAATCTCCTCTGGAAAGTCGCCCACTCTTGTGCTTGTCAGGACAATTCTCGGCTTCCTAACAACAAAGAATTGTGGATATTCATTCTTCTCCATCTCTATGAGAAGTTCCTTCCCACTCATGAGAAGTATTGTGCTGGTAACTTCCGGCTTCACTTCTTTATCTTTTATCGGAAGCAATTTGTGTGTTCTCCCATCCTTCTCCAAGGTGTATGTGTTCATCCTCCCGTCATGAACCACATTTATATCATACTGCCATGGTCTACCCAGAAATATGTGACATACATCCATGGGAATAGCATCACACAAGATCTCATCATGGTAATTCCCAATCTTGACTTTAACTAAGCATTGTTTGGTGACACTTACCTGGTGTCCTTTCTGTAACCACGAGACTTTATATGGACTCGGGTGCTTAGTCGTTTCCAACTCCAATTTCTCCACCATCTCGGTAGAAATGAGATTATCAGTGCTTCCACTGTCCACGATGACCTTGCATTTTCTGTCCTTGGCTGTGCAAGCCGTTCTGAACAGTCTGCTCCTTTGCACTAAGTTGTCCACCTCTTTCTCAGGTGCCAAAAGAATCTTATGCATCCCAATCAATCTTCCGCTGTCCGCATCTTCATTCTCATCATCACGCCTCTGCGCCTCAGGGATGTGAGCTTTACTTCTGTCCGGCTTCCTATCTAGACAGTCAATGGCCTTGTGTCCTTCTTTTCCACACGTAAAACATGTGATAACTCCTCCTCGGCCTCTTCCTCTACCTCGGGTACGAGGAAAAGTATTTACGTCGGCATATCCGCCTCCCTGCTTTGTATGCTGCCTCCTCGGCTCAGCATATTGCTGCCTCTTTTGTGACGATCCACCCCTCTCCATTTTACCCTGAGGTTTCCTCCATTCCTCCTTGGGCTTCTATGTTCTTTCTTGGGCAATTGCTTTGCCTCTTGGCTGGCTTCTGCCTTGCCCTCGCTTTCCTTTCTTGCGGCTCAACTTTTCTTCGGCTTTCAGAGCCATTTGGTAAGCATCTTCCACCGTCCTGATGGTTAGCATGCTTAACTCATCCTGAATGTCATACCTCAGACCATTCAGGTATCTTGCCACCTTTTCATCATCACTCTCTCAATGACCAGCTCGAATATTGAGCCTGTAGAATTCCTCGGTGTACTTCTTCACCATCATCGACTTCTGCCTCAGGTTCTGCATTCACCTGAACAGAGTGATCTGATAATATCTAGGGATGAATTTTGCTTTCATCTTAGCGATCATCCTGTCCCAGCTTTTGATCTTTTGTTTTCCTTTGCAGCGCCTATCAGCCTGCAACTCTTCCCACCATAAGGCTGCATGTCCTTTCAACTTGGTTACACCATGCCTTACCTTCTTGTCTTCTTAGATATCCTCATAATCAAAGTAGGTGTCGAGTGCTCGGATCCAATCCAGCAACTCTTCTGCATTTAGACTTCCCTCATAGACGGGAATGTCCATCTCGGTCTTCGAGCTCATTCTGGAAATAGATCTGATCAAACTCTCTATCGAGGCATCCTCTGCTAAGACCTCTTCTGCCTCGTGTCCAACTTCCTCTTCAACTTCAGAATCGCTGAACTCTCCAGCACCAGCTCCGCACCTTTGGGTGGTCTTCATCTCTTCGAGTCTTGACCTGAGATCTCGTAATTTTCGTTCCATCTCTGGATTCCCTGCCGGCCTTCCCCTCCTTCAGGAATCCCTGTCTTCATGATCAGGTGACTGCCTCTCTCTTCGTGGCGACATGATGTCTTCTCTACTTCCTCTGCTTCAGAAAGCAAAGACTACTCCCGCTCTGATACCACTCTGATGCAAGTCGTGTGTATCAAAGTGCTTTCCCTTTCTCCTTCCCTTCTCTCGCCTGAAATGTACAGACAAGATTTCATGCTCTGATACCACTCTGACGCAACCTGCCCTCGGCGGCGATCGCTCTCGCCAGGACCTCTTCTCCTCTTGGCCCCCTAGAGTCAAAGATCTTTCAACTCCTCTCGGGAGTTCTCGCTACCCACATCTATCTCCTCGACGATCTCCCCTTCGCTTCTCGGGAAATTGGCGTTCGCGCTATCGTGAACCCTGTTTTCACTTCCCGTGCAATTCAAACCTCCGAACCCCGATCCCCGATATTCAATGGTCAACGGTTTCCACTTGTCGGGGATTTCCCTCTCGGGAAATCGGCATATGAAAGGTCGCACTCCACTCACCTTACAAATCCCGAATGCCGATGTGTGATGCCACGTGTTAGAACTCCACACTACTCCTGTGGGACCCATCGCAACTCCGGAGTTCGCTCTTTCTCCACGGACCTTTCAATTATGAAAACGCCGATGTGCCGAGTCCCGACTCCCCGGGATATCGCGCCACCTGTCCCCGCTCTGATCTACGGTCCTGAATAACTCGAGAAATCGCAATTCACGATTTCGATGTGCATGCAACTTGCCTCGTCAAACGCCGATCGCCGAACCCCGATGGGCGTTGGTTCTTACCTTCTGCACCAATGGACTAAACCCCGTGCAACTTATCCACGATCCAACGATCAACGAGATTTCGCGAACCTGCTCGGCGAATCCTGGGCATCTACTTCTCTTCCTTGGAGAATCCTTCTGCTCCAAAACTCTGCCTGTTCAAAACTCCTCCTGGTTCTGTTCTCACAGTATTCGCAAGGAACTATCCCTCCTAAGCGTTGTTCCTCTGACTCCTTCAGAAACTTCTACGCCCACTCCCTGTACTCGACCCCCAACAACTCTCAAAGTGTTGAAGTCACCCGGACTCTATGCACTTCCTGCAACAGTAGTCCTCGTCTCCCCTTCCTCAGACTCGCCTCTGAGACTTCAAATCCGACCTGCACTTCAACTGCACGGTTCAAATAACCCAATACATCCTTGGACAGATGAGAATAAGAGTTCAACTGTCTCGCCTCATCAACGCACTCTATGCGGATGAATTCGGCTGCACTCTATGCAGGAATCTCCTAGCTCAGATAGAGAAACAATTGAACTTATTCTCTTCTCTCTCACAGATTTCGAATCTACCATGAAATCAAATACACAACATATAAAACGAAGGCATAACAAGAAGCAAATATGCAACAACATAATATTAACAACACACAGAGAATAATCACATCCATGGAATTGAATCAAAGCTTTCCTATTAATTCAATATCTGTACATGGAGATTATTGACGGCTTCTCTTCTCTTCTCTTATTGCTCTCAATGCTAATAATCTACTGCTCTGAATGAATACAATAATACAAAGGAGGGTTCCTATATTCCGTTTACCCTTACGAAAATAAAACTGTCTAATCTAGACTTAATTATTTTATCTACCTACTTTAAATCTAATAAATGCCTCAGCTACCTAAGGACGAGAGCTTATATGCTCAAAGTCCGTCTTACAATACAAGTGTGCTTCATTAAACCATGCATTAATGTTTGGCGCAACCACTATCAAGGTAAAATTCAAAAAGAGGTTTGATGGCTTGTCCAGCTGTCTTTCCCTGCTCCACGCGTTGGCTCGCTTGATGAGGTGCGGATGCTCCTGCATCGTGTTGGTATTTTGCGAGGGAATTATGAACTTGTGGAGGAGAAGGTCGGATTTGGTGACTCACAATACACGATACTTGGGCCTATTTGTGTCTTCTTTTCTCCGCACTCAATTTTTGGGGTCAATATTTGGGTTTTCGTGGTTGTTTGTTCTTCTCCATAAAATAGTCTTGTTCTACCATTAAAGCATGGTTTTTATCTTTGCAAGGGAGACATTTGTGATATTCCATGTGGCTGTTGATTTTCTCGTGGTTTTTCTATGTACATCTAGTGGGGACACTATCATCATGTCTCTCGAGCACCTTCTGTTTGATTTCCATAACATTTGGTAGTTTCTGAATTGTGGGTTGTTACTACGTTCTCATGTATCCCTTTTTCTTCCCCTGGCCCTAGAACATTGCTCAACAAACCTCTCAATTGTATCCCCCTCAAATTAAATGATATCATTACCATACCCCAATATTCAACAAGGAAAGAACAAAAATTCCTTCGATGATTAAAGGTTCTTCCATTACAAATTTCCACTAGAATTCAAAGACGAGATGGCAAGCATAGAACATTATGTTAGGTAGAAGAGAAGAACACTCTCAAAAGAACAAATAAAGGAGTATAAGGGTTGGATTTCAGACCATGTTTCTCTACGATTCGGGATACCAAATTTTTCAAAATGACTAAACTCTATTGATTTAACCAAACCTTATTAAACAAGTAGTAGAATAAAGAACCATTCAGAATCAAACCATTCTCCATAGATTATACCTTATGGATAAGAAGTTTGAGGTAATTTTCAAAGATGTATTTGGTGTCATCATAATAATGTTATATCTTCATGATAGTGACAAAGACATGGAAGAGAATGGGGCGCTCCATAATTAAGGGGAAGACCCTCAAACCCAATTATCATTACCACATGAAAAAATAAATTCCTCGAGTATCATCCTTGCCACACATGTTAGGCTAACACAACATTGTTTTATGTCGTGCTAAGCTTTATAATGTTTCTTTGTTTTAAAATATCTGGTTATATTTCAATTTCCACTATATACCACCTAAGTAGTACATGATACATTAATGATGGCTAGTGACATTACTTGTTTGAAAAAACAAACAACCGCTTGGTTTCCTTTATGGCGGGTCAGATAAGGTTATGGTTGTAATCTTTTTGAATGATAGTAATATAAATATTTCCTTATAAAAAAAAATTAGAATCTATTATCTATATGGTTAAAGGTGTGGATATATGTATATATATAATTAACATATTCAAAATCCCTCATTCGGTTATCATTTGAAGATTTTTTTTCATCTGCACTACTTGATTAACAATCAAATTTTAACAATCATGTCATTTTTTTAATTATTATTAATACAATTAATTGTTTTTATATAAATATTATTTTAATAGATGTAAAATTATCTCACAACCATGGATGGGAAGCAATGAAACACTAGGTCACACAAGTAGAACTTTTGAAGGTTTTCATGCATGTAAAAACTCTTGGAAGTCAAAGTGGAGAAATCACCCATTCAAGGCCCCAATTAGATCTATACTCATTTGGGGTGGCGATCCTCATCGGTATGTGGGCCCGATTGTCACTAAGGGGATTTGTGCTTCGAAAGAAGACTTTCCTTGAAGCTCTTTTCAACTAATGCGCAAGAAAAATAAAAGGGCTATTCTAACACTATTCTACAACTACACTATCCTATCTAGAATGTAGAGATAGTTCATGATATTCCATTTAGGAGTAAAAAATAAAATTTTAAATGAATATGAAGTAAAAATATTTATTAGGCTATAGAAGTAGTTCAAACAACTTGATAACCATTAAAACAAATACATTTTAGTTTTAACTTAGTAAAACGTTACTAAGAAACATACCAATCTTTGTATGTAGATTCAATAATATAAATTAAACAGGAGATAAAGATAAGTTGTTGAACTACAAAAATAGTTCTTGTAATCAAAACAAGAGTAAAACACCAATACAATTTAATAACTAATTTAGTAATTAGTTACTAAAGATCATTAATATGCATACTCATGTTCAATCTCTCATCATTCACATAAAATTTAATCAATAATGAAACAACATATTATTTCTCATAAGTTCTAACAAAAATGCAAAAATTGAGAATATGATTGTTCATTCAAAAATAAATTCAATAGAAAAATATGGCTTGCAAAAAAATCAATATTTCATTAGCCTTGGATAGTAGTACCAAAACTCTATCCAAAACAAGTGAAATTCCATATAGTCCTTTCCACTTCTAGGTCTTCAAAAACAAAAAAACTTCCAACCCCCAGGATTCTCTACAAAACTACAATAAATAGAAGAAAATATACTAGAGTCTAGAACTACTTCCATCCTTGGATCGAACTGATAAGCCTAGATATTTGACTTAATTTGTTAGATGATAATAAGGAGAGATATTTGACTTGGCTTGTTAGTTGATATTAATGAGAGATATTCTCCTTCGTTCCCGTAACACCTTTAATAACTTTTCCCCCTTGCATTTTCACGTGACTTTTCCATAAATAAACTTTATTTAACATATGTGTAATTAATGGAGGCTAGGGAATCTCCTTGTTTAATTTACATCAATAAAGTTCCATAGAAATTTCCTCTCGCCCAGATGAAAACTTTGATTAAAAGTTATCAATTGTTTTTGAACATTTTGTAGGACGAGTAAGAAGTTGTCTAGAACTTTCCAGATTCCAGAAGCTCAAGTTATTGATTCAATTTTCGCTTGAGTCTACCTGTTGCTACAGATCTATAAGATAATTTGATAATGACAATGATTTTTCGAGAAATTGCACATGAGGCATCTTGTAGTCTTCAATAAATCCCATAAGTATGAAAAATATTTACGTATTTTCTCAATAAAAATCTGTGAAAAGACAATTAGCTTGCTAGGAGTCAAGTGAGGCTTGTGATTAGACATTTTCTTTTTCAAACATTTTGGAATACCATGGTGGAAAACTGGTTCCTTGCGCTTCCCATATATTCAGATTATTAAATAAAGATTGGGAATCCTTTTGCTTTTTAGATTATACTTGAGACTTTGCAAAAAACTCAAGGACTTGTTCATGTTGATCTTTAATGACATCCAGTTTTGAATAAAATAATACTTGTAAGGATGATAGTTTGGTATTTATCTCCATTTCTTCTTTCCTTAGGATTTGTTGTTATAGAAAGATTTTCCTCACCCCATGAAACTTGCTCACAAGGCCTTTTCCATTTCTCTATGCAGACTTGAAGTCCCTTTTTGCAGTTCCTAGAGATAAAAAATGTGTTTTTCCACATATACGCTTCCTAACAACTATAAAACATGCATATACACAGGTTGTTGTGGAAAAGTTGCAGGAGTATTGCTTTGATTCAAGTGTTCAATGATGGACTTCATCGAACGTTTGAACGAGGTAGGCTCTTTATCTTGTCTTGTTAGCATATTTGTTTGTATAGTATACTTCATATTATAGTTGATTTATGCAGTCATTTCCTTCTATTGTGGTTTACCCCATGCCATATAGTGGTTTTCCTCGTAACAAAATTGGCAACCATACTGGGGAGGGAATATTCTTTTCAGGTTTTGGAGTGCTTTTATCCTTTGATTTCTCTCAGCTATCTTGAGTTTCTTGTCATCTGACTACTTGATAGTTTATTTTCATTTTGAGTCTAATTTTCTTGTCCTTATCCTTAACCTTGTAGTGTTTCAATACATATACGTGGGTTTTCCCTTGACATATGCATACATATGCAAGTTGTCATTCTGTAAGGGGCGTATGTATGTGGTTTTCTCTTGAACAGTCGCGTACATCATCATTTTTTGCTTGATTTTTGAGTTTGATATTTGTTGGGTAGGTGTTGATGGTTACTGAGTCTTCTTAAGTCTCTGTCATGACTATTAAGGGCTTTCAACGTGATAGGAAACCTTTCCTTGGTTGAATTTTCGGGTTGTTTTTCTTTCTCATCATCATTTTCATTAGTCGTCTTTGCATATTGGGCTGGGTGTTTGCTTCTTGATATTCTACTTGGTTTGTCTTTGTTTACATACAGTAGGGTCTTTATATCAAGTTGTTGTTCAGTCTTTCCATTTTCATTCTTTTATATTGAAAATACAAAAAATATACATTTTGCATTGTTGGCATTTGATCTTTTGGGTTCTTATCATTGATATTAGTACATTTATGGAAAGATTGCATCTTATTGGAAATTGTAGAATTGAATTGAATGTTGCATTTTGAAAAGCTTATTGTCTTTTGAGAATTGAAGTTAGGAATTTGCATTATGTTCATATTAATTTATTTTACTTGTTGATTCATGACATCATTAGTTTCATGAACACATATTTTGAGTAAACAAATCCAGTAAAAGTAACACTGATAAATTTAAAATTGATTAGAAACGATTTTAGTTTTTATGGTGCACAAACTACCTTAAGATTTAGAGCCTTGGAATAGGATTTTGTGAGTAAACTTCTCCAAGGATATTAAACTCAACATATGTGTCTCACTAAGGGAGTGGTGAAATCCATTGTATAATTGGTGACGCTAGGAGGCTCCACTCATACAGGAGTTAAGCACGACGTCGTGCGAAGTTGATTGAGAAGATATCCCTCCAATACCTTCTTAGCATCAGAGATATTTCTAGGATCTATTCGTATATGGGGGTCTTTATAGTACCTTTACCTCTGTGAGAGGAGGTGCTTTTGAGATATTAGGCTTTATTACCCTTCCCATACGGTGGACCCAACTTACGACTGTTCATCTGTGCATTGGTTATATCATGGTGGCTTTATTTTCTTGAAATAGGTAACCACATAGGTTACTTGAAGGGGTTATTTTGTAGGTACCCCGAGTCAGGTAAGGGTCAGACAATAGACAACCTTTATGGAGGATTACCTCTCTATGGGGATATGACCGACTAGTTGTTAATCCCACGAGGGCCCTTATAACTGATTTTGATACATCTAATCTTTTAAAGGGAGTCTCAATCCCCTCTTGGGAAAGGCATACCTACTTTAGGGAGGGAGGCCCCTTTCATCCACTTTATCATGTTTGTGTGCATATTGGTCTTTTTTTTATTTTGGTGTTCTCTCTAGTTGTCAGTTGGCCTTAGGATTTTGTATTGTTTCATGATTTTTCATTATTACAGATAGTGGAGTCCCCTTGACTCCCTCAGTTAGCGCTACCCATACCATGGTATTTTCTCATTATATGGGGAAGAATCCATTTGTATTTCCTAGTGGTACACAGAATCATGATACTCAGCCAATACCTTGGGCCTCTAATCATTTTTCTCATGGTATGTCAGACATGTCTTTTCACTTTCCATCCTTTGTCTCGTCGCCTTATATGAATCTTATTTTTGGGTCTAGAGGCATGATACCTCCTTATTCTCCTTTTTCTTTTGTTGGGAGTCATATCCCTCAACCAAATCTTACGGTAGGAGGTCGGAATATTCCTTCCTATGGATCCAATCCTAGATTCACTTTCCCAGGAGCAAGTGCTCAAATGGGTGGTCATTCTACTTATTACATCCCATCCATCTATCCTTATTCCGCTATGCCGGTTCCTATGAACGCTTTTCCCATGGCAGACCTTCATTTGTCCTATGATTTTTCATCCAGGGGGACCCATTTTTATAGTATGGGAAACCCCCTTCACAAAGTTCCTTCATCTAGGGGAAACATATATTCTCACCTGAGTAACCCTTGTCATGTCACTTTCTCTTCACAAGCAGCTTCCTCGATGATGATGCCCTTAAAACCCTTTATGAATCAATTTGGAGGAAGATACTTTCCTTCTAGATAGGGCCATGGTGTATACCAGAACCCTTCCTAGCCTGCAATTTCTCAAAACTAGGATTTCCCGGAACCTTGGTCTCAAATGTCACAACTAACCGCCACCGCCAGCCATGATGGAAACACAATTCCAGTAACTGTGAGTCATACTAGCATTATATCACCAACCTCCACTAGTCATGTTGGAGATAGATCAACAACCTCTACAAGTCATGTTGAAGACCAACAACATGACTTGCAGATCTGAGTTCGTAAGAGAGAAGGGAATATTTGTGTAAGTTAACAACTAAATAGCATGCATGGAAAGTTGTCGGATCATCAAGTAAGACTTCCATTCCACTTACTTGTAGATCCTTTTCTTCTATGAATTAGATCTAGGAAAATCTACCATTTACATCTTTATTATATCGTACTTCTAGGAAGAGCCTAAGGGAGTTATCTCTTACAAGGTTCATTTACCCTACAAAAAAGAGTGCAAGTCAAGACAAGCAAGAAAAGAGAGGAAATTTGTATGTCCAAGGGGGGAGTTTTAATCAGTCATACTTTTTCATGGGAAGTATTTTTTACATGCATATTTTGGGACAGCAAGGGAGAGAAAAGTGATAAAATTTGGAGGAAGTAATGGTGGTCATGTTAGCAACTAGTTAACTATGCTAGAGAGGCCTCAATAAATGAATGGGATATCTGATGATTAGAGAGTAGTGAAGGGGTACATTCCTTATGCTGGGCAAGAAATGAGGAAGAGAGTTGGTTGAGAATCAAGATAGGTGTAGGAGAATTCCAACTGGTTGTGATATTTTCTAAGTTGTGAGTGGATAGTGAGATACCACCCTATTTTGCAGATTCATATCCCAAAATTGGGAGTGGATTTTTGTTGAGGTCTAGAACAACAAGTCTATGGTTGGGTGGAACGTCAGTCCTAAGTAGTCGGTTGCATACCTATTCTGAAAAGATAAGTATTTTATATGTTTGTGAGTTAGTTTATGACTTAAACTGTTGTGAAATTTTACTCTATGTATGAAATGTTTTTATTATGTACATCCATATGTTAACTCGACATGTTGTAGATACATTTAGATAATGGTGAAAACTGTATGTTTGAGTTGTTACGATACAATAATTTATTTAGTAGAAAATTAATATTATTATGTGTATTTTTCATGGTAATGATCTTCAATTAAGCTGGGGTATGTTACATATTGGTATTATACACTAATACATATGGGGTCAAAATTCAACAAAATATTATAACACTATGGGTTAAATTAATCATATAATTGCAAATTACTACAATTTCAATCATTTTTTTTGGGCTCCCCAATGTTCGTCGTAGATTCGATGACACTCTTCCGTCGTCTCTTTTGCGACGACATGGAGTTGATATATCAGCAGGATTTTTTTGACTTATGAAGAATCTTTGTTGATCTAGCGACGAATAGTTTGTTGATATATAGACAAACATTCATCGCTATATTGAGGAACTTTTGTTAGAAGCCAATGAAATTCCATAGATATAGTTAATAGGATTTTTTAAGTATTATTAAACCTCAACAAGCACACATTGCACCTCTCTTGGATCGGGGAATTTGAATTTTTTTCCCTTTCTCCTCTGGTGTTTCCATTTTCTTAATTCTCACCAGATCTACACCAACTCATTCTTCAATCCATCTCAGACACGCAAACATCCATATATGTAGAGTATTTCCTTGAATTTCCATTCCCATTCACCAGGTATGTATGTTTCCTATTCCATACAATTCTACGATGTCAATTCTATAGAATAGAAGGGAAAATGAAATCACAAGGTCCATGAATATATTTCATAGAGGAGGCGACATACTATCACCTACAAACAATGCTCCATCCTCCCCTTGCACCACATAGCCACCCTCAATCCCTCTTTGATGCCCCGAGAGCCTGATTTGAACGATCTATGGTGGGATTCGAAGGATGGACCCCTTGAAGAAGAGTTCATGAATGACCCCATATTCACCAAATTTCTTTCTGATGGTTTCAACTCTACAAAATTTTCCAATGAATCCCTCAATGATGGATCTTAGGTTTCGTGCATGGATAAATTAGTTGTAGAGATCCACTTGCTTGAAAAAAAACTTATAAATTAAGTCTATTCATGCTATGATGAGTTTATTTAGCATCTCTCGAGCTTAAAGAATGCCAATGAGGTTTTGATCATGGTTAAATCTGGGGTTAACGTCTTGTAGAGTTCAATGCAGAGGGTTAGGTATGAGATTGCAAAGCCCTACAAGAAGACCAGTTTAAAGTTCTAGTATCTTTTGCACCTCCATGAGATTGTTGAGATTTTATATACCATGCTTAAGGTTATAAGATATGTTAGAAAGATGAGAGAATTGGTGGATTCTGAAGGTGCTAGAAGCAATTTGGACCTCATGAAAGTTGCTCAAATGTATAATGAGATTGTAACCCTGAGAAATGAATGGGATATTCTAGGCATAGATGTGTTCAATGATCCAAGTGGATATCGGTGGCCACAAACCTATTCTACTGGCTCAAAGAACAATTTTCCATTTTGGCATTTTTTTACAGTTTTTGGGGTCCCAAACTTCTGGGACTATTTTGAGGCCCTAAATGATGTTTTTTGGATTGAAAATGCCCAAAATGTAGACAAGGAAAATTTTAGGGTGAACAAAATGTGTACTCCTCAGCTAGACCTTTCCAACGATGTATCAGGCACCCCAAACATATGTCCTATGAAAAATTTACGCCCTCGGGAAGTTGACGTATAAACTACCCCTATCCATTGTAGGATATTTTCGCCTTGCAGGAGATACCTCCCTTAGGATATTCCTAGACCTAATACATAATAGATATGTAAACAATATATTTTCCTATATCTAATTCATACATGAAAATGGAAATCTTACTTGGTGATTTAACCGTTGTCCCTGCATGTTCCTTAGCTATTAGACTCCAAAAATATTCCCTTCACTCTTACCATCTTAGATATACACACATGGAGACATAGAAACCTTTCACAACGCCAAGCTTATCGTGTAAAAAATAATGAATATCTAATAATGTATCATAACACATGAAAACATTAATTCTCCACTTGGAACATCCAGGTAGAGGGGAACATATTGTACATATTTTATTGATAAAACAAATGGATTACACCTTAAAAAGAAGTTGATGCAGTCCTTTCCCTAATTCCTTGCCCAAGTTATGTAATCAAACTGCCAGAATGAGTTTTCTTCTAGTGCCCCCCCCCCCCTTCCCATGAGAGACCCCCATTATTTATAGGATAGTAGAGATAAGATCAAACGATAATTTGGATAATATATACATGCCCAAGATGAAAATATTCTACAGGTTGAACCACAAAAAATATAGGATTTAATATCATCTCCCAAAACCAATCCTAAATACAGAGTAACAGACACGATCACACCCTGCATTCTTGTAGGGAGCCATTGGTCTCCCTTGGAAACAATACAAGGAGTGACCAACACTTTTTGGCCATGGGCTTTAAAGGGGTGACCATGACTAGGAGAAAAGATGTTTCAAACTCAAGGGAAAAGTGGTATAATTCATGGTTTCATACTTCTAACCCATAGATGATGCCCATCAAGTGATCAGGTGGAAAATAAATGTATAAAACCATCAAGGATTAGAAACCTTCTGGAATTTCATCTCCCAGGGTTAGGGTTTTGGATGTTTAGTGCTTTATCATTTATTATTTATGTCAAAAGGGCCTTTGGAGCCTCTTTGTACTCATCTTCTTGTGAATGAGTGTAGCGATAATATGTCTTCTCAGAGATTAGCTTCCACCATTCCATCAAGTTTGTTTCATTTTTTATTTTACAGTTTCACCATGTTCTCTTTCTTAATAGAAGTCAAGTTGTATTGTATCTTTGTGTGCTTTTTTGTTATACATTTGTATTTCATTTCATTCCATTTATAAATCTAGATCAATCGACGAGGATATCCCTTCGATAATGTAAGAATGGAACCGATTGGGATCAGAGGTGATGATTTTTTTAGAGCGGAATGAAGGCGATAAATGTTATTTAGAGAGGAGTGGAGGATTTGAAGGTGAATCAGGGACTATGGCAGAGGATGGGATCTTGTATTGGCCATTTTCATTCGACTGTCATTATAGTGTGAAATTTGCAAAGAGTAATATCGAAGAAGAGGGACCCTTTCACACATGCTTCATTTCTTGAGTAATTAATGCAGGTATGTTCTTGTAAGTAAATGCAGGTAAATTCTACCATTTGTTTTTCGATCCGTGAATTGAAATATCTATAAGTAATAAAAATAAAAATTAATATTAATACGCATGAGATGTTACAGGGATCTGTTGGATTACTGAGAGGGGGGGGTGAATCATTAATAGAGCAATTATCCTTTTTAACCACAAAATGCAAGTGTTATATCAATGTATCATTATCATCCAATAGTTGCAGAGTAAATAAACAATGAACAAATGAGCAATCATACACATACACAATAGACCAATTTTTTTATGTGGAAACCCAAAGCAGGATAAAACCACAGAATGATGTTTCTTATATGTCTTTAATAATTACAATCATTGGAAAAACCAAATTCCTTTGTTTTCCAGCTGCAACTGGAAGGAGGCTCCAACCCCCTAATTTCTCAGGGTACAACCTAAGGAAAGCTCTAATTCCCCAATTCTCTAGCTACATCTAGAAGGAGGCTACAACCCCCTATGTTCTTCCACTACAATCGAAAGGTGGCTACAACCACCTTTCCTTTCCCCATCCAACCGCCCTGACGTAGAAGTAGAATGATGAAACCATTGTCACACTATCACTGTGAGATATATTGTTGTAAACCTGCACCAAACAATGTATACCAATAACCTGAGCCATGCATCGACCTATACCTCAACCTATAATCAACCTGTACCATAAACAAGTGCATCAATGATGCACCAACCTATAAATCAACCTGTACCATGAACAAGTGCATCAACCATGCATGAAACATGTACAAATAACATGTCACAACAACTTGTCCAAACAACCTATCACAACAACCTGCCTCATCAATCTTATCAGTCAAATCAGATCTACTCACCAAGATCAATCACCGTGACAACTCTTAAATATAAACATCAACCAAGCATAACATAACAACTCATAATCATCACCAAGATCAATATGTTCTTCTAATAATATACCAATACAAGTATGCTACATCATCCATAAACCATGTGTCAACAATACTACTAACAAGTGCTTCCAACGATGTACCAAGTATGTACCAATCATGTATCAAATATTCATCAACTATGACTCATCAAGATGTACCAACATCATCAACTATACACTGCATGTATGTGTCAACTCATCAACTACTTGTCTCAACCATGTACCCAACATGTAACTCAACCAAAAGCCCTCATCAATTTCATCATCCACATATTATTTGTAACAATGTAATAGACCTGGTGTATAACATCACATACCTTCAAACCTTCCTTAAATTTAACAACAAGAGACTACCATTTTCATCAAACTTTACTTTAGTCTCACATGACTAATTTTGGATTAATCAACAACCCTAACTTGAAATAATCATAACTATGTACCTGTAATGAATAAAGATCTAAAAATTGCACACAATATTCTTGAGTGTCTTTTATGTAATTCCTCTAGACTTCACTACTTGGAACCTCTAAGAAAATGAGTTATATAAAAAATGACATGTACCTTGTTGAATTTTGGCTTATTCTAGAGAGTGAACTTGTAGAGCATGCCCGCATAGAATGTTTGTTGTATGGATCTAAAAATTGTACACATAATACTAAAGACTGTAATATAACCAATACATTTGTTCCTACTAAATTTGGATATGTTCTGAAGAAGTTATTACATTTTTACCCAAAACACTTGTTTTAGACTAGTTTCAAGATTAGCCACAAACCCTATTTTCCATGACGTGTAACTACAAAGATAAAATGAACCACAAGCTGAAATTTGTATCAAAGATACTTGGATATGTTTCTTCAATGGCCTCCCAATTTCATGATCTAAATCATTCTATAAAAAAATTTATTTCAAAAATGGTGAGATGACCTGTAAATAACATACCTTAGAAAGCATCATCAAAAGAATTTATCCTCCCTTGAATTTTGTCCTTCTTTACTTCACCTTCCCTCTAAAATTAGGCTTAGATATCCTTTGGTTACCTCAGTCACATGTAGATATTCAATATTCTCAAGTTTTATAAAAATGAGAGAGCCTTGCCTCTTATTTATACTTTCATGTAGCTTCCTCAAGGGCTTACCTTTTAACCATCTTAACCCACTTTCCTTATTTTAGGGTTAACCTACTTCTAACCACTTGTCAACTTAGCAATTTCTCCATTAAATTTATTATTTAAGTAATTTATTTTGTATTCACTTTGAATTATAGTACACTCATCACTTCACTTTATTATTTACCTTCTAAAATCTCTTGAACCACTTTGACTACTTTGACCTTTTTGGGCTTCTAGATGACTCGTGAGGGTTCTCCAACTTCACATGACCATAAATCTCTAACCGTGAGGAGTTATGTGACATTCCACATACCACTAGAAATGGCATGACATGTACTATCCATATAGAATATTCGTACCTACAAATATATCAAAACATATCCCATTATCCATAAAACAAACTTGGATCCATTAGCCAAACCTTTCTCCAACTTCACATGGACATAAATATCTTACCGTGAGGAGTTATGTGACGTTCCACATACCACCAAAAATGGAATGACATGTACTATCCATATGGAATAGTATTACCTAAAAATATATCAAAACTCGTACCATTATTCATCAAACAAACTTAGCTCCATTACCCAAACCATTGTGCTATCGAAATTCACTACTAGACTTTCTTCAAGGGTTGACATCAATGACAACCAACCCAATTAATCAACAACATCCCCCTTTGGCATTGATGCCAACACTCTGATGCAATACTGAAGTCATTTCCCTCATGCTAACCCTTTACCTTTACCTTTGCATTTACCTTTGTCGTTGATAAATATCTCCCCTTTTTTCATCAATGCCAAAGGTATATTTCCATCCGAGGTTGCTCTCCCTAACTGAACTATCCTTGGGGATACTCCCTCTGATTGAACTCCTCCTGAAATTGATCTTCCAACCTAAACTATCCTCTTTATGGTGCTTCCTTGTGTAGATCTAAGACATATAAGATACGCATTCAAAAGCATTCATTTTCGAGTAGAAATTACTCCAAGTCTCTAGCGAAGATACTCAAAGGCTTCTCTTGGAAGCATTTTTGTAAAGATGTCTGCCACTTGTTCTTTTGTGCCCACATATTCAACTCTGATGTTATTCTCTTCAACTTGTTCCTGTAGAAAGTGATACTTTATTGGAATGTGCCTTGTATTGGAGTGCATCATCAGGTTCTTTGAGATATTGATGACACTTGTATTATCACAATAGATTGGAATGGGATCATCATACTCAACCTATATATCTTTCAGAGTCTGTTTCATCTATAGAACCTATGTACAACATGTTGTTGCTGCAATATACTTTTCCTCGTCTGTAGATAAGGATACTGATGATTGTTTCTTTCTTAACCATGATACTAAACACTCAACCAAGTAAAATGTTTCTCCACTGGTGCTTCATCGGTCATCAATGCAACCTACCCAATCTGCATCTGTGTAGGAAATAAGTGATATATTCCTTTTGGATACCATAATCCAAAATCTTATGTTCCTTTGAGATATCTGAAAATACTCTTCACTGCTAATACATGTGATTTCTTTGGTGCTGCTTGAAATCATGCCACCTGTCCAACTTCCTGCATTACATCTGGTTTGTTTGTTGTCACATATAGTAAGCTACTAATCATTGACCTGTATTGTCTCTGGTCTGTAGACTTTGAATCATCATCTTTTCTAAACTTGCAACTGGTTTACACTTTTCCATTCCGAAATTCTTTAGCATTTCTCTAATATACTTAGTTTGAGAAATAAAAATTCCTTGGTTTCTTTGACGTATCTGAAGACATAGAAAGAAGGATAGTTCTTCGAGTAATGACATTTCAAATTCATTCTGCATGTCCTTTTCAAATTTCCATCTTAACCTGTCATTAGTGCTTCCAAAAATTATATCATGAACATAAATTTTAATTAATAAAATACTACCTTGAGTTACCTTGATGTAGAGGTTGTTTTCTGCACTTCCTTTCCATAGCTCGTAGGGAGTTTTTCCATTGTTGTTTCTGAGCATTACTATGTTTACTCAAACTCTATAAGATTCTAATAGGATGGTTCTCTTGTTTGTCTCAACTACCCCATAGAATCCCCCTGTATATTATTCATATAATCTAGGAGTCTCTAAGTCGGATGGCTCAGAACAATTCTTGCTCTGATTTGTATTCATCACCATCTTCATTGGTAGATTCATCTTCTATCGGAGCTCTAAGTTCTTTCATTCTTTCTGCGGATTCATATCTCACTACAGTTCCTGAAAGTACAATCTCTTGAACCTGTTCCTTATTTACATGTCATTCTTTTAATTCAGTTATTTTCCAAACCTTTTTTTATCCCTCATATTTCCTTTTCTCTATAGAATTTTCTTCATCTCCTTTTATTTCCAGTCTTGTGGTCTCTGGGACCTGGTCTTTGTTCACCTATTCTTCGTGTTTTGAAAAACCACTGTCAACATACCAACCATGCTTCTTCTTCTTATATTGTAGAGCGAATGTGCATTCTTCATTGCTATACTGATTCTTATTTCTTATCCATGTTCTCTTCTGAGGCTCCTATCTATCACTATTGTTGTTTTGTTGTGGTTCTCTAGGAGAGATTGTAATTCTACAATATTTGGCCGTGTCCAAAGTTATTTCACTTATAGCATTCCCCTTTAGTGTTGAATGATTCAAACCTGTTGTAGATTCTTCTTTGTGTTTCACTAGACCTTCTTGGATAACCATTTTGTGTATGTCTTTCAAAGTTGTTTATGTTCCTGCTATTAGCTCTACAACTTACAAGTTTATGTCCAAAATTATTTCATGCATAACATAAACCAAAAATGATAGTTTGATACATGGGAGTTGAAGATCTTCTGAAAGGGGTTACTCTTATGAATCCTTCTTCTTCCTGAGGCCTATTTGTTTCTATCGTTCATAGATTTTGAAACTTGAATCTTCTCGGTGGAGGAGTGTCCCTGTAATCTTCTTTGTAGGTATTCCTATCCCCTTTGATTGTTTCTGCATAAATTTTTCGATATGTTTCTTGTTTTGTTGCTTTGGAGCTTAATCCCTTTTCTATCTGATTGTATCCAATTCTGGACTTGTCATGACTAGGCCTTTGAATGTGAGTAATTTCATCCAAAAATTTTGAGTTGTTGTGCATACTTTTATTTTGAAGATCCTTTCTCAATGTGACAATCTTTGCTTCCAAATTTCCAATGATCCAGTCTCTTTCTTCTAAATGTTCTTTGAGTGCTTCTTCAATTCTTTTATATTCTTATATTTGAACCTTCAATTCCGTAATGATTTTCTCTAGTTCTTGAGTGTCTTCCTTCTTGTCTAGTTCTTCTTGTAGCTTCTTGTTTTTCCTCTTTTATCTTCTTATAAATTATATGGAAGTCAACAATTCTTCTCAGTAGTCAACTTGTGCCTCTTCATATTCTTCTTTGATGTCTTCTTTATCAAATTCTTCTACATCCATGAATAGAAATCTTTATGTATCACTATCACTAACTTCTTATTCATATGATGAGGAGATGTGTTCTTTGGTGCATAAGATTTTCTTGAAAACTTGCTTTGTGGTTCCTTTGATTTTATATGTTTGTTTTCTATTTGAGTAATCTTTATCATTCCACTTATTTTTCTTATGAGAACATTTGTTAGCAAAATGACTAATACCATCACAATTAAAACAAATCAATGGATGATTACCTTTATATCTATCGTTGGTCCCTTGTTCAATCTCTTGAAAAAATTGGCCATTTCTTCATCATCTTCCAATATGTCAGTGTTGCTGCTATGTTCTTTTTCTTTTTTCTTTTCCTTTTGCTTTAAGATTTTGGATGCTTTGAAAGCTGCTTCTTTTATATCTGCATTTTCTTGTTCAGTTCTCATTTCATATGCTGTGAAGATTGCATGTAGTTCATCCATGCTTATTGAGTCTATATATGCTCTTTCTTCTAGTGTTGATATATTAGGATCAAATATCATAAGAAGAGATATTAGTACCTTTTGAACAATTACAGATTATTTAATTTCTTCTCCCAATCCTATGATTTCATTTACTATTTCATCGACTCGTAAGAAGTAAGCTGCAATATTCTCAATTTCCTTCATCTTTAGTTGTTAGAAGTAACCTCTGTAAGTTTGAAGATTTGCTTCTTTGACTTTTGAATCTCCTTCATAACTATTTTGAAGTTTGTCTCGAATATATTTAGTAGATTTACTGTAATATCCACAAAAATAATTAATTATTAAAGTCTAACTGTACTTGGGAATAAATTTCTATTTTTGGAAAATTCAAACTTGGAAATTATTTGCCATTTATGGCAAATCCAAATTTTGAATTTGATTATTGTAATTAATTATTTTTGGTTTTTGGGCAAGGATTTGATTTTCCCAACTAACTTCTTGATTGTGACACATGTAAAAGACAAACCTTTTTATATATTAAATGTGGGAAGACAAATTGAACAACCAGGTTGAAAACACCTGACCATGACTCCATGAGTGGGGAACAGATTTGAGTTGCTTCAGGGCTGATTTTTACAAGTGGCAAATGAGGGATTTAACCACTTGCAGCCCCTAAAAATCAGGGATTTGTAAGGCTACGAAAATTCCCAAGAAGGGAAGGAAAGACCTAGGCACAAGATGCACATAAATACAACATATGGAGGAGGCAAGATGTTTCTTAGTATGTTGGAGAAAGGAAACTACTTGCTGCTATGGACATTGTTTAGTCTGAGGCAATGGAATTTCTGATCTGTGGAAGAGAAATTTAGACAAGGATGATCATTTCAATTTGCCCTTATGGACTCATTCTCAGGCTAGGGAGTGAACAAAGCAAGTAAGATGGTTGTTCTGTTCTAGGGTTGGGTGGAACGTGGTTGTTCCATTTGTGTCCCAGCATCAGATTCAGATATGTACCTGGACTTGTTTTCTTGTTAATATTATGTTGATTATTAGATGTCAAAAATGAGATAGTTAATGTGATTATTCTTTATACATATATATAGTTTTATAGATATATACATATCTGTAATCATGCATAAGGAAAAATAAGAGTACTATTGTAGGTCCCTAACAATCTTTTAGTAGGATTATGCTTGTACATATATAACTGTGTATACTGATATATATACATATATATATATATATATATATTCAATCTTCAAAGAAATAAGACTCCTACTGTATTTATAATAACCATTGAATTGGATGTAGATATATGCAGAATTATTGTTTCAGATTCTGTACAAGTTTCATGAGGAATAGATGGAACAAATAATAGTCCTCCTTTATGAAAATTTACATATTATGTATGTTTATAATCCATAGACAAATAGTGATCCAATAGTCTACAAATACATGCTATAGCAGTTGTCATAGTAATTGAATCTTGTTCAGAATGGTGTTTCTTTTACAACCTGTATATTCAATTAAAAATAAATTACAAATAGTCTGTGTAGCCATCAAACCATGGTTCAAATTTATTACTATGGAGTACCCTAGGGAAAAGGACTCCTTTACCACTAATAGATATAATATGAGAAGTTTTGTATAAAATGCCAAGATTGGAACTCGAGTACCTTTTTCAAACAAGGAGGCTCTCCTTGATATGTTTCCTTCGAACTGTATAAACCTACATAGATAAAGGGGTAGGGCTTAGAAAACTATACTATCCATTAAAATGGAATTTACTTTTAAGAATAGAGAGAAATAATTACTTATATTGAACTCGGTGAAGTACAAAATTGTCACAGGAACTTGTGTGACAACCATCCACAAACAAAGGGGGAAGGTGGGTCCATAATCCCGTTGATGGGTATCCTTGCAAAAACAATATCAGGGCCCCATCATTAATTGATGAAATCTGAGTATAATGCTTTTAAGTACAGAATGCAAGATACAATTTATAAAATAAAGAATTTAAAATACAAGTTATAAATCACACAGGAATAGAGAAGAATATGCAAGTTATGAATCATAATAGTGATAAAGAAGTTATACAAGTTAGAAATTACACAGTGTGAAATAAGTAAAATGGAGCATAGTTGTGCAACCTCGAGAGGGTAAAGAAATGACTTTGCTTACCCAGATCTCAAACTACAACTTACCTAGATTTATAATAACTCACATAGCGCACAGTCACAGATTCCACAAAGGGTAAAGATGCCTTTTATTATACACATAGTGTAGGTTTTTCGACTTTTACAATGTTGTATAAGTATATGAAACACAAAGGATTTAAGACGAAAGTCTCACAGGCTTACTTATGAATTACACATATAGGTAAGAAACCCTTTTTGCATACAATGAGAATAATATTACTAGTATGCACATTGTAAAATCAAGGGAAAATAATTTACAAATTCAAAGTCATTAAGACAAAGTACGAGAAAGGTTCTACCTTATTTCTCTATGTAAACTTAAGTAATTTACATTGTAACTATTTAAACAAAGAGGGAAATTATGAGCAGAGTGAGGTATATATATGTAATTATGCCATATAAAAATACCATAGGAATGGATGGATAGAAGGCCAATGTTATGATACATCTGTATATTAATCCTTGCCTATTAAAAACACAAAAGGTGAAATCATGAATCAGAAGCGGGAAATTGCCCAAATTCATTATCTTTTACGAATACCGAATTTATTTTCCGAGCAAAAGAAGTATTCGTTACCTATATCTGTTTCCGTATGGAGCTCAGAGGTTAAATCAAAAAACACAAGATTTATTATTTTACACACAAAGTGCGAATTGTGAATTAACCGCAGAAGGAATGAGTGCCATACTTTCTCACGAATCTACACTGTCAATAAAAATTACATAGACTAAATCTATGAATGTCATGGAGGGTCTATCCTATATATATATAAACATCATATATATATATATATATATATATATATATATATATATATATATATGATTTTTATATATGCATGTAGGGTTAAATCCCAAAATACTCAGTGAGGTAATATAGAGCGTGAGTCCTTTAAACTTTGTATTTGGCTTTCGCAGGGTAACTTTGCAAAAACACACCTAGAATAATTAAAACATTGCTAGACTAAGTTACACGATTTGCAAGATTAACTCTCTAACACAACACATATATTTCGAGATTTGCCCACAGTTAAAAGAAAAACATTATTACATGTGTGAGTGTTAATTGTTAACAATGTCCCACAATAAGGCAAATAAACGCAAAAGGGACACAGAAGATTCGGGCCATGGTAGAAAATGGGAGAAATATCCACAAAGGAGAGATACCAAGATTTGCTAACACCAACAGTTTCCAAACTATTTTTACCCACTAGAATTACAAAAAACATGAAGAGAGTGGTTTTGGTATTACCTTGCATAGAGAGGAACCTGACTAGTTTCGTTCCCATAATCGTTTACTAGGGCCGAAAGTATTTTCTCCAATTTGTCGGACACAAGAAGGGATCCACAATGGTTTGCACAGAGACCGAAACACACACAGAGAAGAGGAGGGTTTTCGTGAAGCCAAAGGAAACAATGAGCATAATAACCTCGAACACATTGCAAAATGAGGAGTAGTGTGTGACAGGAACACATACTACTATAGCCATGTGAATAAATGGATATGGTGAGCCCACATTGAGCGCGACTGCCCAACCATCCAGTACGAGACAGACCTATTTTAAATATCTTATCCAGTGGTAAATGCAATTACAGATCAATATGAACCGCCATTAACATGGCTTCCAAACGTATTCAATGTTGGGATATGATATGAGTCAGGTAGGATTAACACTGATAGGTATAGGTTTAGACATGACATCCTTACAAGAATAGATGGGTTATGGCATATGATACATCAAATTCTATGTGGTCATAACTACCCTATAACAGTCTCTTTGTAACGATAACACATGTGTGCATAACAACTAGTTATTGTGTTAGGACATGAGCTAAATGTGGTGGAATGTCTTGTTACAATAATACGATTTGTGGAATAGTGCAAATGTGTATTAATTCATATAACCCATTATATATATATATGAGAAAGATATATATATAACGAGTAAGGGTTTATTTTGTATGCTAAATCAATCAATTTTTTATATATATGCATAGTGGTACATACTAAGAACTCCATGTGTAGGATTTTTATACATAGGTACGTGTTAAGATTTCACTTAATGGTTACAAAACTGAATATGCTAAGATTTATATATATGTGTTGTGACTTTGGTAAAACACTTATATAGGTAAGAATGGTATCCATGTTATGGTAGGGATACCGTAGTCGCTAAGTAGATACAGTAGGAATTTATAGACATCATTTTTGATAATACAGGTATCGTGAGCAGACTAAATGCTAGTCTATTATTCACAACTTTTTATCCACTAAAATATTTTAATAAAACGAATTCACTTAGATAAGATAACTATCTTGGTTTCTGTTTTTTTCAATTACAAGGAGGTACATGTCGTAATCCAATAGCGACGATAATAGAGTTATTCTTGAACAATTATTGTAGAGTCAATGAGTTTTAATGCACCTAATAAAAACAAAATTATTTTGTAAATTTGGGGTACATTACATATGGTATCAAAGTTGAAGGTTACAACACTTGGACCTCAGGGCAAGGCCAAATTAGTTTAGTTCATTTTATTTATGTTAAAATAAAAAAATAACAAAATGCTTACTATTACAAACAATTTTTTTATTGGTCTGTTGCGATAATGGCAGCATAGAATGAAGAGGAGATCAGACTTGAAAAGAATCCCGATCAAGGACCTAGTAAAGAACCTGGACAAAACAGTGAAGGGAGTTCAACCACCCAGGTTCTGGAAACAATGAGGAACCTTATCGTTGAACTGCAAGTATTCAAGGCAAATAATGAGAATCTGAAAAAGGCACATGAAGACCAGCAGGAAATAAATGAAGTGTTGATGCACAACATAGTAACAAAGAAGAGTCCAAAAGACAATGAAAAGGAGGAGGAATATAAGAAAAGAGCCTCAAAAAATTATGTTCATGAAATGGAATATGAGAATGGTTCTTCCGATGACACATAAGTTGCAGGAGACAAAAAAACTATAGGAAGAAAAAGAAAATAGGTGGATCGCTTAGAAGGTGAATTCAAGAAGACCAAACCATCCACCTTTGATGAAGAATCCAGATGGGTGAAGAGGCTGAAGCACGGTTACTGGATATAAATAAATACTTCCATATTTATAATTATTCTAGTAACATGAAAGTCTGGATGGCCATTTATAACCTGAAGGTAAAAGCGAGTATCTAGTGGAAAGACCTGAAATTGGCCAAGGGATTAAAAGAGAAACAAATGGAATGGTCAGATTTCAAAAAATACTTCAAGAAACAATATTTATTAGAAATCTATTACGAAATAAATACTAAGGAATTTTATGAGCTAAGTCTCAGTCAAATTACCATGGACGATCAGATAAATAAATTTCTTGAATTATTGAGATTTCTGCCATACATCAAGGATGACAAAGTAAAAATACAACGATTCTTAAGTTGTCTACCATAGTCATACATGGACATAATTGAATTCTACAATCCCAAAACTTTAAGCGAAGTGTTTAGAAAGGCTTAGATGTTCTATGATCGGTACAAATAAAGGTCTAAAATTCCCAAAGCATGGAAGGATAAGAAACAAGACAAAATGAATCAGCAGAAGAAAGGCTTCCAACGAGCCCCTTTCCAGAATATGGCAAAGAACTTCCAAAGAATTTTTTTTCATTTTAACAACCAGAATGCCCAAGGGGGAGGTAGACCAGTTAATCGAGGAGTCAAGAATGTTGGGGATAGCCTCATAGAACCCTTAAAGTTTTGGGACTGTGAAGAACCTCACTTGAGGAGGAACTATCCACGTTTAACTTTTGCAGCAAGGACCACGGTCCATAACCTGCAAGAAGCCTCTACAGTAGGAGATGTGGGTAGAAGCATGCAAATACATAATGCAGTTGTAGACGAAAAACAAGTTGATAATCAATCTACTATTGTGGAGGTTGAAGGTAAAGTTAATGATAATCATATTTCTATTCTAATTGACCCATGAGCTAGTCTGAGTTATGTTACTCCTAGTTTAGTTTATTTAAACAAGCTCAAGAAAGTAAATCATGCTAAGTCCTGGTTAGTACAATTAGCAACAAGGACTAAGAGAAAAGTATCAGATTTCATTTATGAATGTGAACTCAATTTAGATGGCCAAAATAGAAAGTTAAATCTAAATATTTTACCTTTGGGATCTTACGATATAATCATTGGAATGGACTGGTTAGAGAAACATAAAGTAATTTTGAACTGTTACAAAAATTCACTTACATACATAGATGAAAACAACAAAGTTAGGACAATACAAGGCATCATAAAACCAGTCTCAGTTAGGCAGATTTCAACCTTGCAGTTTAAGAAATGCATGAATAAAGGTTGTCAAATTTATGCTACTCAAGTAACTAATCTGTTAGAAAAGGAAGATAAACCCAATATAGAAGACTTTACAGTCCTGCATGGGTTTAGAGATGTATTTGTGGATGAAATACAAGAACTGCCTCCAAGAAGAGAGGTATATTTCTCTATCGATATACTTCCTGGATCTGCCCCGATATCTAAGGCACCCTATAGGATGAGTTTACCCAAATTAACATAGATGAAAATTTATCTACAAGAACTATTGGACAAGGAATATATCAGACCAAGTCTCTCTCTTTGGGGAGCACCGGTCATTTTTGTTAAAAAGTAGGATGAAAATTTAAGATTATGTATTGATTATCGATAGTTAAACAAGATGATGATTAAGAATAAGTATCCTCTACCTAGAATTAACAACCAGTTTGACCAAGTGGGAGGAGAACATATTTTCTCTAAGTTAGATTTAAGGTTTGATTATCACCAAGTCAGAATAAGGGATGAAGATATAAATAAAACAACTTTTAGAACAATATATGGACACTATGAGTTTGTCGTAATTTCATTTGGTCTTACTAATGCAACAACAACCTTTATGTGTTTGATGAATAGTATATTCATTCAATATTTGGATAAATTTGATTTGGTATTTATCGATGACATTTTAGTTTATTCGAAAACGGAAGAACATGAAGAACATATCAAAATAGTATTGTAGACCTTAAGGAAGCACAAGTTGTATGCAAAATTTGACAAATGCGACTTCTACCAAAGAATAATACAGTACCTATGACATATAATATCTAAAGAAGGTATTGCAGTTGACCCAGAGAAGATAAGAGCCATTATGGAATGGCCTATCCCTAAGGATGTAGATGACATCATATCATTTATGGAAATTACCGGTTACTACCCCAGATTTATCGAAGGATTCTCTAAGATCGCATACCCAATTACATATCTATAGAAAAAGGGAATAAGGTTTACTTGGTCACAAAAATGTCAGGACATATTTAATAAGCTAAAGGAATTGTTAACTATGAAACCTATTTTAAGGGTAGCAGACCCGGATAAAGAATTTATAGTTTGAGTGGATGAAAGAAAAGAAGGCTTAGGAGGTGTCCTAACTCAAGAGGGCCACGTTCTCTGTTACGAATAACGTAAAATAAAAGAACATGAACAGAACTATGTCACACATGACTTGGAGTTAGTAGTTGTAATTCATGTGCTAAAAATGTGGCGACATTATTTAATGGGAAGGAAATTTCTGTTGCTAACTGATAACAATGGTGTGAAATTCTTATTCATTCAACCAGATCTTAACGCAAGGCAAGTGAGGTGGTTGGCCTTCTTGAGTGAATTTGATTTCTAGGTAAGACACATCAAAGGAAAATAAAACAAATCTGCAGATGCCCTAAGCCAAAGGACTAATGGAGTTTTTGAGATAAGTATTAGCAAAGAAAAAAATGACATTGAACAAATAATTAAATATGCAAGTTGTGATGACACAAAATACATCAAAACAATAGCATATTTACAAGGAAATCTATAACAATTGGATAAAAAAAAATATGTTTTTGGATAAAAATGGACTGCTAAGGTTCAAAAATAGGATGAACAACAAATTAAAATTTTTCTCAGCCTCTTCTGTCTAGTGAAAATATTTATGTCTTTTCTTCACCATGTCCATCATCGGTGCACTAATTCCACTGAAATTCCTAATGAACTTCCGGTAGAAACTAGCCAATCCATGAAAACTTCTCACCTCAAATATACTCTTTGGCGATGGCCAATTCTTAATTACCTCCACCTTATCTACATCCATCCTCAATTTGTCTGCATAAATAACAAACCCCAAATAAGTGAGCTCTGTCTTCATTAATGAGGATTTCTTCATGTTTATTAGCAGCTTCTCTTGATGTAGCCTCCACATCACTGTAGCCAAATGTTTTAGATGCTCTGCCTCTATTTTACTGAAATTCAGTATGTCATCAAGGTATACTATGACAAATTTTCCAATGAACTCCTTCAGGACTTTGTTCATCAACCTCATGAAAGTACTTGGCGTGTTCATTAAGACAAACAACATAACAAGCCATTCATAAAACACTTCGTTAGTCTTTAAGGTTGTCTTCCATTCATCACCTTCTCTAATACGAATCTAGTGATATCCACTTTTCAAATCAGTCTTCGAAAAAAAATTCGCTCGACTCAAGTAATCCATCAAATCATCCATTATTGTCAATGGAAATCTATACCTGATGGTTATCTTGTTCATTTCCCTTGATTCTATACACATCCTCCAACTTCCATCTTTCTTTGGACTGAGCACTATCGGAACAACACATAGACTCAATATTTCTCTAACCAACTGTTATCCACATTTTTGGTTATCGAGATGATATTATGATCATGTCATGATAATGGAAGATCAAACTCTTCATTAAGAACAATTTCCAAAAGAAGGTTACACTTATCATTTTCTCAAAATCATATTTTTGGAAAAGTTCGCAGGCTGTATATATACTCTCTTGCGAGAATCTTCATTTTCGCAGGCTGCTTTCAGTTGGATTGCGAACTTCTGGCACTGTGTCCAAGGCCAGGGTGCGAACTTGTTTCTAAAGAAGGAAAATGAATAAGTTCTCGATCCTTCTAGAAGGAATCTTCTAGAAGGATGAGTTGGAGTTCGAATGGTTGGCAAAATACTGGCTTTCCAGATATCTTGGG
>ML787367.1:360653-380111 GCA_009831015.1 Picea engelmannii
AATACATGAATATGTCCCTTTCCCATAATGATGATGTCATCTTATTACATGATTCCTTGATCACATGTATAGACTAGGTATTGAATACATTAATGCTTTTGTTGTGATTGGTTTGTGTTGTTGTGATTGGAACAACGCAAGAGAATCGGAGCAGAGCGGGGAACAACAGAGATTAAAGGAGAGCGTTCATAAGGTATGTACTCTATCCATTTCTCTTAGTTCCATTCAATAGTTAGATCTAGGGAAAGAGTAGTATTCTGTCACGTTTTGTTCCAGATCCAGGTGGATCTTGGGGAGATTGGTCTGTGTCCGCACTCACGAATTTATCCATAAACACCAACCCCTTGTCCATTAAATCTTAGACCTGTATTTTGACTTCTTCATTCTCCCGCGACATCAATCTGTATGTTGATTTATTTGGAAAACTAGCTCCAGGTATGAGATCAATATGATAACTCACACTTCTGATCAGTGGCAATGAATGAGGTAGTTCGTCCACTACTATGTCAGCAAACTCTTCCAACAGTTTTTGAACCTCTTCCGGTAAGTCGTCTATTCTTGTACTGGTTAAAACAATTTTAGGCTTCCTGACCATAATGAATTGTGGTTCCTCCTTCTTCTTAACCTCTGTAAGAAGTTCCTTCGCACTCATGAGAAGTACAGTGTTGCTTACTTCAGTTTTTACTTCCTTGTCCTTAATCAACAACAACATGTGAGTTCTCCCATTCTTCTCTAGGGTGTATGTTTTCTTTCTCCCATCATGAATCACATTTCTGTCATATTTCCATGGTCTACCCAGCAATAGATGGAAAACATCCATGGGAATAACATGACAGAGTATTTCATCTTTATACCCTCCTACTTTAAATTCAACTAAACATTGTTTAGTGACATTTACCTGATGTCCTTTTTGTAGCCATGAAACTCTGTATGGGCTCGGATGTTCAATAGTCTCCAACTCCAGATTTTCTACCATCTCTATAGAAACAAGATTATCTGTGCTACCACTGTCCACAATGACCTTGCATACCCTGTCCTTGGTTTTTCAAGTAGTCCAAAAAAGACTATTCCTTTGGACCGATCTCTCCACCTCCTTCTCTGGCGTTAAGAGAACTTTTCACATCATCAGTGATCTTCCATCTTCAGCATCCTCTGCCTCAACATTCCTTCCTTGTTCTTCAACAATGTGAGTCTCACCGCCCTCTTTCTTTCTGTTTGGACACTCATAATATTTATGTCCGACCTTTCCACATGTGAAGCATTTCACCACTCCACCTCTTCCTCTTCCTCCACCTCTGGTATGGGGAAAAATGTTTCCATCAGCATACTGACCTCTCTATTTGATATGCTACCCTCTCTGCGAGCTTCCACCTCTCTCAATTTGAGTTTGAGGTTTCTTCCACTCTTCCTTGGCTTTCTGATTTCTATCTTGGGCAACTGATTTGCCTCTGGGCTGACTTCTGCCTCGGCCTCTTTGACTTTTCTTTCATCTCAACTTCTCTTCAACTTTTAGATCCATCCGATAAGAATCTTCTCCCATTTAGATGGTTCTCATGCTCATCTCATCCTGAATGTTGTATCTCATACCATTCATGTATCTGGCAACCTTTTCATCATCACTTTCACGATGACCTACCCTGATGTCCAGCCTATAGAATTCTTTAATGTACTCCTTCACTGTCATCGGTTTCTGTCTCAAATTTTGCATTCTCCAAAACAAAGTAAATTGGTAATCCCTCGGAATGAATTTCGCCTTCTTCTTCGTGATCATCCTATCCCAACTCTTGATTTTCATCTTTCCCTTCCAATGTCTGTCAGCTTGTAGCTCATCCCACCATAATGTTGCATGTCCTTTCATTCTTTTGACAACATGTTTGACCTTTTTGTCTTCCTCGACATCTTCATAGTCAAAATATGTGTCCAGAGATCTAATCCAGTCTAGAATCTCTTCAGCGTCTAGGTTTCCTTCATATACTGGAATATCCATTTTTTCCCTAGCACCCATTCTTGCAACAACCCTAATTAGGCATTCATTTGCTATAACTTCTTCTCTTTCATGTCCATCTTCATTTTCACTTTCAGAATCACTGACATCTACAACACCAGTTGTGTGCCTCTATGTTGTCTCCATGTCCTCGAGTCTGGCCCGTATATCACGCATCTCTCTTTCCATGGCTAGATTTGGCACCTACCTATCCCTTTCTCTTGGAATTTCCCTTTCCTCTGGTGGATTGAGTGTTTGCCTGTCTCTTCTTCTCAATGGCATGGCTGAGATTTATTTCTCACTTTCCCTATTTGAAGTATACAAACAAAGTCAAGATCTGATACCACTTGACACAAACCTATTGGCCCTCGGGCCGAGATCCACTCATAGGATCGTTATTTATCTCCCTCGAGCTGAATCGACTCGTTAGATTCCCTGCTAGAATTACAATTATTGATCCACAGGTTCTTTTGGAAGCTCTCCTGTGCAAACAACACTAGGCGTGAGCTCCGCCCTTTCATGCGACCACAACGCTATGACCAAGGCCCAATTCCAAAGGCGCTTGTCACAACTCGCAACTTGTGAGTGCGTGAGTCATGACTCCCAACTCTTCGTTCTCAATCCCGCGATATCCGAAATGCCAATACGGGTATGGCTCTTCCTCTGTCAGCACCTTCCTCACACGACCGCCATCTAGGCTAAGAGCTAGCACCTTTCATTATTCTCCGTTTCGCGGGTTCGAGTGTCTAACCTTGGAACCTTCCCTTCATGAAACCCCGAGAAGTGATTTTGACTTTTCTCCTCGTGTTCTAGCTACTCGCAACTTTGCGAGTCAAAGGGTTGAACTCATGTTCCGTTATCTCATGAATCCTCGAGACGCAAGAGGTCAACGAGGTGTTGACTCCTCCCAATATGTGATGTGTGTCTGCCTGTCTATTTCCCCGAGACCACCTTGTGGTTCTGTGACATGTCTCTTATGCCCAACTTCGACACTTCATGACCTCGCTTCCCGAAGCGCTACCTGCCTTGTATCCCGACACCCAAAGTGCCGAGATCCCGAACTCCTCACTACCCCTTATCTCAACTCCCGACTTCGAGACTTTCAGGACAACAGTCTCAACTTCCTATCCACCGATATGCCAAAATGTCGAAATTCTGACACGCCGTCAATGCGAGTTCCAAAACAGAACTTCCTGCCTTTCAAGAGTTTCATACTTCGCGAATCTTGATGCTAAGCTTTCAGCGCTTCAACCCATGAAAACCCAAAATGAGATTACATGAGTGATCCAACAAACCCTAGCTCCTCGCGACTTGGGGCACCCAATCTTTGGGCTCTCACCTTGTGAATCTCTGAGTTCGCGAGAGCCCTTGATCTCTACCACATGTCCTCCTCCGATGGATGGATGCGATTCTCTCACAACTTCACCACTTCGCAACCTCGTGAATCTTGATGTAAAGGTTTTAAATTGTAACTCCCCTACTCCTTTGCACGATCCGACAGTTCTTCGAGACTTCGTGAATTCTCCACAGAGAATTTCGACCGTCCAATTCCTCCTTGACGATTCCTATGAAATGAACCCGATATTCCTTCACTGGAACTTATCTACTTGCAAGTAACTTTGCAACACCTCCCCTTTGAACGCTTCAAGGTACTAAACCTCCTAAGATTTTCTTCGACAACTTTGAAGATCCTATCAATCCTGAGCTTGATGGAAAAATCCTCAAGTCCTTTGGGGAAAATTCCTGTGCACACTCCTTGGAGCACTTCTTCAAATACACTCCAAATATTTGAATTCTTAGACTCTATGCACACTTTTTGCAGCAACAATCCTTCAATTCTTCCCTCAGGTTACAAACTCTGAGAATATACTCGTCCAACGCACCCCTTTCATGGATCCTGTGCTTAACTTTCACTTCTGAGAGAATGAGAACAATGTTATCCCTCTTGATCTTGCAGAGATGAACTCTGACTTCTGTCAATGCACACCTTGCAGACAATTTCACTGCACTCCTTGCAGAAAAACTCTTGCTCAAACAGAGAAACAATTGAAACTCATTCCTTACTCTCCCTCTCTTCAGATTTCAGACATTCAAAATGAAATCATACATTCACGCATCAAATAAAATGCATAATAGTGAGTAAACAAGCATATATCAATCAACATGTACAACACAGAAAGCAATTGGACACCATGAGTCTGAACTAAAGATCTTTGTATTAATCCAGAACTTCTGTACATGGGTTTTTACTCTACACAGCTCTCTGTTTCTTCTTTTCTATGCTCTCTTGATTTATTATGTTGCTAATGTTACAATGATACAAGTGAGGGTGTCTATATATGTTTTCCGTCCAACTCCTAAAACTATCTAATATAAGAAATCAAAGCTACCTACATACATTTACTAGCATAAATGCCTCTTAGTCCTTCATATGAGAGCGGGACACTCAAGGTCTAATTACAATCTACAAGTACGCTCTTTCTTAACTATTACATTTAAGTTTGGCGTATCAAACTTCAAAACATTTCAAACAATTCATCATGTGCCAAAATGCATTGGCGTTTTGTCTCACACTCGCTTGTTGGTGGCGATGTTCCTGCATCAACTAAGTAGATTGATAATATATTCTTTCAACATGTTTGGGTTCACTTTGGATTACCCACATCCATCGTCTAAGATCGACACACTCAATTCCTTGGGGACTTTTGGACTAGCTTGTGGAGAATGATGGAGACCAAATTGAAGAGGAGCACTTCTTTCCATCCACAGACCGATGGAAAGACATAGGTGGTAAACCAAACAGTTGTACTTTTGCTTCAAGGATACTACAAAAAGCATCCCAAGTTATTGGATGAAAAGATACCCTATGTACAACATGTACACAACCGAGCTTGACATTCATCCACTCGGATTTCACCTTCTGACACATATTTTGGGTACCTACCAAAGGTTCCTTTGGAACTCATGTACGGGAGAGATGCCGATGTGAATGAAGAATGAACAGAGGAAAGAGCCTGGAAGTTCATCTAGAGGATCTAGTATATACACCAAGCAGTCAAGGAATAGTTTGATAAATTTCAAGCATAGTATATGTAACAACCTTCTCGTTACGACAACAACTTTGAGAACAGATGCGATTTTCTTTTTTTTCTTTTTTTGTTTAAGGTGTGTGCGCGCGTGTAGAAGTAACAAACACACTCGACTCTACGTCGCCACCCGACAACCATCAAGACGCAACCACGGTGTTCAACACAAGAAGACTGAAGGCTCACAACGAGTAACTGCAACAACATACGACCATAGGTGTAAGGCACACAACACAACATTAAGACATACTGGGGGTGCACAGTAAGAACACAGAGGGAAGAATCCATGGTGTTAGGGTTACTATTTCTACACAGGATAGCAGGACGTTTAGTCTTATGTCTTCTTGAAAGAAGATTAGACAGGCTCCTGGCCGACTGCTCAGGTAGAAACTAGTAACCCGACCTAGGACAAGCCACAAGCAAGACAAACACAACAAGATGACCCTGACACATCACAGTGACAACAATAATAAATGCCCCTAAACATAAGGCATACAACTAGCAGCTGTAAGTAGAAAATGACACTAGGTGTTAAGTACAGTACAATCACAGAAGGAAGAATCCATCAGTAGAGTTTACTATTTCTGCACAGAAAAGCAAGGCTTTTAGTCTTATGTCTTCTTGAAAGAAGATTAGACAGGCTCCTGGCCGACTGCTCAGGCATAAACTAGTAATCTCCGTTAGGTGTGTCACAAGAGTGGAAACCCTGCCTTTAAAGGGCCCGAGAGTCTTGATACGACACTGGATTCTTTTCACAGAAAAATCACTCACACAGACAGAGATACTAAGGCGACAAGGAGGTGTCTACATCCCGCCCGACACAACCGACCAAGAAACCCACTGAATACTAGCAAGTACAACATAAACAAGAAGGACGACTAAATCCTTTATGGAAGGCGCACGATAAGAAGCACTCCGACAATGAACACCCAAGTTCAACATTGTTTAAATGATCAACCACCCTAATTTACTAACTCGGAGTAATTATGGTACGTAATTCAAGGTTATTGCACCATATATGTTATTAACAACAATAAACATTACAATAACATTGTCATGAAATATTAACCCCCCTTCATTTATATCACATATCCGGGCCATGATTTTACAATGACAATACCTCTTATATGCTACAACCACCAAAGTTATAATGACCTTCCAAGATAAAAACATTCAATTAAACATGAGGAGCTCACAATGCGATGTCATCAATGATCATAAAGTTCAATAATAATGCATTAAAAATAACATCATAATCACAGGTAACATACAAGTGAAATTAACAATATACATCGTAATTAAAAGTGGCAATCTATAAAATAATAAAATTTAAAATGACAATAATTAAAATGGGCAATAATTGGAATGACAAGCTATCAGTATTACAAATGACAATAATTAAAGATAACAATTAATTAAGGATGTCAATATATAGAATTACTTCATAAGTATAGGTGACATCAATTCGGAAATAACAATTTACATCAGAATTAAGAATGGCAATCTATAATGGCAACTCTTAATCTAAATTACAACATTTAATTTTTGGATATTAATTACAACATTCTATGATTAGTTACAGCATTTAATTATATATGGAACACTGGCATTCTGTAAGTACAACTGTCAATATTTATTACAACATTCCTTAATCGATTACCCTATAAAGTCTTACTTATTTATCCATAATTACCACCAGATCATATTACTTTCAACACTCCCTTCTATCAATTATTCCTAATTTCATTGACAGTACTCTAACAATTTAACATTATTTTTTTATTATAATAATCGACAGACAAGATATAATTAAGATAGGCATCCAACACTAACATCCATTGCTATGTGATGAGATAACGGAGCTCCCTCCGGAATCAACGTTACACTAGTTAGTATAGTAAAGAGCAATATAATGCAGGACCATATATTAATACAGTACCATATATATAATGTAGAACCATATAATAAAACGACAAATTGCAACCAAATATTAGAATAGAATATTAAAACCATAATCTTAAACACTAATATTAAAACCATAAGATTACAGCTATCATTTTGAACCAATATTAAAACGATAATCAACCATATATTGAAACAACAATATTTACACGAGAACATTTTAAACGGAAATATTTAAACCTAATATTAACTGATAAAAGGGATGCACCGGGATTGAAAGGCCTGCGGCTGCGAGCTGGCAACCTCGCCACACCGCCCAAGAAACGGAGGTGAGCAATGGCGATTCTGTTAGAAGGGACGTGCCCCAGGAGACGCGCAGAAAGGTAACTTAGTCATGCAGGAAAGGTTTATATGACTGGAAAAAAAAATCGCGCAGAGGAACAAAATAAGTTTACACATGCAGATCGGGGTGTGAATACGCCCAGGTAAGTATGGAGACTCCCAACAACAAAATAAAAACACCCAGGTCGCCATGGAGATGCCCAACCACAAAAAAAAATGCCTAGGTCGCCATGGAGATGCCCAGCAACAAAAAAATGCCCAGTATAAGAACAAAAGAAACGCCACTGTAATAAAAAGCCACTGTGTATAAAAACGCCATGGTATGAAAAGAAAACACCTCTGTATACATAGAATCCCCCTCCGACATATAAATGCATGCTGAAATTTAGAACACCCACCGTCATTCAAAACAAAAACACAAATCACACAGCAAATCATGAATGGAATCACGCCCACGGTTTTAGGGATTCACCCATCGAATGGTAAAATACCCATGGTAAAGATTGTCCACTGAAATATAAAAAGAAACGCCCACTGTATACAATGCCACTGTACACAAACGCCCAATATAATAATTTCCAATTGTCTATAATAAAAAAAACACCCCATATAAGAATGGCCCACTGTATATAAAAGTGCCCAATAACACAAAAGAAAAACGCACACAGAAAAATCCTTACCCCCAAAAATGTGTCACTATCATCAACAACAGCAACACGATACAAAAACGAAAATTCCAGAATCCAAATTCATTAACAATTTAACCAAACCCAATTTTCAGAACTACATCGCAGTAAGCATTCCAAACGAAATTGCCGACGGAGTTTTTCAGTGTCACAATTACAAGGACGAGTTGCCAGAAACAATTTAGCCTTCATCATTCATAGAAACGAATTTTCCAGAACTAGCTTTTTCAGTAACCATTATATAATGACAAAATTGCCAGAACAATCTCACAATAACCATTTACTAAAACGAAATTGTCGACGGAGTTTTTCAGTAGCACAATACACAGTGAATTTAGCCGTAGGGGATGGAGAAGAAAAGAAAATTGCAAGGCTGGAGGATTACTCAAGGTGACACAGTAAAATTTTGCAGCAAAATTTAAAACACAACAATCCGCTAGATGTAAGCAATTAAAGAACAACCATCTAGCCCAATGATAAACAACATCGATTGAAATTAAACATTCATTCGTCTAGACTTCCATTACATAAGCAGATCTAATCATGACCTAATGCATTCTACTCTACTAAATGACGCGCGTACCTTTTCCCTTTCGACCGCCTTGACTGATGTCCGTGCCTCGGTTGATGTCCCATGCTCCTGGCCGCTCCTGCTTGCCTACCGTAGCTACCTCACCGGTACCTCCCAGCCAATCGCTAGGGGTACTCTGCTTCCCCCTTAGCCCCCCGAGCCGCAAAGGGGCCACACAAGATCCAGAGATAAAACTAGCTTCTCAGCTCGCCTCCAAGGCTGAGCTACCACTCCAACACAGCTGAGAATTTCCCAACTCCTCACAAGCAAACAGTCAAGCCACAATCTGGCAGTGTAACGTTACACTCACCATTCCCCCCCTTCTTCCTCCAATTTCCCCTTCTTTTATAGAAATTTGAGACCCACCTACTTTCCTAAATCATTATTAATTTAAGTTTTATTGATAATCCTCTAAAAATCCTCTATCGTCCAAGTGTCACTCATCCCCCACGTTTCTTCAAAATTTATTTCTTTAAAAATATTAAAAGACTCAATTCCCTCACCCCCCCTATAGTCGCTCCTAAAATTACTCCTAGGGTTCCTAGATCCCCTCCCATGCTTTTAATAACTTTCCCTAAAAGAAGTTGTTATTTCAGTTCATTATAGAAAGTTATTAATTGTTGATTCCTTTTTTCTTTTTACCCTGTGTCCCTTACTTTCCTTTATTAAGTTTCCTTTATTACAAGTTTCCTTATTTCTATTATTTATTCCTTCCCCCCCCCCCCTTTTTTATTTTCTTTTAAACCCAAAAAGATAAATGTGCTTAGTAGTCTTTTCATTATATTTTTAAAATCCTAACTTTTCTACTCCCACACTTTAATTAGTTTTATTTCTTCTTTATCATTTAAAACCATGGGTTTCAATTAATTTATCTCCCTCATTACTTTACCCCCCCCCCGTAATTTAAGAAGACTTACTAATACTTAGGAGGGTTTTGGTTAGCGTTCTTATGTTTATCTTCTTTTGTAGGGTCCTTTCTTAAGGCTAATCAAATTTTATCTTAGAGATGTTTTAAATTTAGGTTTAGATTTGAACTGGGCGACAATTAATTAGGGGAGTCATTTTGAGAATTTCTTCAGGCGTTAAGGTCTTTAGGGTCATCTAGGTTTGTCTCATCATCACCCTCAATGCGACGTGCCCTTCAGGATGCACTACGTGCTCCAAGGGTGCCACTCTCCTTATTTCTTTCTGTTGCGCGATGTGCCCTTCAGGATGCACCACGTGCTCCAATGGTGCCACTCGCCAACTTGTGTTTCTTTTGCGCGACATGCCCTTCAGGATGCACCACGTGCTCCAAGGGTGCCACTCGCCGACTTGACTGATTGGTAGACATCTATAACCCCTAGATTCAACACTCCGCCAGGTGAACTTGTGGGAGACTAAGGGCTCTAAGGAATAAGGCCCCCGCCTTATTGCGTACCCCTTAGAATCATCGTGAGCGACTGTCATAGTCTTCCCTCACGGCATCCTGGATCCTCTCGAACTAGGTAATCGTTAACCTACAGGTCGAGCCATGGAGGGAGTGCTAGTAGGCTGTGGTAGTGCTGCTGTCCACACCTCTCCTTCAACCTCTTTGGAAATCGTGTGTGGCCCCTTTACTCCATATGTGAGTCTGGTCGGCAAGCTATCGTCAGCCTGCATCATTGACCATCATGTCATATCATGTCAACAACATATAATCAATCAATAACTATCATGGTAAATAAATCAACTCAAGCAGCACACTCCCTGACTCAATTCGGAGTCCAAGGGTTTTGTCGATGCCTCTGCATCTTCCAGGTCAAAAACCCTGCACACTCAAATAAACTGACTCAATAGCACCTGTATATACAATAATAAAACATCATGTCATCTATCATAACGCATCATAATCGATTATAAATGTTTTAACATCAGAAAAGTCCAGATCACTTGCGAACAAGTGTCCTCAAATAATAGGTTTTCTCAGTGCGCCAGAGCGGTATGTTACATACACCCCCTCTTGGTCTAAACTTCGTCCCGAAGTTTCTCAGTATAAATGCCAAAATAAAAGAACCACAGTATCATAAGTCTATTTATCAAACAAAAATGGAAACTGCTGGCGCATATCTTATGCGTCCTCCCAGGTCACCGAGTGTGGACTATAACTGTCCCACTGGACCTTAACCTGATCTACCGTTCGACGTCGTAACTGTCAAATGCGATGATCTAATATGTAGACCGGCTCAGCCGTGAGAGCTCCCTCGTCCGATACCTGCAAGGAACTCATGTCAATCACGTGCGTAGGATCACTAATATAATGTCTCAAAATAGATACATGAAAAACATCGTGCATATGCCTCAAAGAATTAGGCAAGGCTAGTCGATAGGCCACGGGCCCCTTTCTCTCCACAATCTCGAAAGGTACCACAAAGCTAGGAGAGATTTTAGCTCCCTTTCCAAACTTGATTGAACTCTTATGTTGTTTAACCCACAAGAAGACTCGATCGCCGACCTTGTAACTATGGTTGACTCGGTGCGCATCGGCATAACTCTTCTGTCGATCCTGCGCTTCTTTTATCCTTTGTCTTATGGTTTGCATTTGCTCTTCCATTTCTTGGATCGCTTCTGCTCCCACCAGGACCCTATCCTCAAGCCGATCCCAACTCCAGGGCGTCCGACACGGTCGCCCATAAAGAAACTCAAAAGGCACCATCTTAATGGTGCTCTGGTAACTGTTGTTATAAGTGAACTCTACTAGAGGCAAGAACTCCTCCCAATGCTTTTGTTGGTCCATCACGTACATGTGCAACATGTCTTCCAAGGTTTGGTTCGTTCGTTCGGTCTGTCCATTAGTCTCTGGGTGATATGCAGTACTAAATTTAAGTTGAGTTCTCAAGGCCTCTTGGAAGCTCATCCAAAATCGTCTAGTAAACATCGATCCTCGATCGGATATAATCCTTTTAGGCATGCCATGCACCCTCACAATCTCACTGATGAAAACTCTCGCTATGTCACGTGCCTGATACGTCGTACGCACAAGAATACAGTGAGAACATTTTGTCAGAGTGTCTACTACTACAAAAATCGAGTCGTGTCTCCTTGCCGTCAGTGGCAATCCAATAATAAAATCCATCGAAATAACTTCCCATTTCGATTTCGGAATGGCATGTGGTTGAAGTAATCCTGCCGGATGTCTATGTTCATCCTTTAGCTGCTGAGACTCGAGACATCTAGCCAAAAAGTTGACTATGTCGGCCTTCATCCCTTCCAGAAGAATAAGGGTTTAAGGTCTGCCCTCATTATCGTAACTCCTGGGTGAGCCATGTAAACTGCTCTATGAGCCTCGCTCAGGATCAACATCCTCAACTCAACGCTTGGTGGTACGTAAATCCGACTTCTAAATCTCAATAAACCATCGCTATCAAATGAATATGCCTCATATCGTGGTACCATCATTGTGTTTTGTCTGATAAAATCCTTGACTTCTTTGTACCAGTCATCATCACGTTATAAGGTGAGAATCTTCTCACGTAGATTCGTCTGAAGAGGAAACACTGAAAAGATGCGTGGCCTCCGACTCAAAGCATCTGCCACTCGGTTCACTGTTCCCTTTATGTAAGTAATCTCAAAGTCGTACTCCCTAAGCAATTCCGACCAACGTCGTTGTTGCGCGTTCAGTTCGCTTTGCGTAAAAATGTGTTGTAGTCCATAATGATTAGTCTTTAATTCAAATTTTCATCCAACAAGGTAGTGTCTCCATACATTTAAGGCATATACGATGGCTAATAACTCCAAATCATGCGTCACGTAGTTCTCCTCATGTCTTCTCAGCTTCCTCGAAATGTAAGCAATCAATCGTCTGTCCTGCATCAACACCCCGCCTAATCCTTCCTTGGATGCATTAGTGCATACTAAGAAGTCTGCGTCCATGTCGGGGACCTTTAATATTGGCATTGTTGTCAACAACTCCTTAAGCCTTCTTGTTTTTCTTTTGCAATTTCGTGATCGGATTCGCTATTTTTGAAAATCCCTCGACAAACTCTCGATAGTATCCGGCTAAAACCATAAAACTATGCACTTCTGTGACATTCGTTGGTGCAGGCCATTTCATAATAGCCTCAACCTTGGCTGGATCCACGGCGATGCCTTCGCCGGAGATGACATTCCCTAAGTAGTTAATCCTCGATCGATAAAAATAGCATTTGGACAACTTCCCATACAATTTGTGCTCTTGCAAACACTGTAGTACCAAGCACAAGTGCTCGTCATGCTCCTCCATCGTCTGAGAGTAGATCAAAATATCGTCAATGAATACTTGGATGAACTTGTCCAAGTACTCGCGGAACACCCCGTTCATCAAACTCATGAATACCCCTGGGGTGTTTGTCAGTCCAAATGGAAAAATAGTAAACTCGTAATGTCCAAACCTTGTCTTAAAGGCGGTCTTAGGGATGTCATCCTCCTTGATCCGTAACTGGTGATACCCTGATCGCAAATCGATCTTGGAGAACACCGTCGCACCCTTCATTTGATCGAATAGATCATCAATTCTTTGTAAGGGATATTGATTCTTGATCGTAGCCTTTTTTAGTTGACGGTAGTCAATGCAAAGCCTCCACGATCTGTCCTTCTTCCGAATGAAAATAATTGGTGCACCCCATGGTGACACACTAGGGCGTATCATTCCCAGCTCTAACGACTCCTTCAGTTGCATTTTCATCTCTTGAAACTCCGGGTTCGACATCCGGTAAGGCGTTCTCGCTATCGGTTCAGTCCCCAGTTTCAGGTCTATGGTAAACTCCAATTCTCTTTCCAGCAGCATCCCAGGTAACTCCTCTGGAAATACGTCTGAAAACTCCTTCACCACCGGAAGGTGTTCTAGACCTTCTGCTATCCCCTTTTCATTTAGCGCAAGGATCGCATAAAGCTTGCACCCCTTGCACATACTCTTCCGTAACTGTAAGGAAGAGACAAACCTCAGGGATACTCCCTGGTTCCGTCCTACAATCACCTGTCTATGTCCTTCATCATAGACCAAGCTCAACCTCTTCGTCTTACAGTTGAGTATCACCTCATGCATTTCCAACCAATCCATATCGATCACAACGTCATAAGATCCTAAGATCGTGACGTACAAGTTGACCCTCGTGACAAAATCTCCCAGGTTAAGGGCACAGCCCATAACCTTTCCTTCAACCTTATGTTTGACTCCCAAATCCATATCCACGAAGCTAAACTCGTCCTGTTCGACTGCCTTTACCTTAATCCTTTTTAGCGCTACACCAGAAATGAACTCTCAGTAGCACCTGGGTCTATCAAAATACTAAGGGTCTGGTCAGCGACAATACCTGTCATCTCGAGCCCAGTCGACTGGTTCTCTGCCTGGCGATTATTCACTGCTGCATGAATCCGATGGGCTTTTCCCGTATCTCCCACGGTAGAGGGTTCGGCTGATCCAGACACTCTGGCCCTCTCCACAGGACAGTCCCGCTGGTAGTGTGGCTCCCCACACATCCAACATCCCTTCTTCGGCCCAGTAGTCCTGGTGCCCGAAGTAGAAGAGGACGACCCACTGGTCTAGAAACTAGGTCTGTTCTGTTGAACAGGCCTAAACTGCTACTGCTACGGGCAACGCTACTACTGGTGTTGTGGTCCTCGATAAGGTGTCCGCTGTTGAGGCGGCGGTCGTCAAGGTGTAGTGAACATGGATCCTCTCTGGAAGCCACAATAACCCGACGTATGCCTCACTGGTGTCTGGTGCTGCGGCGTTCCAGATGAACCCTGCCTTGCAGGTCTTGCAGGAGTCTTGGCCTGACCCTCGCTGATAACCTCCTCCTCTGCTATGAGGGTCTTTTGGACAGCGTCGTGCAAGGTTTGAGGCATCAAGATCTTAACCTTTGCACAAAGGCTGCCATTAAGGCCAAACACGAACCGGTTGACCTTGAGCTTCTTAGTGTTAAGGTGCAGAGCATACCGGAGCAAGTCCATAAAACGTGCCTCGTACTCGGGCACCGTACAACCTCCCTGTCGTAAGGCATTGAACTCATTGAGCTGATGCTCAATGAATTCCTCAGAAGGATACCTCTCTCGGAACCGTTCCTCGAACAGTTACCATGACACGTCTTCAACGACCATGTTTAGCTGCGACAGGAGCGTCTTCCACCATAGAAGAGCGCTCCCCTTCAGTTGAAAGACCGCCACGCGGACCTTCATGTTGGAGGTATAATCACGAAGTGCGAAGCACATCGCCATATTCTCCAACCATGCCTCGGCGGCTACGTCATTCGGGGGACCAAAGAACTCAAGATATTTAACCTTCTCGAGTTCACACTGAAGGCTACCTGTAACAGCCGGTGTGTGCAGCGGAACCTCAGTAGGTGCTGATGCCCTAGCCTCATCTTTGTCCAATCGACTGATCAGCGCCTCAGACATGCACTGAAAAGATCTCATCATCCCCACAACATCGGCAACTACAATCTTCTCCTGTCCAAGAACCTGCTCAGCTCCCTGGGGGTTAGACCCCTCAGGCGTGGATGCTACTGGGGGCGTCCCGCCTCCTCCCCTAGCACCCCGTCGTCTGCCTCCGCGGCGTCCTCTAACCATGATTTCTTGCGCACACACAATCAACTCAATCAACAACAGAATAATCAAATATAATCATGTCAATGAAAGGCGTAGAGAATCCCAAGTCGTGGGTCGAACCGACTCTGATACCATATGTAACGACCTTCTCGTTATGACAACAACTCTGAGAACAGGTGCAATTTTTTTATTTTTTATTTTTTTAAGGTGTGTGCGTGTGTGTAGAAGTAACAAACACACTCGACTCTACGTCACCACCCGACAACCATCAAGACACAACCACAGTGTTCATCACAAGAAGACTGAAGGCTCACAACAAGTAATTGCAACAACATATGACCATAGGCGTAAGGCGTATAGCACAACATTAAGACATACTGGGGGTGCACAGTAAGAACACAGAGGGAAGAATCCATGGTGTTAGGGTTACTATTTCTGCACAGGAAAGCAGGGCGTTTAGTCTTATGTCTTCTTGAAAGAAGATTAGACAGGCTCCTGGCCGACTGCTTAGGCAAAAACTAGTAACCCGACCTAGGAGAAGATGCAAGCAAGGAAAACACAACAAGACGACCCCGACACATCACAGTGACAACAACAATAAACACCCCTAGACATAAGGATTACAACTAGCAGTTGTAAGTAGAAAACGACACCATGTGTTAAGTACAGTACAGTCACAGAAGGAAGAAACCATCAGTAGAGTTTACAATTTCTGCACAGAAAAGAAGGGCTTTTAGTCTTATGTCTTCTCGAAAAAAGATTAGACAGGCTCCTGGCCGACTGCTCAGGAAGAAACTCGTAATCTCTGTCAGGTGTGTCACAAGAGTGGAAACCCTACCTTTAAAGGGCCCGAGACTCTTGATATGGCACTGGATTCTTTTCACAGAAAAATCACTCACACAGACAAAGATACTAAGGCGACAAGGAGGTGTCTACATCCCGCCCGACACAACCGACCAAGCAACCCACTGAATACTATCAAGTACAACATAAACAAGAAGGATGACTACATCCTTTACGGAAGGTGCACGACAAGAAGCACTCCGACAATGAACACCCAAGTTCAACACTGTTTAAATGAACAACCACCCTAATTTACTAACTCGAAGTAATTATGGTACGTAAGTCAAGGTTATTGCACCATATATGTTATTAACAACAATAAACATTACAATAACATTGTCATGAAATATTAACCCCCCTTCATTTATATCACATATCTGGGCCATGATTTTACAATGACAATACCTCTTATATGCTACAACCACCAAAGTTATAATGACCTTCCAAGATAAAAGCATTCAATTAAACATGAGGAGGTCACAATGCAATGTCATCAATGATCATAAAGTTCAGTAATAATGCATTAAAAATAACATCATAATTACAGGTAACATCAAAGTGAAATTAACAATATACATCATAATTAAAAGTGGCAATCTATAAAATAATAAAATTTAAAATGACAATAACTAAAATGGGCAATAATTGGAATGACAAACTATCAGTATTAAAAATGACAATAATTAAAGATAAAAATTAATTAAGGATGTCAATATATAGAATTACTTCATAAGTATAGGTGACATCAATTTGGAAATAATAATTTACATCAGAATTAAGAATGGCAATCTATAATGGAAACTTTTAATCTAAATTACAACATTTAATTTTTGGATATTAATTACAACATTCTATGATTAGTTACAGCATTTAATTATATACGGAACACTAGCATTCTATAAGTACAACTGTTAATATTTATTACAACATTCCTTAATCGATTACCCTATAAAGTCTTACTTATTTATCCATAATTACCACCAGATCATATTACTTTCAACACTCCCTTCTATCAATTATTCCTTATTTCATTGACAGTACCCTAACAATTTAACATTATTTTTTTATGATAATAATTGACAGATAGGATATAATTAAGATAGGCATCCAACACTAGCATCCATTGTTGTGTGATGAGTTAACGGAGCTCCCTCCGGAATCAATGTTACACTAGTTAGCATAGTAAAGAGCAATATAATGCAGAACCATATATTAATGCAGTACCATATATATAATGTAGAACCATATAATAAAACGACAAATTGCAACCAAATATTAGAACAGAATATTAAAACCATAATCTTAAACACTAATATTAAAACCATAAGATTACAACTATCACTTTAAACCAATATTAAAACGATAATCAACGATATATTTAAACGACAATATTTACACGAGAACACTTTAAACGGCAATATTTAACCCTAATATTAACTGATAAAAGGGATGCACGAGGATTGAAAGGCCTGCGGCTGAGAGATGGAAACCTCGTCACGCCACCCAAGAAACGGAGGTGAGTAATGGTGATTTTTCCAGAAGGGACGTGCCCTAGGAGACACGTAGAAGGGTAACTGAGTCAGGCAGTAAAGGTTTATTTGACTGGAAAAAAAAAACGTGCAGAGGAACAAAATAAGTTTACACACGCGGATCGGGGTGTGAATATGCCTAGGTAAGTATGGAGACTCCCAACAACAAAATAAAAATGCCCAGGTCGCCATGGAGACGCCTAGCCACAAAAATAAATGCCCAGGTCGCCATGGAGACGCCCAACAACAAGAAACGCCCAATATAAGAACAAAAGAAACACCAATGTAATAAAAATCCACTGTGAATAAAAATGCCATGGTATGAAAAGAAAACACCTCAGTATACATAGAATCCCCCTCCGACATATAAACGCATGCTAAAATTTAGAACACCCACTATCATTCGAAATGAAAACACAACTCACACAACAAATCATGAATGGAATCACGCCCACGGTTTTAGGGATTCTCCCACCGAATGGTAAAATACCCACGGTAAAGATTGTCCACTGAAATATAAAAAGAAACGCCCACTGTATACACCGCCACTGTACACAAACGCCCAATATAATAATTGCCCACTGTCTATAATAAAAAAAATGCCCCATATAAGAATGGCCCACTGTATATAAAAGCGCCCAATAACACAAAAGAAAAACACACACAGAAAAATCTTTTCCCCCAAAAACGTGTCACTATCATCAACAACAGCAATGAGATACAAAACGAAAATTCCAGAATCTAAATTCATTAAAAATTTAACCAAACACAATTTTCAGAACTACGTCGCAGTAAGCATTCCAAACGAAATTGCCGACGGAGTTATTCAGTATCACAATTACAAGGATGAGTTGCCAGAAACAATTTGACCTTCATCATTCATAGAAACGAATTTGCCAGACCTAGCTTTTTCAATAACCATTATATAAAGACAAAATTGCCAGAACAATCTCACAATAACCATTTACTGAAACGAAATTGCCGACGGAGTTTTTTAGTATCACAATACACAGTGAATTTAGCCGTAGGGGATGGACAAGAAAAGAAGATTGCAAGGCTGGAGGATTACTCAAGGTGACAGTAAAATTTTGCAGCAACATTTAAAACACAACAATTCGCTGGATGTAAGCAATTAAAGAACAACCATCTAGCCCAATGATAACCAACGTCGATTGAAATTAAACATTCATTCGTCTAGATTTCCATTACATAAGCAGATCTAATCATGACCTAATGCATTCTACTCTACTAAATGACGCGCGTACCTTTTCCCTTTCGACTACCTCGACTGATGTCCACGCCTCGGTTGATGTCCCGCGCTCCTGGCCGCTCCTAATTTCGACCGTATCTACCTCACCGATACCTCCTAGCCAATCGCTAGGGGTACTCTGCTTCCCCCTTAGCCCCCCGAGCCGCAAAGGGGCCACACAAGATCTAGAGATAAAACTAGCTTCTCAGCTCGCCTCCAAGGCTGAGCTACCACTCCAACACAAATGAGAATTTTCCAACTCCTCACAAGCAAACAGTGAAGCCACAATCTGGTAGCGTAACGTTAGGCTCACCGTTCCCCCCCTTCTTCCTCCAATTTCCCCTTCTTTTATAGAAATTTGAGACCCACCTACTTTCCTCAATCATTATTAATTTAAGTTTTATTGATAATCCTCTAAAAATCCTCTACCGTCCAAGTGTCACTCATCTCCCACATTTCTCCAAAAATTATTTCTTTAAAAATATTAAAAGACTCAATTCCCTCACCCCCCCTATAGTCGCTCCTAAAATTACTCCTAGGGTTCCTAGATCCCCTCCCATGCTTTTAATAACTTTCCCTAAAAGAAGTTGCTATTTCAGTTCATTATAGAAAGTTATTAATTGTTGTTTCCTTTTTGCTTTTTACCCTATGTCCCTTACTTTCCTTTATTAAGTTTCCTTTATTACAAGTTTCCTTATTTCTATTATTTATTCCTTCCCCCCC
>ML787367.1:380464-397492 GCA_009831015.1 Picea engelmannii
AACCCCTAGATTCAACACTCCGCCAGGTGAACTTGTGGGAGACTAAGGGCTCTAAGGAATAAGGCCCCCGCCTTATTGCGTACCCCTTAGAATCATCGTGAGCGACTGTCATAGTCTTCCCTCACGGCATCCTGGATCCTCTCAAACTAGGTAATCGTTAACCTACAGTTCGAACCATGGAGGGAGTGCTAGTAGGCTGTGGCAGGGCTGTTGTCCACACCTCTCCCTCAACCTCTCTAGAAATCGTGTGTGGCGCCTTTACTCCATATGTGAGTCTGGTCGGCAAGCTATTGTCAGCCTACATCATCAACCATGATGTCAGATCATGTCAACAACATATCATCAATCAATAACTATCATGGTAAATAAATCAACTCAAGTAGCACACTCCCTGACTCAATCTGGAGTCCAAGGGTTTCGTCGATGCTTCTGCATCCTCCAGGTCAAAAACCCTGAACACTAAAATAAACTGACTCAATAGCACCTATATATACAATAATAAAACATCATGTCATCTATCATAATGCATAATAATCGATTATAATTTTTTTAACATGAGAAAAGTCCAGATCACTTGCGAGAAAGTGTCCTCAAATAATAGGTTTTCTCAGTGCGCCAGAGCGGGATGTTACAGTATAAACCTCGAAATGACAAGAACAAGGTTGATCATCGGTTCCAGGTTGGAGACCATGTAGGGATTCACATTAGCAAGGAGAGATTGAAGGGTGAAGGAAAGAAACTCAAGCCCATTCATTATGGACCCTTCACTATCTTGGATAAAAGTGGTACCAATTATTTTCATCTGGATCTTCCACCTTACATGTAGATTTACTCAGTTGTGAATGTTGAGAACTTGAAATGTTTTGTGCATCCCATGATCATGGATCAAGATGAGGAAGTTTCAATACCTTTAGTTGATGATTTTTCACTTGATTACTTGGATGAGCTACAGGAAGACATCATCTTGGAAAGGAGGATGAGGACTTCATGGAGGGGCGATGTTGATTATCTTTGAGTAGGCTTAAAAGGCACACATCCAAGAAAGGCAAAGTGGATCGAGAAGGACAAAGTAAGGGGACTCTTCCCTCACTTACATGTTGATTGATGAAAGATTTTTATGGTCCAAAAATATCTTAGTTGGAAGATGTGATCCAAAAGGGATCCAAAGAAGGCTAAGAACAACTTAGAACTCACAGAGGTAACTTAGAATGGCTCCAACAGATAGAGAAAGGGGAAAAAATCAAAGTTCCCAAAACTTAGTGAAAATGTCATTATCACGAAGAGCACGTCATAAGATTTCTAACGGTGCAAAAAACTCATCAAACAGAGTTACAAATTGAATATTATTCGCAGTGAAAGTTTGGTAAACCTAGCCTAGTGAGTAGGGGATGAGTCAACTTTCGTACTCATGACATCAACATCCATATGAATGATGTCAACATCCATACAACACACTCGGAAGGAGAAGGGAAGTGACACATGGTATGCTAACATCAGCATGATCATGTGCTAGTACCATAGGGTGCCACATGTCACCTTGTTATTGGCTTTTCAAATCGATATGTGGAGCAATCAAATTGTGTCACATGGCAGTCCATATGACTGATGTGGCATGTTGATGTGGCTCGCTGATGTGGTGTGTTGACTTGGTAGGGGGAAGCGTGGCCTAATGAAAGTCCTCCACATGGCCCAATCAGGGGTTACCACGTGATAGGTAGGAAATGCCCAAGGACAACCTGTGAATGAATTTTGAAAACAAAAATTGGTGGGTCCGCCAAATCTGGCGTAACACGCCAACTTTGGAAAACATGTTGAAAGACCTTCTAGAGACACCACTAAAGTTAGCAGGCTAATAAATATGTATTGCAAATATATATAACAAACACACCAAAAACAAAGTATGTGGCATTCGACCCCGGAACCTCCGCCCCATAACCACTATGTCGCGGGTAACACTTGGTACAATATGCCCACATTTATTATTAAAAGGTGCATTTCTCCCATATAAATAAGAGTGGCGTGGATCGTATGACCTACATGCACAAATTTCAAGGCGGTACAGTTATTGTTGTAGGTTGTAGAGGGCATGAAAACTGACACATAATTGTTCTTGGGCTTGAGAGTGCCAGAGTCAGATCGAGGCATGGAGACAATCATTTTTTGGGTAATTTCATGCCACAAATTCAGTGGTGCTGTCTATTTTCTAATATGTGCATTATTTCTACAACTTGATTTCAGAATGAGGTATACTTATGTATTTTTCCAAATTCTTTTGCTGAGATAATGAAATAGCCTACCCATTTGAGAGTAGGACCTAAAGACGTAGTCCACTAGGGACAAACTCCATTACCAATTTTTTGTGTGCATATATGATGCTTATGTCTCTTCATTCTTGATTTTTTTCCTTCTTTAATGGTTCACTTTAGTTTATGCTCATTTAATGCAATTCCTTATAAGTCACGATGAAAAGATCTCGGATCCGAATGTTACTTCAAGCTCAGATAAAAATTCCCATAGTTCATATGATTGTGAATTAAACTTATATTTTGTTGATGAACTTGGTTCCTTTGAAGAAGAAACAACTAGTGATTCATGGAGAAGTGAAATGCAGAGAGAGCACGATGTTCTCATAAAAAATGGAACTTGGAGGTTCATGGAACCTCAATTCGGAGACAAACCTAATGGATAGAGGTGGGTATATAAGAACAAGTATAAATCTGATGGCTCACTTGAAAAACAAGGCTTGTAGCAAAAGGATATGCTCAGAAAGAAGGGGTTGACTACACAACAACTTTTCCTTGTACAAAAAAATAGGGCACTATTCGAACTTTGTTTTCTTTAGTAGCACAAAAATGATGGAAAATACATCATATGGATGCTAAGACCTCCTTCTTGAATGGAGACTTGAAAGAATATGTCTATATGACTCAGCTTGAAGATTTTACTATCAAAGGTCAATAGCATAAGGTATGTAAAATGGTAAAATCTTTGTATGGCTTGAAGTAAGCACCACGAGCATGGTATGAAAAATTAACTAAGCACCTTCTCATATTAAACTACCAACATTTCAATCTAGATGATGCAACTCTATTTGTCTAGAAAGATGGTATATCAATTGTATATCTAGTTGTATATGTTGATAATTTGCTAATCATGGGAAATAATTATGATTATATAGCATCCATTAAGAAAGAGATAAGGAAGGTTTTTCATATGACTGTTTTGGGCTTGCTTCATTATTACTTAGGAATTGAATTCACTCAAAATCCTAATTTCATTTTTAGTTCTCAAAAAAAATACATTGGAGAGTGATTGTGTAGATTTGGAATGCAAGATTGTAATTTTGTTTCTACTCCAATGGAGAAAAATCTGAATAATTTTTCTTTGAGTGAAGGAAACACTTTTGAAGATGCAACCAAGTACATATAGCTTGTTGGAAGTTTGATTTATCTCACTACTACTCGTCCTAATATTACCTTTGCAGTAGGAATTATTTCCATATTTATGCATCAATCCTGTGAAGGACACTGGGAAGCAACAAAACGAGTGCTCAAATATTTAAAAGGAACTCAAAATTTTGGTTTGAGATAATCAAAGATACCAAACTTTCATCTTATTGGATATTATGGTTCTGACTTTGATGGAGACAAAGAACTTGGGGTGTCTACTTTAGGTCATTTGATGGGTCTTGGATCAACAATTGTCACTTGGAGCTCAACAAAACAATCAGTTCATGTTTATTCTACAACTAAAGAAGAATATGTAGCTGCAGCTCAAGCCACAAAACAAATTGTGTGGCTCACGAAAATCCTTGAAGACTTGTAGGAGAAACAATTGACTTCAACACCTCTACTTGTTGAAAACACATCTACAATTCAATTGGCCAAGAATCCCAGATTTCATGATCGAACCAAGCATATCAACAACATATATCACTTGATTTAACATCATATTTAAGCTAAAACCATTCATGTGAGACATTGTTCCACTTCATAGAAAATCACAGATATCTTTACCAAATCCTTGGGACGTGAAAAAGTTGAACGATTTTGAATGTTGAATGGAATCAAAGATGTCTCTTTGGATTAAGGGGGTAATGTTGACTAATCCTTCAGGATCTTTGAAACTTTAGTTAACTAGAAGGTAACTAGAGGGTAGTTTTGGTAGTTTAAAACACCTAAGAATTTCATAACTAATTTGTATTCCTATATATATATATATATATATTATCATTGTGTTGATGAATAATAATATATCGAATCATGGAGTTTTTTCATGGGCCTATTACATAGACTCCCTAATTAATTACAAGTGAAATAAAGTATCAAAGTTATGGACTTGCATATTCAAAGGAATATATAAACTATTTGAAGTGATAAAACATAGATTATAAAATGGAATGGAAAAGAAGAGAAACACTCTACTTGACTTATACTAACTTCAAAACGTTTCTCTTGAGTATGAATCACATCATGAGAGGGATGCATGTGAAAATGAAATTTATCGAATAATTCCTGGAAGGTTGCAATTGAATGGATTATTTTATGTTCAAATCTGGAAATTCTAATATCGAGACTAAAAGAACACAACTTCCAATATGTTAAATGGAAAATTGTAACACTAGATTGGTTGATTCTAACTTTTAGGCTTTAGTGCATGGCAGTTTTGTCGTTACATTGTAATAAGGAATACAAGGAATCATTATGTAGTATATATAGGTTTTTAACAATTTGATATGGTGAATACATCCTATTATGAATCTTTACGAAATATCGTCAAAGGTTCATTGTAATTTCTTTGAGAAGTATTCTGGATTTTCCACAGTCTAGTATAGATTTGCAAATATACTTTTGCTCTTGAAATTGTTTACAATTGTTTTGTTGTTGGAATTCTAGGACCATGCAGTTGATCAAAACACTTGTTTCCATGCAGTTGATCAAAACACTTGTTTTCATGTTTTCTTTGGTAAATATGTTCCTCCATTTTTGCTACAAGCCAATTTGATATTCTTATTTGATTTTATAAATTATGTTTATATGAATAAAATAACAAACACGTATTTTTTATACTTAGTTGTCATTTGTTAATATACATTGTATTGTGGTTCTCAAATATATGTACTGCGCTATCCATTTTAATTCCTCTTTTTAAATATTTCCTTTAAATGTCTGATTTGTACAATTTATTACGGTTATGGATTTTTCAAGCAATCCTCTTGTTGCCTCTACTGTTTTCATCAACATGTTGCATAACTTATCAACTAATTCAGCATTGAAGTAATCGATTTGCTTTATGTATTTTAGTGTACGCTCATGTGATGATTATGTTAACTTTTGAGATTGATTTCTAATATGGAGGTTAACTCTTTAAATTATGTGACACTTTGAATTTAGCTTAATACGATTAACAATGCATAATGAAAACTGAACAACAATAACCATATACATTTACCAGCATGCATATTCACAACACATATACCCTCAGAAAACCCTATACACGGAAGAAAACCCCAACAAACAATCTCCTTTTATTGAAAATAAAATGTATGATCAATTACAAAACATCTGCTATGAAATTCTGCTCTTGAATGAGCTTGCCAAGATGACTTTAACCTGATTGTATGACCTGCAAATGTAACGTAACCTTGTTGTCTTCTTTCTGTTGATATATACCAGTGTTGTTACAAGAACCTTGCTGTCCTCTTTCCTGATATACACAAGTGCTGCTACAAGAATACTTTCGTTGCCTTTATTCCTTCTTTTCCTTTGCTCCTTTTTCCTCAGGCTGCATTAAAAAAAGGTGTGTAAAACGAAGGTCGAATTCTGTATATGAACGCACATAGAGTGAGAGAGTGTGAGCTCAAATTAGGCAGGAGTTTGCATGTGTTTCACAACTCAACTTTACACTTTAACTTGATTTAGAACTTGACTTGAGACTTCACTTAGTTCGAATTAGAACTAGAATTCAACTCGAATTATAACTGAACATGCAAATCGAATAAGAATTGGAAATGCAACTCAACTTATAACTGGATATCCATGCAAAGCATATCAACATGCACTTGACATGCATGCATGCAATTCATGAAACTTGAAATGCATGCAAATTGACATGCATGCATGCAACTCGTCATGCATCATGCATGCATGGAACATGCAACATGACATGCATGAATTGACAACTTTGGCTTTGACCGCTTCGACCTAAACATGCAACTTTGATTTTTACAACTTGAGTTTGACAAGTCATCCTTGACATTGAACTAATTGACTCTTTACAACTCGACTTATTATATGGAAATTCAAATTTCTTCATGGTGGATATTGTTACATGTGCCAATGCACTAGATCAATACATATTACATTTACATTTATTTTCATAAGAAATATTGTTTGTTTATAACTCATAGGAATTGTACATTCAACCTAACTTTTGCTCATGGCTCACAAGGCTTGACTAGGCTCACAAAAGTTGTACGTTCCCCTGACTTATTAACTAATCTATATATGCTCACAGAGGTTTTACATTCCCCTTAACATTTGCACTAGACTGTCTATTCTCACAAAGGTTGTACATTCCCCCTGAGTTTTGCATTATACTTACAACTTGAATTTTTTCTTACACTTACAATACTTATTCCTTTTCCTTGGCTAGACTCAGAAGATCCTATAACATCTTGTTCATCCAGACTTTTGGTTTGACTCACAAAGGTTGTACATTCCACCTAACTTTCGTTAATACCTCAAAAAATTGGTTGATTCTCCAAATCTCCCTGGCTAGTGTTATGGTGGCCCACATGGCCTCTCATTGGAGAATGGTTGCCAATGCTATCAAATTTAACACTCCATGTCAACAAGGGAGTCATTCTCATCCAAACCAATATTTCCTCTTAGCCACTCAAACTTTCCCAATGGAAATGGCATAGTCACGATATCAGCTACATGTGCTCTCGTGGCTATGTACTATAAAATATAACTCATTATCAGTACCTTCATTTTTAAGGAACATATTGTCAAACAATCACTAAATTGACATATCAAATGTAAATAACAAAAATTCAAATAATAATCAATTTAAAGCTAACAAAATTCATGAGAATTTTTATTTTTATTGTAAAGTGAAATTCTAAATAAAAAAAAAAAAAAATTGCCGAAAGTTGAAAAACTTATGAAAATATATTTTATTTTTTCAAAAACCAAGGAAAATAGACACCCACATTCATGATTTTACCCATAAGGCCATGTCCCACCTTGAATCAACCTCACAATAGCCATATAATGATATATTCTATGAATTTGTAGATTTTCAAAGAGATTTTATGTCTGGTACAAAACACTACCCAAGTTCACAATGATTCACTTCTAACACATAAATAGTTGTTGTAGTATGATAATCACAAAACACATCACATCAATATGTATGTACTAATAAAAATAACCTAAATACACTTAAAAAAAATGGTTTTTGTAGTATGATAGTCACAAAACACATCACATCAATATGTATGATTGAATAAAAATATCTTAAATACACTTTAAAAAATAGTTGTATATTAGAAAATAATTTAAATATATATTTTTTTCATTTCCTAGCATGTTTGTGACTTGCAAGAGTAGCATGTAGTTGAGAAATTGTCCCCAAGGGGCATATAAGACATCGAAATTACTCAAATATAACACCTAGCCTAGGCCACACCAACCCTTACTTGGTTGTATTTTAGCTATCTCCTTTCAGTGGTTTTCGACCCTAGATCGCCGTGCAGAATGAGGTCCATCAAAACAAATTGCACTAATGATATTTGAAAAATTAAATATAATTTAAAATATAATTGTTTTTTGATATCATTTTTATGAGATACAAACATATTTTCAGGGAGTGTGCAATGACATAATACATTACATCATTTTTTATTAAACTTTAATACGATTTTGAGAAGTTTTATTATTAAAAAAATTAATGAGAAATTTGTTAACAAGTGATTGTATGTTATATGATTTTCATGAAATGAAAATAAAATGTTGTTGATTAATTGGGTTGGTGTTCATTGATTTCAACCCTTGAAGCAATTCCGATAGAAAATTTTGGTAGCCCCAGAAGTGTGGATAAGTAACCCATGTTTATCTCATGAATAATGTAATGAAAATCAATGAATTTGCAAGAAATACTATCATAGATAGATAGTACATGTCGTTCCATTTCCCATGATATATGGTATGCCACGTAGTTCCTCACGGTTGAGGAGATATGGCTTAGTGAAGTTGGAGAACCCTCATGAGTTATATAGAATCTCCTAGGAGGTGAAAGAAGTTAATTATTCTAGAAGCTTCTAGAATAAGTTTACTAGTCAAAGTGGTTGTAACTAGGAGTTAATCATGAGTAAAGTTCTTGCAATCAGAATATAATTAAAAATAAATTAGTTGAAAGAAGAAGTGATGAGTTTACCATTTATGGTAAAGTGGTTGCAAGTGGTTAAAGTTGTTGAAAGTGGGTTCTCCCTAAAAGAGGGAAGTTGGGTAAAACAGTTAGAAGATAACCCCTAAAGGAAGCTACTTGGAGAATATAATTAAGAGAGAAAGGGTTTCCCATTAGCACCTAATTGAGCACATTCAATATCTCTTTTGTGAAATGTTATGGGAAGGAATTATTGACAAATATGAAGCAGTGAGTATGAAGCGGTGAGGTTCAACAAAGAGAGAATTTGCAGAAGTCAAAGGGTCGAGACTCTGGTTTCTGAACTAGAGTTTTACTGAAGACATATGTGAGTTGTAGAACTATAAGGACAAGGGTATCTGCGGGCCATAGTGGGACAAAGCATGGACATCCACAAGCTTACTAAAGACAAGGTGCATTAATGTTGTCAAAGATGAAGAAAAGGAAGATCAGATCTATCATCAATGACAAGTTGTAGGGATGAGAAGAGGCCACAGGAAGGAATAGTTGTGGGAAGGTACATCAAATCTATCTACAATAAAAAAAGGTATGTCATATGCTTATCTAAAGTAGATCTTTGGTGAATGATTAGGTATGGCCATGGGAGATTGAGCTTTTTCCCTTGTGGGACTATTGGTTGTATGATATCTTATGTATAAGACATATTTACAAAGATACATTGTTATTATATTGGTTATTTGTTTTTGGGACACTTCATTGGGAATCTTGTTAAGACATATTTTGTGTTATTTGGAGTATGGTTGAGGGTTTATGGTTGAGACATATTGTTATCAGTACAATTTGTGATTGCATAACAATGAGGGTTTGATGTATGGTTAATGTATGGGTTTCTTATATCACATAAGATCAATGGGATATATGTATGAACCTAGTACATGGTTGTGTTAGATCTACTTTGATATTTGATGATTATTATTTTCTATTAGATTAGCCAGTTTGTGAGCAGATACACAGAAATCAGACATTGATCGAGACTACGACAGTGGCACAGACAGGGTGACATAGACATTATTAGTGATACTAGCATGGTTTTGTGCTAGTTCATGAGTTGCAACAAACATAGGTGCGTACATCTGTGCATTGCAGTAGGGAAAGGAGAAGACATCCACATGTTGTAGAATAGACAAGTTGCAGATCTGTAGTAAAGTTTTGAAGAATATTGGTACAAGCTATGACAATATTTCAGCAATATTTATGAAAATGATAGAGTTGATTCTGTGATAGTGAAAGGTTGTATACATTTGGCATTTATACTTCAGTGTGGTTGGACAGGGCAATGATATTTGGTTGTAGACGGAGAACATAGAGGGTTCTACTCTCCTTCTGGTTGGAGCCAGAGACTTGGGGAGTTGGAACTTCCCACAGGTTGTAGCTTGAGAATGTAGGGGGGTGGAGCCTCCTTTCAGTTGGAGATGGAAAACAAAGGAAGTTGGTGCTTCCAATGAATGTACTTCTTAAAGACATATAAGAATAAACATTATATGGTTTTCTCCCACATTGGGTTTCCACATAAAAATATTGGTGTACTGTGTATGTGTATGATTACTCATTATTCATCGTTTATTCATTCTGCACTCATTAAATGATATTGGTAAATTGATCATAAAAATAATAACACTTATATACATTGTGGTTAAAAGGATTAAAAAACACATTACTCATTCACACCCCCCCCTCTCAGTAATCCAACAAATGATAGAGGTTAAAATTATTCTTACTAACTTTATGGAACTTTTTAAGTGTGTGTGTGTGTATAATTTTGAAAATCTATATGAAAAGAAGAAATAATAATGATAATTATTAACACTATTATATTAAAAATATTGTTATTTAAATTATATATTTGTAAGGATTAGAGTTGTGTTTTTTATATTCTTGGGAAACTATTGAGAAGATTAGAGATGATCTAAATTTGAGGTTAATATTTGTCTTTTTGAAAGTAGAAAAATTTATCATAACTCAGTTGTCAATTGGTAGTGAGGATAATCATTACTTACTATTGTTTCTGAATGTTTATTGACTCGTCATCATTATTCAAGGAAAATTGTGTCATTTGAAACGACTTGCTGGTAGTTTGTTAAGGGGTAAATGTTTACTCGTTCTAGATGCCTCTGGGTCTTGTGTTGTTAAACTATTTCCTTACATCTGACAAAGAGGAACTCTTAGCCAATAATAAGTAGTTTTAGGTCTTATTTTAGGACCAAACGACAGTTTCAACCTACATAGTACCCACAAGTATAAGAGAAAATTTGAGGTCTAAAATAAACATCCTAAGGAAAACAATTAAATAATAGCTAAATTAATAAAATAAGAAATATACTTTTAAAGGGAAAGAAAACGAAAATTGTCTTTCTTAATAATAATTTTGATTTATTAATGAAACTTTAAATGTAAGCACCCATTGGAATTAAATTACACATCTAACAAATATAGAATCTACATATTTTTTAAAAACTCATAGTGAACTAAACTAAAATATACATTTAAAAGTGTGTTTCTTAAATTAAAAAAAAAAAAAAAACTTTTTTAGACATGTAAAATCATTAATGAATATGGAAAATAAAAATAAAAAAATGTGTTAAAATAATAATAAATTTTATTTTAATAGATATAAAAAGTAAAATACTGACATATTAAAATAATAATAAATTATATTTTATTAATCATTTGATGGAAATTGATGTATTTTTTTAAACTAAAATTATATTTTATAATTTAAATCCATGAAATCTATAACTTGTGTCATACTAAATATTTTCATTATGTTCCTTTGCACTATAGGTAAATGTGTTTGGGAAAATTAAACATTAATAAAAAGGCTCGCTACCATTATTTCCACCAAAATTAATAAAAAGGCTCGCTACCATTATTTGATTGGATTTTATTAATCATTTGATGGAAATTGATGTATTTTTTTAAACTAAACTTATATTTTATAATTTAAATCCATGAAATCTATAACTTGTGTCATACTAAATATTTTCATTATGTTCCTTTGCACTATAGGTAAATGTGTTTGGGAAAATTAAACATTAATAAAAAGGCTCGCTACCATTATTTCCACCAGAATCTCATTTTAAAAATAATAAAAGTCAAATCCAAGAATGCAAACCTTTAAACTAGTACATAACGTCATAGATGTTTTAAACCTAAATAAACAAGTGCATAAGCCTTTATAAACATTTTTTAAAATTGAAACATTTCGAGTCACAAAAGTTTAATAAAAGAAAATGGGGATTATCATAATGTCTCGGCTAAGTCACAAATTTTTAATAAGTGTTTCATGAAAGATTAGTCCTTGTTAAGGTTCGTTTTTCGTTTGCTGCTTAATAAAATGATAATTATTCATGATATTATGCTTATGGAAATGAATTATGGACCAATCGTAAGATTTGAACTTCGAAGTTATAAGATGAAAAAGAATCCACATGTCATATTTTCTGTGAAAAGGCTATTGTACTTTTATATCAGCGGGAAATGATGGGGATCATTACAACGACAAGTAATTTGTTTATTTCTTATTGTTCTTTTGGTCCGGAGGTCTTGCGCTTCATAGGGCAAGGAGACATACATTTCAATTTCTTATGGAAAAGTTCAACGTAAAGATGGATGCTTGTATATAGATATATATTAATTCTAACTTGCACTAGATTGTAAGTTGGCACCTTGTTCATGCATGGAGAAGTGAAGTTGTTAGGGGAATCGGTGCACCTCTTATCTTGTCCATCCAACTAAACACAAAGAATGGAGACTATAGCTAGTACCTTACTTACGTTACTAATTAAGGCTATACATGCCATAGTTATTAGAGTCAGGCTTAGCAACAAGCTAATTTGTCTAAATCATCTTTATAGAATGTCATATTTTCTGTGAAAAGGGGTCTATTATTGAAATAATTATCTCTTGGGAGGTTGTTGGATTGAAGTTATCTTAGTGTTTTTTCAATGCAATATCATCATCACGTTACGTCAAACAATTTTCTTCGACAGATTTGGAAGTCGATTTTAAACATTCGTACTTGGTTGGTTGTATAAATGCAAAAGACTGGACCTTAGTTGCAACTACAAAATTTAGTGTATGCAATCAGATAATAATAGGTATGCAACATTACGCCTCGTCCCCAAAATATACTGTAACAGATAATGCAAGTAAAATCTTTGTTGGAAACTTGTAAAAGCTTAAACAAACATATTTCCATTTTGTGGAAAATTGGTTCCACCCCTTGAGTCGATCTTGGGGAAAAAAAAACAAATTAAATTTCTTAGTGGGAAATTGGAATATATTTCACCAGTATGATTGAAACAAAATAAGGCTCCTGACAATTGTCATATTTCATGTTCAATGTTTAGACCCCTATGTGTAATATCCCCCAAAATATTAGAATATTAAAGTTTAAGTGTACTTGGGAATAAATTTCCATTTTGGGAAAATTTAGATTTGGAAATCATTTTGCATTTATGACAAATCTGAGTTTGGAATTGTATTATTGTAATTAATTATTTATGAGTGTTCGGAAAAGATTTGACTTGCCCAACTAACTCCTTTTATTTTGATACATGTGAAAGACAAACCTTTTTTTATAAATTAATTGCTCGAAGACAAATGGAACAAGGACATTAAAAATAGTTGACCATGACTCCATGAGTGGGGAACAAATTTGAGTTACCTCAAGGCTGAATTTTACAAGTGGAAAATGTGGGATTTGATCACTAACAACGCCTAAAAATCATGGATTTGTAAACTGTGAATTTCCCAAGGAGGGAAGGAAAGACCTAGGCACAAGATGCATATAAAAACAACATATGGAGGAGGCACGACACTGCTTAGTATGTGGGAGAAAGGAAACTACTTGCTGTTATGAACACTGCTAGTGTGAGGCAAAGGAATTTCTAATCCGTGGAAGGTGACTGTAGTGAAGGAGGATCATTTCAGTTTGCCTTTATTTACTCATGGTCAGGATAGGGTGTGAATAGGGCAAGTAAACTTGGTTGTTCTGTTCTACGGTTGGTGGAACGTGGTTGTTCCATTTGTGTCCCAGCATCAGGATTTTAGATATGTACCTTTACGTGCATTCCTTGTCAACATTCTACTTGATTATTAATTGTTAGGAATGTGATGGCTTATGTAATGATGGTATATACATATGTATGTACTCACTTAGAAGAAATATCATAACTAATGTATGTTCTTTTAATCATGAAGTAGGTTTATACATATATATAAATGAGTGTATGTACACATATAGGTATTCATAGATAAAGAAATGATAAAACTGTTGTATGTTCATGTTAATCATTAAATATGGTTATACACCTTTGAACATATATATATATATATATATATATATATATATATATATATATATGTGTGTGTGTTCATGCAAAAGAAAATGATAGAAATGATTGTATGTATTTCTATCATTTTCTTTTGCGCGCGCACACACACACACATATATAAGTGGTTGTATATACATATATGTGTTCATGCATAAAGGAATGATTATCTTCCTATTCACCATTAAATTATATGTATATTGAATTATTATTTCAAATCTGTACAAGTTCCATAAGGAATAGATAGAACGAATAACAGTCCACATATATAATTACATATTCTTTATATTATCAATAACCACAGAAATAGTGATTCAATAGTCTGCAAATGTATGGAAAAGTAGTTGTTACATTCAATGAACCTCGTTCAAAAATAATTACAAAACAACCTGTGTATTCAAATGATCATGGTTCAAATATTACAATGACCATAGGTCAAAGACTCCATTACCACTTGTAGATAGAATCTTAGAAGATTTCATAAGTATCTATGCCTAGATCAGAACTCGAATACCTTTCGAGCAAGAGATTTTCCTTGATTTGCTTCCCTCGTTTGTTTTAACCTACATAAAGAAAACAAATAATAGGTTTAGTAAACTATGCTAAGTAATTAATGGAAATCAAATAGTAATTAATGAAAATCAAATCACCACTTGTGCTTGTGCAATAATCTGTCCACGATCCAAAGGGGGAGGAGTGGACCGAAAATCAGCCAATGGGTACCCTCACAAAACAAAACAAGGCCCTATCATTAATATAATGTAACTATGAATAATGCTTTTGAATATATAAAGCATAAGTTATGATTCATACAATGATAAAGTAAATACACAGAGCACAATTACGAATCCCCACATAGGCTAACTAATGACTTTGTATACACATAGCATAAGTTATGATTTATATAGTGATAAAGTAAATGCACAAAACATAATTGTGAATCCCCACAGAGGGTAAATAATGTTTTTTGTATACATAGAACATAAGTTATGATTTATACAGTGATAAAGTAGATACACATAGCACAATTATGAATCCCCACATAGGGTAAATAATTCCTTTGTATAAACAGAGCATAAGTTATGATTTATACAGAGTTCAAATAAACACACATAGTACAATTACGGATCCCCATAGAGGGTAAACGATGATTTTGTATACATAGATCATAAGTTATGATTTATGCAGTGTAGTATAATTACATAGAGCGTAAATATACAATTTCTACAAAGGATTAATAATGCTATCTATAATTACATAGGGCACAATTATGAAGCCCCCACAGAGGGTAAGTAACGCATTTTCATGCATAGAGAATGAATTATGATTTACATAATGTTAATATATATATATATATTACACAGTGTAATCAGAAATCCCCATAGAGGGTAAATAACACCTTTGCATACATAGAGAATGAATTACAATTTATAGAAGGATGATATATATATTCTACACAGAAGGAGGTCATGAATCCCCACAGTGGGTAAGTAATGCTTTTTCATACACAGAACATGAACTACGCTCTATCGGGTGTTAATATATGTTACACAGCATAATCCTGGACCCCACTGAGCGTGAGTAATGCTTTTTATATACAGACCATAAGGAACGATTTATAAAGTGTCGAGGTATTCTACACAGAGCGTAATTATGGATCCCCACAGGGGTAAATGATGCTACTATACACACAGAGCGTAAATTACAATCCCCACCGAGTGTTAACATAGTTTACACAGAGCTTAGTTACGAACTCCCATGGAAGGATTTACAATACAAGTTATAATATCACAAATGATGAAACCCATGAAAACTCCCACAGAGGTTTTATTCTACCTAAAATATAAATGGAGGGATTTCCCACGAAGGGTTATGGAATATGTATATATGCATAAATGGTAACCATGAGAATCCCTACAGAGTTCGACAATAGATAAGTCGGGAAGGAAATAGGCCAGGGTTCGACCCTTAAAACATTTTGGGCCACAAAAGAGCCGTAACAAGTATGGGTAGAAGAATAACAGACACCCAAGGAAAAAGAAATACCCTCCAAACCCGAACCTTAAACACCGAGTAACAGAGAGAGATGGGGAATCTGCCTATTAGACCCCTCTTACATTACATCAACAAAGTATTCTTTCACAAAAGACATAAGCAACAATATTATCTTACTTACCCTGCGCATAAGAGGAACCATATATGTGTTGCCTCCTCCCATTTTGTTTACCAGAGTCGAGATTCCAAGTCATCAGACATGCAGAGTAGGGGCAAGGTTGGCATACAGAGTAAAGGGCATTTTTTCGTTTCAGTGTAGAGACAAATCGTTACAGGAGAAAAGGGAAAACAATGGAGGGTTGTTACCTCGGGGCCTTGTTAGAGGAGTAATGCGATAAGTACACGCCTATACCTCTTCCATGTGAAACCATGGAGATGGTGATGTTACATTGGACACGGTGGATGAACTGTCAAGTTCGGGAGTTACAGTTCAGGCCTCCATTAATGGATTAGCCAAGGGTGAAATGCCTACGAGACCCGAACTGACATCCTCCATTAAACAAATTCAAACCAATTTATTGTTGATTCGTATTTCCAGTGTGTTAGGGTTACAAACTTTACGCATGTAATGGTATATGTTTGCTACTCTAAGATAAGGGCATACCTAGTTATGGTTCCCAATACGTTAGGCCTTACGATTAATGATAGGTATTGTTGGGGAATGTTGCTAGTGTTATGCTAATCTTGTAGCAATCTGTATGTTAAATGATAACTATGTTGTTAGGCTAAAAGCTTATGTCACGATAGTATCATGTATACTAAACGTTATGCAATACTATGGATAGGTTTAGTGTCATATATTAAATGATATATTTATATTATGGATAGTGTTGTATATAGTATCCATGAAGTAGATAATATGGTAAACAATATATGCATAAGTATGTTGATATGGGTAGAGTTAAAGTTATGGTATCCATAGGCTAGTTTATGTGATAAACTATTTATATATACCTATTGACATGGATAGTGTCAGCACTATGGAATCCATATGATTGTTTACATAGTAAACTATATGAATGTATGTCATTATCCAACTATATGAATGTATGTGGGTAAAATCATGAAGCTGGGTAACACTTTCGTGACAATCGGGTCTCCAAAATTTCTAGCGGCAATTTTTCGGCCGAACAAATATTACTTTCGGCCGAAATATTATTCGGCCGAAAATTTTCACGTCAAATTTAAC
>ML787367.1:398087-410521 GCA_009831015.1 Picea engelmannii
CAAGTTTTGTTTTTACTGTAAAGTGAAATTCTAAATAAAAAAAATACTTTTATATGTCGGAAGTTGAATAACTTGTGAAAATACAGTTTTTTTTCTCATAAAACAAGCAAAAGTGTAACCCACCTTCATGATTTCACCCATGTCATCATGGATAAGTGCTAATAATTATGGATAGATTATATGATAGTCTTTAGTCTTCAGGTTATTAGGCACTGTAATTTTTGTATAGTATAACTTAACACATAAATGGTAGATATCCTAAGGGCTATGATAGCCCTAGTTGCAATTGTACTAATTAAAAAATAAGTATAAGATTCCAAATCCAATAGAGACGATAAATCTACTATGCTTACAATAAAGGAAATAAAAATGTGTTTTGATCAAATGTTGAAGAGTCAAGGAGTTTTAATGTCCCCTAACAAAAAAAAAATATATTTGAGAAATTTGGGGTACATTAGATATGGTATCAGAGATGAAGGTTACAATACATGGACCTCAGGGCAAGTTCAAATTATTTTAATTTTTTAATTTTTTGTTAAGAAAAACTAACAAATATGTTTATTGTTACAAACAAAAAAAAAATGTTGGTCTGTTGTGATAATGGAAACACAGAATGAAGAAGAGATCATACTTGAAGAGAATATCGATCAAGGACTTCCTAAAGAACCTTGGAAGAACAACGAAGGAAGTTCAACCACCTAGGTTCTCGAAACAATGAAGAATCTTATCGTGGAATTAAAAGTGTTTAAAGCAGATAATGGAAAGATGAAAAAGGAACAGGAAGACCATCAAGAAATAACTGAAATGTTGTCGTGTAGCATAGTAAAAAAAAAGATCCCAAATGACAATGACAAGGAGGAAGAAGTCAACAAAATATCCTCTAAAAATTCTGGACATGAAACAGAAAACGAGAACAGTTCTTCCCAAGACACACACATGGCAGGAAACAGAACAGCCACATGAAGAAAGATAAAACAAGTAGATCACTTGGAAGGCGAATTCAAGAAAATAAAACCATCCAAATTTGACAGAGAATCAAGGACGGGTGAAGAGGCAGAAGTATGGCTACTATATATAAAGAAATACTTCTAGATTTACAATTAATCTAGTAATATGAAAGTCATAATGGTCATTTATAACCTAAAGGGAAAAGCAAGTTTCTGGTGGCAAGACCTGAAATTGGCCAATGTATTGAAACAGAAACAGACGGAATGGTAAGATTTTAAGAAATATTTCAAGAAGCAATATTTATCATAAATCTATTATGAAAGAAAGACTAAGGAATTTTACGAGCTAGGACTTGGACAAATGACCATGGATGATCTAATAAATAAATTTATAGAACTTTTGAGATTTGTACCATACATTAAGGAAGCCAAAGTAAAGATACAACGATTCTTAAGATGTCTATCATAGTCATACAAAGATGAAATTGAATTTGACAATCCCAAGACTTCAAGCGAAGTATTTAGAAAGGCCTGGATGTGCTATGATCAGTACAAACATAGGTCTAAAATTCCCAATGCATGGAAGGACAAGAAACATGATAGAATGAATCAACGGAAGAAAGACTTCCAACCAACACTTTTCCAGAATATGGAAAAAGGTTTCCACAAGAAAGACTATCATTCCAACCTCAAGAATGCTCAAGGATGAGGTAGACCAGTTAATCTGGGAGTCAAGAAAGTTGGGGACAACCCTAGAGAACCATTAAATTGTTGAGAGTGTGGAGAACCTCACTTGAGGAGAAATTGTCCATGCTTAATTTCCACAGCAAGAACTACAGTCCATAACTTGTAAAAAGATTCTACAGTAGGAGATATGGGCAGGAGCGTGCATAGAATTAATGCAACTCTAGATGGTAGGCAGGATGATTATCAATCCACTATCGTGGAGGTCGAAGGTAAAATTCATGATAGCCATATTTCTATATTAATTGAACTAGGAGCTAGTTTGAGTTATGTTACTCTTGGTTTAGTTGAATTAAACAAATTCAAGAAAGTAAAGCATGATAAGTCCTAGTTAGTACAGTTAGCAATGGGGACTAAGAGAAAAGTAGCATATCTCATTCCTGAATGTGAACTCAACTTATATGGTCAAAATACAAAGCTAAATATGAACATTTTACCTTTGTGATCTTACGATATAATCATTGGAATGGATTGGTTAGAGAAACATAAAGTAATTTTGAACTATTACAAAAAGTCACTTACTTATAGAGACGAAAACAACACAGTTAGGATAATACAAGGGATCAGAAAACAAGTTTCAGTTAGACAAATATCAGCCATGCAGTTTAAGAAATGTATGAATAAGGGTTGTCGATTTTATGTTGTTCAAGTAACTAATCTATTAGAAAGGGAACATAAACCGAGTCTAGAATACTTTGTAGTCCTACATGGGTTTAGAGATGTATTTGTGGACAAAATACAAGAATTTCCTCCAAGAAGAGAGACAGATTTCTTTATCGATCTACTACCTAGATCTGCCCCGACATCTAAGACACCTTATAGAATGAGTTTACCAGAATTAACAGAGTTGAAAATTCAGCTGGAAGAACTATTAGATAAAGAATATGTCATACCAAGTGTATCGCCTTGGGGAGCATCGGTTCTTTTCGTTAAAACTAAAGATGGGACTTTGAGGCTATGCATTGATTATCAAAAACTAAATAAGGTGACGATTAAAAATAAGTATCCTTTACCCAAAATTAATGATCGATTTAACCAAGTAGGAGGAGCAAAGATATTCTCTAAGTTATATTTAAGGTTTGGTTATCACCAAATCAGAATAAAGGATGAAGATATAAATAAAAAAACATTTATAACATGATACAAACACTATGAGTTTGTTGTAATTATGTTTGGTCACATTAATGCACCAACAACCTTTATGCGTTTGATGAATAGTATATTCAATCAATATTTGGATGAATTTGTATTGGTGTTTATCGATGATATTTTAGTTTACTAAAAACGGAAGAAAAACATGAAGAACATCTGAAAATAGTATTGCAGACTTTGTAACAAGCCCTCAGTTACGACACAAGTAACGATATAAACACGGTAAAAAAAAAAATTGTACTAAGCACTAGAAAATTTTAAAAAGTCAAGACATTATTAATAACACTGTTTAATGGCGCAAGAGAATCGAAGTACTCAACAAGCATACAACCTTGCCCTAAAATTGAGGGATGAAAGAACAAGGTTTCAAAAGTTTTCCAAGGATTAGTGACATTATGGTATATCACTAACAATATGGTGGGAGCACTCTCTACATAAATTTTGTTAAAATCCATTCTAAAGTCCATTCTTACTACCTTATTCATATTGAAAAGTTTGTTGTCAAGAGTAGAGGTTCACTCTTAGTTACCCTTAGTCAAGGTTCTGGATCTACCTCCAAGCAAAATTCGAAGTCTTGAAGGTGTTGTTGGGATTTTAATTTACTAAGAGGGAGTTAGTAAAGAAATGCGCAAGAAAGTCAAGTGAATGGTGTTTACAGATCTCAAGAATTTGAAGGTCATTGTAGGGAGCCTCCTGATCATGTCTAAATGGAGAATCTCATCAATGAATAACGATTAATGTAAATTAACTAATTAGGAATGGATTAGTAAATTACAAAGTTAAAGTAGGACGCTCTATATCCCAAATGAATAGGCGCTTTAATCTTTATTCTAATTAAATCTAGAGCGAACATGTGAGTTCCCTTACTGGAAAAATCAACTATCATAACATCCCAGAAAGTCCATTCAAAACAAATTTGCTAAAATTTCTATTCTTAAATTATAGAGTTAAATAAAAATTCACCGTTGGGTTGACCTTTACAGGGATTACGATTAAAGTGAAAGGGTGACGAAGATCATATTCAGTGAAGTTACTCACGATTTCAGTGAAGAATGTACAACAAATCTTTTCTATAAAAGTTAGAATACACAACAATGGTTGAATAAAAATAGAATGCGCAACCATGTTTTAATGGACATCTTGTCAATATAATTGAATCACAGAGTAGGAAGTAAGCAACCGCAAAGCATAATCACAATATTCACATAGATGTTATCAATCATAAGCGTACGGATTTTACCGTTCAAACGCCATGAGTTTACTATTAAAAATAACGCAGAGATGTATCATTCAAGTGCAGGGATAATCAAGGTTTAAGCAATTAAAAATGTCGAGTAATCAATCGTAAGAAATGCAGAAATAAAAAGAGGTTCGCAGAGAGGAAAGATAAATAATCGCAGGGGTAATCAATCGCCAGAAGGTACAAGACAAACAAAGAGCTAGACGACTGACAGAAACATCCTTCACTCATCATCCACACATAGAAAAGTAGGGTGTTGAGATCCATAGGTCTATTAATGTCGAAGCGATGACCGTAGATCATGCTCCTGGCCGACTGCTCAGGCAAGGAATGATGAGCTAGGGAGGAAAGGTAAAACAATCACAATCTTCACAAATCAATACACCACAGGGCATACAAGACATGCCAGGAATCAAAGGCCATGGAAGTCAATCATTCATTAGGCTATAGGATATGGAAAAATCAGTCAACAACTTGAACGCTAAGAAAAACAATTTTCTTACCCAATTAAACATGCATATCCAAAGCATAAATCCTACTACAATCTACCATACAAAAATAAAGAAATCATACCATTTCCTGATCGCCTACTGTGAGTTGATGTCCTGCACGCTTCGTGCAACTCCCGTTTGCTGACCGATGAGACTTCACCGGTACCTCCCAGCCAATGCTAGGGGTACTCTTCTTCCCCCTTAGCCCCTCAAGACACAAAGGGGCTACACACACTATCCAGAGATTCAGCTAGCGCCCAACTTGCCTTGCAAGGTCAAGCTACCACTCCTCACCGAGCTGGGTATCCCAACTCCCACAAACTAAGTCAGTCAAGTATAGATTTCTGCAACGTAACGTTATGCAAACAGAAGAGGTCCTTCATCCTTCTCCTCTCTTCATTATATAGAGTTTTGAAGTCCCTTACTTTCCTAAATCCCATTTTATTTAATGTTTAATAAATGAATTCATAAAAAAAATTCCCTGTACAAGTGTCACCCATCCCTTTTATTCCTCCAAAAATTAATTTCTTTAATTAATTATTTACCCTTATTTCCCTCACCCACCTAGAGTCACTCCTAAAATCTCTCCTAGGTGTCCCCAAATTCCCTTACAGGTTTTTAATGACTTTCCCCATTATTAATTTGCTAGTTCAGTTTTAAATTAGAAAGTTCTTAAATGGTAGATACCTTACTAAGTTGTTTTTTCCCTTGTGTTTCCCTTTTCTTTTTATGTTTCCCTCCTTTCCTACTTTCCTAATTATGTTAGAATTCCCTCTTTCCCTTTTTCATTTAGAACTCAAATTGGGAGGTGTAGAAATTAACCCTTTCCTTTTTCCCTTTTTAATTAATAAACTTTAAATTATCATAATATAATAAAACAATTATTTATTTTATATATATATATATAACTTTTTTTTTTCTTTAAAGGATATAGAAAATTTTGTCACTAATATAATTTAGACCTAGACTTTAATTTTTGTGTTGGGTGACATTTTATTAGGGAATTGTTTTTAAAAATTTCTTATCACGTTATTAGTCCTAAGGCCATATGGGTTCATTCATTTATCATTAACAACGCGATGTGCCCTTCAGGATGCATTAGGTGCTCCAAGTGTGCCACTCGCCTCATTTGTTTCCCTTACGCGACATGCCCTTCAGGACGCACTACGTGCTCCAAAGGTGCTACTTGCCTCTTTCGATTTTTCTTGTGCGACATGCCCTTCAGGACGCACCACATGCTCTAAGGGTGCCACTCACCTCTTGACTAACTTGGTAGACATAAAAAACGCCTGGAGTGAATACTCTGCTAGGTGAACTTGTGGGAGACTAAGGACCTCTAAGGAATACATCCCTTGCCTTATTGTACGCCCTTTAGAATCATCGTGAGCGACTGTCACAGCCTGCCCTCATGACATCGTGGTCCTATCGAGCTAGGTAATCGTTAACCTAGACTTTGAACCATGTGGGGAGTGCTAGTAGGATGTAGCAGGACTGTTGTCCACACCTCTCCCTCAACATCTCTGGTAGTCCTGCATGACCCCTCTACTCCCCATGTGAGTCTGGTTGGCAAGCTATCATCAACCTACATCATCAAAAAATCATGTTAGCAATATACCTATAATCATAGCATCTAACCAGATGCACTAATATCATATATAAAATAGTCAAACCCCAATGGTTCACTCCTCGACTCGATTTGGAGTCCAAGGGGTTCCATTTATGCCTCTACATCCTCGAGGTCCAAAATCCTGCACACTCAGTAAAACCAAATCAATAGCACATCTCTATGTCAATGCAGTAAAACAACATGCCGTCAACCGATAACACCTCATAATCAAATCTCGAAAGGTCACGGGCCCCTTTCTCTCCACAATATCAAAAGCTCCCACGAACCTAGGAGAGAGTTTAGCTCTCTTTCCAAACTTGATCGAACTCTTATGCGGTTTAACCCTCAGGAAGACTTGATCGTCGACCCTATAAATACAATCTACATGGTGTGTATCGACACAACTCTTATGTCAATCATGCGCTTCTTTAATCCTTTGTCTTATTGTTTTCATTTTCTCTTCCATTTCTTGGATCTCTTCTGGTCCCACCAGGACCCTATCCTCAAGCTGATCCCAACTCAAATGTGTCTAACATGGTTTCTCGTAAAGAAACTCAAAAGGTGCCATCTTAATGGTGCTTTGGTAACTGTTTTTATAAGCGAACTCCACCAGTGGAAATAATTATTCCCAATTCCTTTATTGGTCCATCACGTACATGCGCAACATGTCCTCCAAGGTCTGGTTTGTTCATTCGGTCTACAGGTCATTCTTCAGGTGATACATCGTACTGAAGTTAAGTTGGGTTCCCGAGGCCTCTTGGAAACTTGTCCAAGATCATCAAGTAAACATTGATACTCGATCGGATATAATCCTCTTAGGCATGCCATGCTGCCTCACAATCTCACTGATGAAAACTCTAGCTATGTCAATTTCCTGATACATTTTACTCACAGTAATAAAGTGAGAAATCTTTGTTAGAGTGTCTACTACTATGAAAATCAAATCGTGTCTCCTTGCTATCAGTGGAAATCCAACAATAGAATCCATCAAAATAACCTCCCATTTTGATTGCAGAATAACGTGTGGTTGTAGTAATCCTGTTGGGTGTCTATGTTCATCCTTTACCTGTTGACATTCTAGACATCTGGCCACAAAGTTTACTATGTCTACCTTCATTCCCTTCTAGAAGAATAAGGGTTTAAGGTCTGCCCTCATCTTCGTGACTCTCGGGTGAGCCATGTATACGGCTCTATGAGGCTCACTTAGGATCAACATCCTCAACTCATCTTTCGATGGTACATAAATTCGATTTTTAAACCTTAATAATCCATCATCGTCAAACATAAATCCTTCAAATTTTGGTACCATCATTGTGTTTTGTCGGATAAAACCCTCGACCTCTTTGTACCAATCATCATCACATTGTAAAGTTAGAATCTTATCACGTAGATTTGTCTAAAGAGGAAACACCGAAAAAATGTGTGGTCTCTCACTCAATGCATCTTCCACTCGGTCCACTGTTCCTTTTATGTAAGTAATCTCAAAGTTGTACTCTCTAAGTAATTCTGTAACATACTCCTCCTTACGACAACAACTATGAAAACATGTGCAAAATTGTTTTGATAAGGTGTGTGCGCGCGTGGAGAAGTAACAACACACTTAACTATACGACGCCACTCGACAACCAACAAGACGTAACCACGATGTTCAGCACAACAAGACTGAAGGCACACAACGAGTAACTGCAACAATATACGACCATAGGCACAAGGAGCACAACAAAAACAATAATTCATCCTGGGGGCGCACAGTAAGAACACAAAGGGAAGAATCCATGGTGTTAGGGTTACTATTTCTGCACAGGAAAGCAGGGTGTTTAGTCTTATGTCTTCTCGAAAGAAGATTAGACAGGCTCCTGGCCGACTGCTCAGGCAGAAACTAGTAACCCGACCTAGAACAAGACACAATCAATGCGAACACAACAAGACGACCCCGACATATCACAGTGACAACAAGAAATACACGCCCTTAGACATAAGGCGTACAACTAGCAGCGGTAAGCAGAAAATGACACCAGGTGTTAAGTACAGTACAGTCACAGATGGAAGAATCCAACAATAGAGTTTACTATTTCTTCACAGAAAATCAGGGCTTTTAGTCTTATGTCTTCTCGAAAGAAGATTAGACGGGCTCCTGGCCGACTGCTCAGGCAGAAACTAGTAATCTCTGGCAGGTGTGTCGCAAGAGTGGAAACCCGGCCTTTAAAGGGCCCGAGACTCTTGATGAGGCACGAGATTCTTTACACGAAATGATCACACATGTAGACATACATACTAAGGCTACAAGGAGACGTCTACATCCCGCCCGACACCAGCAGACCAAGCAATACAAAGGATTACAACCGAGTACCATAATACTTAAATAAAACCACGACCACTACGGAAAGCGCAATCCAAAGAACTCTGACAGCAACCAACCATCATGAGAACGAGGCATTATCCACGACTCAACTAGCAGTATATTTCTGATCCATTACTGCTTGTAAATACCTTTAGTTCACTAGTTGCCAATCTACCCCTAAAAGAATGGAAAACAATTAATTTTGATTTCCCAATACTAAATCCTAAAGATTGATTGTACATAGTTTAAGGTCTTGCGTTTTTATAAGTTTAATAAATTCGACAACATTCAACCACATAACCATAATGATAACAACAATATCTCTCTTCTCAAAAATCTAACATGTTATTATATTACGACACATTCTTTCGATTATATAAATATCTAGCTCTATGGGAAGATAACCATAACTATTTCATTAACCAATATAAAACAAAAGCAACTATACCTAAGCTGATTTAATTCACCTTCTGGCTGTGCCATTATCTTAACAATCATTACCATACATTAGCATTAACTTAAATCAACACATTACATTAAATTTTCCTCCCTTTTTCTCATGATCATCAAGAGAAAATGAAAACCAGCCTTACCCTAATTATTGGTATCAATACCAAATTCTTTACCTAACTGTTAAGTACACCATAATAACACTAAAATCCATAAAATTACATTAACATGGCACTAATATCCACGACATTTTCTATAAGTTAATTAACCCTAACATTCACACTCCATTTCTTAAGGCAACACTACTCTCCCATAATTATTTCATACACTCCATCATAAGATGATTCATTAACTTAGCATTAACTTAGCAATACCTTACTTCATTATAGTATAATGTAGTAACATTGCAATAACTTGTTGCAATAACGTTACCATAACCTTATCTTATATTACATTTACCCTAACACAATGTAATGATGTAAGAACGTAATAATTCCAAATCTGGTGGTTACATTGATTATAATAAAGCAATAATAAAAATAAGGTAGTGCGATTTACTTAACATATGTCAATATGATAATAAAATAAAAATTTAATCATTAAAATGGAAAGTAACAATCTGAACAGTAGATTTATGTGCCTCCTATCTTCATCATAATTTTGTGCATGCATAGTTCAATGGGTCATTGAATTCTGTGCTTCCTTCGTTAAGACAGTTTTGTAATGGATTCGATTTCTTCTATAAGCTTCACATTCAATGCAATTTACCTTAAACATAAGATTTAAGATTTACAAGTAGGAAAAGGAAAATTTTAATATATAATAACAAGGGTAAACATTCATATATCTTTACATATCTACGTCACCAACTTTCATTGATTTCTAATAAACAAACTAAATAAAATATAATATATAATAATATGAAATTATATAATCATAAATTTTAATTATTAATTTCTACTAAATAAAATAATTCAAAATATAATATATAACAGTATAAATATTGACATCGCCAACTTTTATTGATTTCTCAATGTAAATACCGAACATAAAACTACGGTATCTGTTCAGAGGCACATTTATTTAAACACAAAAGAGAGAGTACTATGGTACTAAATCATATTGCTCAGAGGTTGGGTCGTTGTAAATTATCCGTTGAGCTAAGGTCAGCATTAACTCAGGTGTTGTTTTTAAATCGAATGCCAGAAATCAGGGAACAACATTTAATCTGAACGACGCAAAATACACGATCCTTAAGCCAGGGTAAACTGCATTAAATAAATGTGGTATGGACTGAAAACAATTTAGCATTAAACGTGTAGGCGCCAACTGGTAAGACGCAGCGACAAACGCACACACTGTACTAACGCAAGGAATAAACGCAGAATTAACCCAGAAAGAAAAAAAAAAGCATTCAATTCAGCATTCGGACAACACACATCACCAAAAATCGAATCCCCAAAATCAAGCCATCAATCTGCCTCAAACGGTCAGGGAATTTGTTGCCGAGCTCCTAGATGGAGGATTAACCGGCATTTAGAATAGAAAGGGAAAAAAAACGAATAGTAAGGCAACCAAAACGCAAGGTGCAACAGTTTGCCTTCGGTTTGGGTAAATACTTCTCACAACACCCAAATCGTAGTTCTAGCAAACAATCTTATATGAAGAATTGGGTAGATTCTATCACTTCGTTGGTACCTAAGCTAAAAAGAAGGAAGGCTACTTCAATAATGATTTCTCCGTCGGTGGGATTGGAACCAACGACCCCATGGTTAAGCCACGAGCTCTATGCTGAGCTAAGAAGCTTGATAAAAGTCGTGATTAAAAACGCCCTCCTCAGTCACAAAATTTCCCCTATTAAAACAACGTCGGCCGAATTACAATGCCCACCGAATACAAGCACAACAATAGAAGTGAAAGCGCCCCATCAAGATAGGAAACGCCATGGCTGAAGGATTCAACGAAGTGGCAGACGCACAACACTCGGGATGGGGGTTCTGACAGTTAATCAAATAAAAATTTAAAAATGGAACCACAAGGATTTTAAGATTCGTTTAAAATGAAAAAGGGAATTCAACTGATACAGCAGGGTTTGAATGTTCGATCTGGCAACAATTTTAAACTGATGGCGCAAGGGTTTTTCTATTCGCTTTTTAAATAATAGCTTAACACTAGTTGAGCATGAATTCTATTAGATATTCGATTTAAAAAAATAAACCCAACCCGCTCAATAAAATCAAACTATACGCCGTCCAGAACGACGAGACAAACCAGGGAGACATTACACCTTCCAGAATAATAAACAATAATTACTTACACAGTTCAAGAATATTAAACAATAATTACTTTACATAGTTCAGATTCGCATAAGAACGTAGTCAGCATAAAAACATGAAGCATAGCAGGAGAACGCATCAACGAAAGGGTTATTGGAATGCTTGCCAAGATTTTAGCAGCCAAGACGTGAAGGAAACCGGAGGGAAAAAAATAAACAAATGCACAGCAAAAGGGGAGGCAACGCCGTGAACGTTCATTTTCAAAACAGTTACAGTTATATTGCCGAAGTAAATAGTATGCATTCTACACTACCAATTAAAGGACCATACCGTTGCCTATGCCCGCCTCGAGTGACGTCCCGCGCTCCTTGTTGCTCCTTCTTGCCGACCGTAGAAAGCTCACCGGTACCTCCCAACCAATCGCTAGGGGTACTCTGCTTCCCCCTTAGCCCCCCGAGCCGTAAAGGGGCCGCACAAGATCCAGAGATAAGACTAGCTTCTCAGCTCACCTCCAAGGCTGAGCTACCACTCCAAACACAGCTAAGAAATTCTCAACTCCTCACAAGAAAATAGTCAAGCCACTATCCGGCAACATAACGTTACGGTAACCATTCATCCTCTTCTTCCTCCCTTTTCCCCTTCTTTTATAGAAATTTAAGACCCACCTACTTTCCCTAAACCATTATTAATTTAATTTTTAATGACAATCCTCTAAAAATTCTCTGTCGTCCAAGTGTCACCCATCCCCCATGGTTCTCTGAAATTATTTTCTTTAAATTAAATAAAAGACTCATTTCCCTCACCCCCCCTAAAGTCACTCCTTAAATTACTCCTAGGGTTCCTAGATCCCCTCTCATGCTTTTAATAACTTTCCTAAAATGAAGTTGCCAATTTTTAGTAACTCCTTAATTGCTAATTCATTTTTTCTTTTTACCCTAGGTCCCCTACTTTCCATTATTAAGTTTCCTTTATTACAAGTTTCCTATTTCTATTATTTATTTCTCTCTTTTTTTTATTTTTTATTTTATTTTATTTTATTGTTAGTTTTAAAACCCAAAAAGATAAATGCACTCATTAAACCTTTCATTGTATTTCTAAAATCCTAACTTTTATACTCCCACACTTTAATTAGTTTTATTTCTTCTTTATCATTTAAAAACCATGGGTTTCAATTAATTTATCTCCCT